>BSBM01000916.1:3282500-3685558 GCA_027924585.1 Larix kaempferi | reverse complement strand
GGTTTAGGACGGGATCAACAGCCATCTAGTGGGTAAGGGATTCTTTGTATTTGTGTTTACCAATGTAAATGACAGGAACCTAATTTTCAGGAACGGGCCCTATTTCATGGGACCCCAGGGGTTATATCTGAATAAATGGACTCCAGACTTCGATCCGACGCAAGACGTGCCCTCAACTGTCCCAGTCTGGGTCCGATTGCCCCATCTACCACTCCACTACTGGAACCCCAAATCTCTGGAATCTATCGGTAACAAAATTGGGAAATATATTGATCGAGCAGACAGAAAGGATCAGTACACCTGCACCATAATTTGTGTGGAGGTGGACTTGGAGATAGGTCTCCCTGAAGCCATCAAACTCACGGTAGCGGATTGGATGTACATCCAAGAGCTAGACTATGAGCAATTACCCTTTAAGTGCCGATATTGCCATGGATACGGGCATTTTGCAGGAATTGTAAAAAAAAGGGAGAGGAAGAGGAAGAGATAGCTAAGGACAATCAATGGATACCATCTCATAAACAAAAAGCAGCAAAACAAACTAATAGAGCCAAAGGTAAAGGAAAGAGTTCGGGGAATGAAGCCCCAGCTTCTGGCCAGACTCAAGGGGAAGGGAGCTCCGGTCCACCAAGAATGGAAACATCAATAAATCCATTTGAAAATCTCATAATAACAGAAGATGCTACAACAACAGCAGAAGAAGAGGTAGAACAACAACTTAATGCAATGGTGGAAGATAAAATCTAGGTAGAAACCGTTTCTTTACCAGAAGATTCACCTACCAGAGCTCCGAGTCCACTTTCCTATGCTGAAATGGTAAGAAAGAAATCCCTGGTAACATCAAGTTCTTCAGAAGATGAGACATTTGAGAGGATAGTAAAAAGAGTTGGGAGGAAATCACATAAAGAGACAAGGGTTGAAGAAGCTGAAAGACAAAAAAATGAAAGGTAGCCAGTCAACAATTGAAATGTCCATCAGCAGAATACTAGAAATAGGCCTCCCAAGGGAGGAGCACCTCCCTCATCAGCCAGCAAATAATGCGATTAGTCTCTTGGAATTACAGAGGCCTGGGGAATCCTCTCAAAGTTGAAGCAGTCAAAAATCTGATAAAATCGGAGTTTCCAGAAATCCTCTTGCTCCAAGAGACTAAAATTGAAGGGGACGCTCTCCTTCTGCTCAGTAAATTGAAATGGAAAAAAAATGCAGGGAAGGCAGTTAGTGCTAGGGGCTCCTCCGACGACTGGCTACCCTGTGGGATGAGGAACAATTCCATCTTGAAAGTTCTGTAGATACTCAGCATTGGATTTATACTGAACTTAGGCATAAGGTAAGTAAGATGACATTAGCTCTTGTCAATTTATATGTACCTGTTTATTATGTAGCAAAACGAGAATGTTGGAAAACTTTGTCTGACTTTCTCAAGGCTAGCTCTCCTAAGAATTTAATTCTCGCTGGAGATTTTAACCTGGTGTTTGAGTCTAAGGAAAAGCGAGGTGGAGTAGTCAATAGAGATCCGATGCTGCCTGCAGTGGAAGAATTAATTCAGCAGTGGGATTTAATTGATTTTAAACCGAAAAAAGGATTGTATACATGGACAAATAATCGAGTAGGGAATTTTGATATTTCTGCTCAATTAGACAGGTTTTTACTGCAGAATTCTTTTCTTCTGGAAAACAAGATTATCTCCTCATCCATTCTGCAAAAATTGACATCGAATCATAAGCCTATTTTACTGCAATTCGAGGATATCGAGAGACTTGGGCCCATTCCCTTCAGATTTAACCCCCTTTGGGCAGAAAGAGAAGGTTTTATGGACACGGTCAGCAAAGCCTGGAATATCCCAGTAAATGGGTCGCCAAGTTATGTATGGGAACAAAAAGTGAAGGCTACTAAGGTGGCATTAAAGTCTTGGATAAAAAAACCTTCTGTCTCACCCACTACTAGTAGGAAGTAGGCTACCAACCAGCTGATCGATATGCAAGTGGCGCTGGAAACTAAAGATATCACCCCCACTGAAATTCAGAAGGAGCAAGAGGCCCAGCTGAATACCCTTAGATCCTACAGACATGAGGAAGAGCACTGGAGGCTAAAGTCTTGAAGTTTATGCCTAAAATCGAAAGACAAAAATACTCCATTCTTCCATAAATAGTTTAAAGCCCGACTCTCTCGCAATCACATGGAAGAAATCATAGCTCCTGATGGGAAAGTTTATAAAGACATGACTCATTTAAAAGAGGCTGCATCAACTCATTTTCAGAAGCTCTTTACGGAAGAAGGAAACATTTCAGAGGAGGAATTCCCCAAGTTTCTCACTCACATCCCGAAATTGATAGGGAGTCAAGATAATGAAAGCCTTGTGAAGCCATTCACCGATTTGAAATTTGCAATGTTGTCTGGGCAATGGAGCCAGACAAAGCTCCAAGGCCCAATGGATTCTCCATACATTTTTACAAAATTTGCTGGGACATCATCAAGATGGATTTAATCCGCATGGCCAGGGGCTTCCTCCAAAAAGCAAAGGTAGGTGGCAGTATCAATTCTACCTTTTTGGATCTAATCCCTAAGGAGTCAAATCCTGGTACCTTTGACAGGTTTAGGCCAATATCCCTGTGCAACGCTTCCTATAAAATTATGTCTAAGCTCATAGCCAATTGATTAAAACCCCTGCTGGGCATCCCCATCTCTTCCAGCCAAGGTGGTTTTGTGAAAGGCAGGCACATCCTGGATAATTTGATCCTTGTGCAGGAAACCATCCATTCAAGCCACCAATGAAAGGAACAAGGAATGGTCATAAAGCTAGACATGGAAAATGCCTTCGACCGGGGTAAGACATTCCTTTTTGTACCAAGTTCTTCTTTCTTTTGGATTTAGCAATGAATTTATAAGGCTGATCAAAGCATGTATAGGCAGGCCCTGGATAGCACCATTAGTGAATGGCAGGCCAGCCTCGTATATTCAAGGAACTCGGGATATAAGGCAGGGATGCCCATTATCCCCATTCTTATATATTTTGATGGCAGACTCCCTTAGTCGTAAGTTGACAGCAGAAAAGGAAGCAGGAACAACTCCGGGGATCAGTGTGAGCAAAGATCTTGAATCCACTAACCATGCACTCTTTGCAGATGACTCACTCCTACTGGGAGGTGCCTCAGTAAAAATAGCAAGGGTTTTCAAGGAAGTAATGCAAACCTTCTGTAGAATCTTAGGAGCTTTGGTCAATCAAAAAAATGTGCGGTGTATGGATGGAATGTCCCTCATTCTACCATACAGAGGATTTCCCACTTCTTGGGCTATGCAGGTTATGAATACTGGGACTCATTTAAGTACCTGGGCCTGCCCATCACCTTGGGCATCACTAAAGCAGCACATTGGATGGAGGTCTTAAGCAGAATCAAAGCAAAAATGACCACCTGGGGAGGACAATGGCTCACCACAGCTGGAAAATTAACTCTTATAAAAGCAAGTCCTCTCTTCATTGCATATTTATCGGGCTTCTTTTCTGTTGGCCCCTAAGGCAATCATTGAGCAAGTAGTAAAATTAATATGATCCTTCCTATGGCAAGGTGGAAAGGGGAACAATAAGAAGTTCAATTTAGTGAGCTGGGAAATTGTTAAGAAGCCTCTTGCTGAAGGAGGGCTTCATATAAGAGACCCTGGACTAGCCAATTTGGCTCTTGGAGGCAAGATCATGTGGAAGCTATTCTCCAAGCCCAATCATCCAGCAAGTCAAGTGATTATTAAAAAATATTTGCAGGGCGTTTCAGTAAAAAGCATGGATGAAGGGAGTGCTCTCAAAGGTACCACGATGTGGAAACTTTGTGGCAGAAGCTGGGCATTCTTCAAACATCAACTGTACAGGATACCTGGCAATGGGAAAAAGACGTGGCTATGGGATGATTAGATAATGGGTCACCCTCCTCTCAGGAATAATGCTGAAATCCATGAACTTCGATGCTGGCTGACCCAATGTGGCGTTCTGAAACTTGCTGATATATCCAAATGGGACCAGAATGGAAGCTGGAAAGAATGGAATTTGCCCAGGCCGCCAAATAACTTGCAATCTTAGACGTGTCCTTTGTTGGAAGCATTAGTTGGTATAGCTCCATTTCATTGGCGTGAGAGGGACAAATGGGGATGGGGACCCACCGGGAACTATACAGTAGCTCAAGGATTCGATGCTATCTAGAAGCATCAATCTAAGATGCCGATTAACGTTGTGTGGAAGTAGGTGTGGGATCCATTTGGTATCCCAAAAATAAATTTCTTCTTTTGGGTCCTCATGCATGGCTGAATCTTGACAGGAGAGAACTTAACCAAACGGGGATTGCTCGGACCACACAGGTGTTCTCTGTGTCAAGCAGCTCAAGAAACCATCGAGCATCTTTTTATAGATTGCCCATTCACCCAAGAAGTATGGCAACAGGCATTACAGGGTCTAAATGCTCCAACTCCTTCTCAAATCAATCCTGCCTTATTATACACCACATGGACAGAGCGTTATCAACTGGAGTTCAAAAGAAATTTGTTATGGGCAAAAATATGGATGGCACTCCCAAAATTTCTTTGCTGGGAAGTGTGGCTTGCCAAGAACGAGAGCATCTTTCAGAACTATTTGTGCAGCCCTGCCCTTATAGTTTCCAAAACCAAAGCATTACTGTTGGAATCGATGGAAAACTGCCCATTAAACAAAGATAATTCGTTTCTTCCGGTAGAGAATAGCTGGATTGGTGATCCAGTGCTTCAAATAAGAAACAAAACTTCTGCCCGCCCAATCAATAATCTCGAATGGAGACTCTGGTATAACGATTATGATTTTCAGCAATGGTGGAAGAATCAAGGAAAAACCACAATATTTTTTGATGGAGCAGTGAAAGGAAATCCAGGGATTGCTGGAGCAGGCGGGGTTTTCTATGATCTGGAAGGGCACTCGACGGGCAGCTTTAGCTGGGGTTTAGGGAAAAGTACCAATAATCAGGATGAAATCTTAGGACTGCTCAAAGCTTGTCAAATAGCTCAGGGGAATGGAAATCAAGATATTCAAATCTTTGGAGATTCAGAAATCCTAATAAAAATTTTAAATAATGGCACCCATTTCAATAATATAACGCTCAATAAGAACTTACAAAGGGTTCGGAAGCAGTTGCAACACTTCAACTCTACCACATTCTCAAAGATCTTAATCAAGAAGCAGATATTAGAGCCAATGTGGGCTGTCGTCTAGCCCAAGATCAATTGATTCTGAATGAGGAACCTCCTCAATGGACTCCCATACCTTAAGATGGCAGCTTATTGAGTAATGTTTTAGTAGGAATTAGAGTGCTCTGATTGGGAAACATTTTGGATTGTATAAGATAGGCTGATTGGCGTTAGCCCAACTGTGTTCTTCCTTTCTTCAAAATAAAAAAATAAAAAAAGATATCCGTTTTTGTTAAAAAAAAAAATCCTAGCTAGGGAAACCATAGGAAAACACTAGCCACCAACTCCTCCTAGCAAGTAATCATTCCCTCCAAAAGTTGGTTACTCCACCAAATATCTTCAACAAGATAGCATCAACATTGACAACTCCTTGGCACATATATCAAGCTTGTATCAGACAAACTCTCCATAATAGTGCTCTTGTCTTCTATAGGGTTTACAAACTCTAGCCATGTTGCATCACACAAGTACATGGCAAGACAACTCTAGTGTTATAGTTTAAGTCTACATGTCCATCCTAAGATTTAAGTCGTCAAATCCTAGTTCTTCAACTCTTGCATCAACACAAGCACTATTACTTCCATAGAACATCAAGAATACAATAATCGAGTCTTCTTCCAAGCAAGTCATTTCATTGATCTCAAGATTCATAAAGCTAGGCTTTCCATGATCTCTCCCTAGCCTTCATGAATCACATAAAAACAAGGTTGCAATCTCATCCAAGGCGCTAGCTTCTTTCCTTACGTCTTCTACTAGAGTTGGAATCCTAGCGCTAAAACAAGAGCCATAAGATAAACCATCAACACCTCCATCCTCATGTTCTTCTCTAGGTTTTACTTACATATGTTGATGTATATGTAACTTCGGAATGTATTTCACCCATGTATTTTGTACTCCTATAGAGATGGCATTATTCCTCTATACGGAAGTGTTTGTATTCCTATAGAGATGTTAATATTCCTCTATACGGAAGTGTCGTCATTTATATTGCAAGTGTCATAACTTATACTTGATGGGTTATTAGACCACCTTGTTGGGGTCGGCCCTGTATAAGTCATGTGGGTCGAAGGGTTATTAGACCACCCTATTGGGGGTCGGCCATGTGGGTCAAAGGGTTATTAGACCACCAAGTGTGGGGTCGGCCCGGATTAAGTTAACCATGGGTTAAGCTAGACATGTAGGCCCCATTAGTTTATTGGGCAGGACAAAACAAGTATAAATAGAGATCGGAAGATCTCTATTTGATCATTCATTCACACACTTCTCTCATTCGGAAAGTGGCACACTTATGAGGAGGAGGCTCTGCTGCTAGAAGAAGACTATCTCTTGTATTCTGGTTGTACCATTGCTCTATCTATCTCTGAGGAAGTTATTGGGGTTTTTCACCTTTATGGTTTTCCCTAAGTAAACTCTGTGTCTCTTGTGTGCTTGCATTATTGTGTCCATGATTGATATCCTGTAGATTTGTTGTACATGTTGTTCTCTTAGTTAAGATCCTAGATTAGATTGAAGTAAATTCTGAAAATTTAACATGGTATCAGAGCTAGCTTGAAAGAAGGCATGATATGGCATGTATGACACTTGTTGCACTTACGATGCTAGGGCTTGATATAGCAAAAACCAGTCATTGTAGCACTTTCGCTATAAATCCATTTTGGTGAAGTTTTCGGATCTAAAACTTTTACAAGTCAAAGATCAGATCCCCATCTACCTTGTGTCCAAAGGAAAACTTCTAATTCATTGTACTTTGTGATTTATGATCTGTACAATATAGGGTTTCTGCCTCTTCCAGATCTCAGTCATAAATAGGTGACCTTGGAAAAAAGGTCATAACTTGGGCTAGGCAGCTCCAAATGAAATTTCGTAAAAATTGACAGGTAGTACACAGACTGTACTGTCTCAGAAAACTTTTTCAGAGGCCGAAGTTGAACCAGTGCACATGGCATGCCATACAAGTTCGCTCTCCTGTTTTATCCCATAAACAGGTCACGTTGCGACACTTGGCATAACTCTCTCTCAGAGAATCCAATTGAGTTCAGACCCATCGGGATGGAAATATGACAGGTCGGGCTATCTTAGGAAAATTTTTCAGACCTTGTGGATTGAAAAGTTCGGAGTTACACCATAAACAATCAGGTACATATTTCTGTCATAACATAATTATTTTTGAGCACCTTCATTCATGGCTTCCGGAATTTAGGGTTTCGGAGAAAGTTGGAATTTTTGTAATCGAAGGCTACGGCTGAATTCTACTCATCAAAATCAAAATTTAGAGGCCAAGATCAGAATTTTTGGTTGGGCAGAAGGTCGAGCTTGATCAGACCCTAGTTCGGGACTTTGATCAGAAAAATTAGGGCTTCTGTAAAAATGGGAATTTTTGAAATCTGTGACCACGGCTGGAAGCTCCTCAGAAAAATAGAAACTTAGAGCTTTGGATCAAACCTTTTGATTGGGCAGAAGAGTGGGCTTCATCAAATTCCAGTTCATGGTCACGTCTAGTGAATCCAAAAGTTTCAAAGGCAAAATTAAGGAGTGAAACTTTGCAATTTTCAAATTCTGAATATACCAGCTTGATCAGCTCATCAAGGCGCATATTTCTATCCTTTCGAAAGTTTGAAATTCAAAGTTTGAATTTTTGGGGTTTCTGTGACAAACCCTAATATAGCTCCAAATCCAGTTCCTGCAAATCAAGTGGATTGGTTTAATCCTAGAAGAGGATGGATTGGTCACCTGCATAAGTGAAAAAGTTCCTGCTTCAGAGGGAGATGAGGCCAAGGCCTTACATAAGAAGATTACAAGCAATCTCGAAAGGTATGACTCATCCAGGTATGTCTCGAGATTTTTTCATGATTAAGTTTATGATATGTTTGTCTTCATGTTATTATGGTTAGAACAATCTTGATTTTAGACTTGTTGTATCACCTTAACAAAATTATGAATGCATGCATTAGGGTGTTGACACTTATGACTGTACTAATGCATTATTGTGTTGTATGAGGTTTATGTTGTCCGCTAACATTAAAGGTACACCAAGAAAGAAAAATCATGTTCTAGTTCAAGAACATATGATCATGATGACATGAAGACAAAGATTCATCCATTGTCATGGATCACTTAGAAAATCTACTTATGAGGTATGTATAACTTGGTTCTACAATGGATAACTTATGAGACATGCACGTGAATATCACAAGTCATTGAAGAGAACCAAAAGACATTATGCGGGTATGTTAGACATAACTAGCTAAGCATGCTAATCCAGGTATGTTTTTCCTATATCAAGCTAGAATCCTACCTTGTGTTAGGATCTTATACTATTGTGTTGTTGATAATGATTATTCATGAAGTCATAGGTTTGAATAGTCATGGTTGTGTGCAAATTATGCTTCTTACCATAATTGATGATATGACTAACCAGAAGAATCATGAAAGTGTAGGTTTGAGTAATCACGGGTTTAGGCATATTATGTTTCTTACTTTAATTTATGACATGACTAACCATAAGAGTCCTATATAAACCTCGAAATGCTTATTATTTCTGTTTGAAATGATCATGTCTATACATGCTTAAGATTATTGTGTTAAGAATATGCTAATGAATGTATGATTATGTATGAGACCTCAATGATAACACAATGATGATACTAATAAGCATGCATAGTGATTAAGGATGGATATAAGCTCAAGGACAAGGAATCCAGGAAGCAAAGATCAAGAGGGAGGACACTCTAGTTGTTCCTACAAGGAAGCAAAGATCAATAAGGAGCACACTTCAGTAGTTTCTGCAAGGATGCAGATATTCAGAGGGAGTTGACCATTTCTCACAATCCACATCAGAATGGAGTTGCAGAAAAGAAGCAAATACTGAGAGGGAGTCAACCCAACAAACAAACAAAGATAAGTATTTGAATTGTCATTACTTGCATATTTTATTGTTTAAATAATACTGTTCAATAATGTATATACTGATGTCCTGGAATTAGGTTGTGTATTATGCATATTAGAATAGTTGCATTGATGAACAGTATACTACTAATATACATGGGTAAGTGGCTTATGGCACTGCACAACATTCCATTGCTACTTATCTAGAATGAAACCTCTTTCCTGACATGTTGGGAGTTGTGCACACTCTTAACATTGTTCTAGTAGAGATTGGAAGGCATCTAGAAAGTTACGAGATATGGATAAATGTTGTATTGAAGCATTGGCTAAGATAATTGCATGACTGTATGACATATTTTTTTATGTGTAAGAATTTGTTCTGAAAACTATGAGATGTTTTCTAATCATGCAATTTAACTTGTTGTGTAGGAAAGATCGTATACCATCACCTTCAAAATAAGGACTACAACATTTGTTCAACAACAAAGTTATCTATTGAAAATATTGAAGATATTGAAGTTCCCAGGATCTGGGAAGAATGCCATAATCGAGGAGTACCAATCGATCATGAAGATGTTTGGGATGCAGTCCCAAGACCTGAAGGGGAGTATGTAGTGACTTCCAAGAGGATCTACAAGATCAAGTATGCTGCAGATAGTAGCATAGAGACTTTTGCTCCTGTAGCCAAATTCACTTTCATTAGATCAATACTTGCTCTGGCTACAGTGATGAAGTGGAAGATACACCAGATGGATTTCAAGACAGCTTTCTTGAATGGTGTGGTTGAAGAAAAAGTGTATGTGGAGCAGCCACTTGGTTTTGAGACACATGACAGGGAGTCATATACGTGCATAACTTGGTATGGTAGGATAGACAGCTTTCTATCCAGTTTGGGTTTTATAGCTTTCTATCCAGTTTGGGCTTTACCAAGAGTAAAGCGGATTCCAATCTTTACTACAAGGTTGAGGAAGGAAATCCAGTGATACTAATTTTGTATGTGGATGACCTATTTGTTATAGGTGAGGATAGATTGATTGCCGACACGCAGCAGAATCTTGCTGCCGAGTTAGAGATGAAGAACTTGTGTATGAGGCACTACTTTCTAGGTATGGAGGTGTGGGAGAGTGCAGATGGAATCTTCCTTGGACAAGGGAAGTATGCAGTAGAGATCCTGAAAAGGTTCAGGATGATGGACTGCAAGGCTATGGCCACACCTATGGCATCGAACCTGAAGCTTCTGTGTGATGCTTCATCTGAGTCGGTTGATGTCACTGTGTTTCATCAGATGATTGGGTCCTTGATGTACCTGACGAACACGAGACCAAATATTTGCTTTGCGGTGAACACATTGAGCTAGTTCCTGACGGATCCAGGGAGTGTTCACCTGGTTGTTGTAAAGCATATTCTGAGGTACCTAAAGGGTACCGTTGATTATGGGCTCAATTATGAAGCGAATCAAAAGTTTAACCTACAGGGTTATGTTGATTCAGATTGGGAAGGCAGTGCTGCAGATAGGAAGAGCACATCTGGGTGCTGCTTGAGTATGGGATCAGGTGTGATCTCTTGGTTTAGCAGGAAGCAGTCCTGCGTAGCACTGAGTATAGTCGAGGCAGAGTATGATTGCAACCTGTTCGGCTAGTTGTGAGGCAGTATGGCTTCGGAAGCTACTGTCTAAGTTATTTGATCTCCCGTTGGATGATACTGCTATCTTCTGTGATAACCAGAGTTGTGTGAAGCTGTCTAACAACCCAGTGTTCCACGATAGGTCGAAACACATAGAGATCAAATATCACTATATCAAGGATATGGTGCAGAGAGGAGCAGTGAAGCTCCTGTATGTTGCGACGGACGAGCAGATTGCAGATGTGTTGACGAAACCACTAGCCAGAGTGAAGTTCGAGTACTTCAGAGAGAGGCTTGGTGTTCTTCGTATTGATGACACTTCGAGGAAGAAGTGATGGACACATTTGCAGAAGCCATTCCAAGCATGTTGGAAGGAGGATCCTTCACATGGCTGTGGATGTAAGCAATGGATGATGAGCATCAGGATGATGCTCCAGTTACTACTCTGTATATGCATCAGGAGGATGTTGTATATGCTCAGTTGGATCATTTATATGTATATGTATGTACGCATCATGTTGGATGTTGGATATGATCAGTTGGATCATTTATATGTATATGTATGTACGCATAATGTTGGATGTTGGATATGATCGGTTGGATCATTTGTATGTATTTTGTATATGCATCATGTTGGATGCTTGGACCATGCATCTGTATATGTATAAGGTGGATACATTGTATGATTAGGTAGATCATGTACGTTGATATGTATCATGTATGATCAAGTGGATCATGTATTTGTATTTGTATCAGGTTGATACATTGTATGATCAGGTGGATCATGTATGATGATATGTATCAGGTAGATACCTGGTATGCATCAGGTAGATGCATGATATGATTAGGATGATCGTGGATGATGAGCTTCAGGATGTTGCTCTAGATGACTTGCAGCAAGATGTTGCAGTGATGATGATCAGGATGATCATGTATACATTAGGATGATGTATGGTGAGTATCAGGATGATACTCTATGGCCGTGGAACAGGTTGTGCAGATGAGCATATAATTTGGCCTTGGGATATTTGCAGATAATCTTTTGAGGTTTTGCCTATGGCATGTAATCTGGCCCTGGGATATCTGGAAAATGCTCTTTCGAGGTTTTGCTCTGGGAGGACATATAATTTGGCCTTGGGAGATCTGCAGATAGTCTTTTAAGGTTTTTCCTATGGCATATAATCTGGCCCTGGGATATCTGGCAGATGCTCTTTCGAGGTTTTGTCCTATGGCATATAATTTGTCCTTGGGAGATCCTATAGGTAGAGTTGTGTGCTCGTAACAACCTGGGATGCTCTTGTGAGGTTTTGCCATGACCACATATAATCTGTCCCTAGGAGATCCTATAGGTAGAGCTGTGTGCTCGTAACAGCCTGGGATGCTCTTGCGAGGTTTTGTGGTGACCACATATAATCTGTCCCTGGGAGATCCTATAGGTAGATCTGTGTGCTCATAACAGCCTGGGATGCTCTTGCGAGGTTTTGTGGTGAGGTCACATATAATATGGCCCTGGGAGATCCTACAGGTCAGAGTTGCGTACCAGTAACATCCTGGGATGCTCTTTCGATGTTTTGTGACGCACGTAATAAGTCCTGAGATTTCCACAGTATGGCCAGTGAGGATGAAGACCTGTAGGTGGTGGGCCTACATCTAGTATGAAAAAGGACTGGCTCTGTAGAACTTCCTATGACGAGTAGATTCAGAGATTGATTGAGATAGCAGCAGCAGTGATGATGACGATGATTCGAGGATGATTATTCGTTGATGATGATCCAGAGAAGAAAACTTGTGCTAGCAGATCTATGTCGAGAAATACCTTCCTAGTTAAGAGGGAGTGTTGATGTATATGTAACTTCAGAATGTATTTCACCCATGTATTTCATATATGTATTTTGTACTCCTCTAGAGATGGCATTATTCCTCTATACGGAAGTGTTTGTATTCCTATAGAGATGTTATTATTCCTCTATACGGAAGTGTCGTCATTTATATTGTAAGTGTCGTAACTTATACTTGATGGGTTATTAGACCACCTTGTTGGGGTCGGCCCTGTATAAGTCATGTGGGTCAAAGGGTTATTAGACCACCCTATTGGGGGTCGGCCATGTGGGTCAAAGGGTTACTAGACCACCAAGTGTGGGGTCGTCCTGGATTAAGTTAACCATATGTTAAGTTAGACATGTAAGCCCCATTAGTTTATTGGGCAGGACAGAACAAGTATAAATAGAGATCGGGGGATCTCTATTTGATCATTCATTCACACACTTCTCTCATTCGGAAAGTGGCGCACTTATGAGGAGGAGGCTCTGCTGCTAGGAGAAGACTATCTCTTGTATTTTGGTTGTATCATTGCTCTATCTATCTCTAAGGAAGTTATTGGGGTTTTTCACCTTTATGGTTTTCCCCAAGTATACTCTATGTCTCTTGTGTGCTTTCATTATTGTGTTCGTGATTGATATGTTGTAGATTTGCTGTACATGTTGTTCTCTCAGTTAAGATCCTAGATCAGATTGAAGTAAATTCTGAAAATTTAACAACATAGCACAAACCCTAACATCCCAAAATAATTATCTCTCTAAGAACATCCAAGATGTTTCTTTATCTTCTTGTCTTCTCCTAGGGTTTACTAACTAACCCTAGCATCTTGCTCATTATAAGACGTCTCCAAGACAATTGCAAATCTATAATATGGTATGATGATGATAATGATTACAAGAGCTCTCTGTTCCATTTACATATAAAGTGAAGTACGCTAGCATAAAACAAGGACTTATGTCCATACAAGTAACTATCAAGACAACCCCACATGGAGATCTCTACAATACAAGAATATAAAAGTGTCGCGGAAGGGTTTATCCAACCCCTAAGATCAAATTCCCTCCATGCATGGCGTTCCTTGGGATAATGCCCCTCCTCCAAGATAATGTGCCCTCTAACAATATGTTAGTCCACTACTCCCTCTTTCATAGTGGTCCTTTATCCAAGTGTCATCATCCAAGTCGCTCCTCCACTAGCCACATGTCCTCTTATTTCCAATTCTCCTCAACATGTGTGCCAATGTGGTTACTAAGCTCCAATGCTCCTCCTCAACATGTGTTCGTGTTCACAACCAACCTCCATCAAGTATGCTCCTCAACCCAAACATTCTCAAGTTAGTGTCCACCTCCAAAGTGTATATCACATGGTCCTAAGCTCCTAGGGCTAAGTTCCCTCCTCCAAGTACTTAGCACTCCTACTATGTAGGTACCTCTCCTAATTGAGCAATTGCATCTCAGATTGTGTGCACCCAATGTGTTAGTCATCATGCCAATTAGGGTAAAAACCTCCTAGGTAAGAGGAATATGCTAGCACTCTAACCAAGGTCAAGCATCCACCCAAAATGAGCCATGTATATGTTGAAGCATCCCCAAGGGACTAGGACAACTAATGCTCTCTGACTAAGGTGAAAATAATTTTGGAGTAACCCTAAAAGATAACACTCCCTCTTTATGGGAAAAGTGCTTTTTTTCTAACTTCAGTCAAGTCCTTCTAAATTTGCAACCTATAATTCCAGTTCCTCCATAAAGATGAAAAAATACTCATCCATCACGATAGAACATCGTACCTACAAATACATGTTTGCACATCCCAACCTCCAATCAATCACTACTCACAAAGGTGTCTCTCTCCAATCAATATGCAACTCAACCTCTAGATAGTGTACATGTAAGGGAAATACAACAAAGCAACTTGGTTTACACCACCAGACCAAGTGACTCCCTCTTCCCCTTTGCTAGGGAATTTAAAAGAGAAATGACCATCTGTGAAACTAAAGGAACATAAGCTTCGATCACTACTTCCCACTGAACTCTAAAAATCACTTTAAAACAAAGAAGATCTGTCAAAACTCTAGCATCCTTAAAGTCATCATTATATGCCAAAATATTTATAAAGAGTTGTTCGAGACATCTTGTAAATATAATCACGTCTTCAAAAATATGAAGACAAGTGAATTAGATCTATCAAAAGAACAAGATAAAATATACATACATCTCAACTTATCGATCCTAAGATATCAAGCTTGTGGTATGAGTAACTACAACCCATCAAGGGTTATCATCAAAATCTTGAAGCAAGAGTTATCATCATGGTGAAATCCCTCTGCCCAAGAGAATCCAACAACCCTGTCAATGGTACTCATCCCAACTCCCACCAACTACAATATTGGAGTCAATCATTGATTCCACCACCATAGGTACAAATGAACAAGATCACCAAGAACTTAAAATCAAACTATTTTTCACATCCATAACCAATCTCTCAACAAATGTACAAGGTGTACAACCAATACTATCCCTAAGGGATAATGTTGGAAGCTCCTTCAATTTGTAACAATAATTGAAACTGAGCAAGGTCATTATTCTTGTAAATCATAGAGTCACAACTCAACCAAAACAAATAATCCAATATTCATAAATCTCTCAGAGAATGAATCAACCCACCCTAAACTCCAAAAACAAAAAAAATCAATGGTTAAGTATGCCTATCATAAGCACCGATCAACTCTAAACACTAGCATCTAATGAAATGGATTGGTTCCTTATCACAAGTTCCCTTGGACATCATACCCATTGAAATATATATCACATAAAAACCATCAATGAGGTAGATCCTTCACCTATCATACGTAAACAATCATTGGCATATACTATAACAAATCAACCAGTTGCTATTAACACCAAAAAACTGCTCACTAGCTCATTTCCTTATTCACATGACCCATTTGTCCACTTTTCCACCATTTGAGCCTATAAAGCCATCAAAAGGTCACCAAAAGACCATGATACACCCCTTTTTCCCCTCAAAATGAATATTTTTCCTCAAAAATCATAAAAAACCCTAAAAAAGGGTCCAGAATTTCCAAAAATATTAAAAAGGGAATAAAAATATTCAAAAAAGAAAAAAGGAGGGAAAATGCACCTAAACCATGTTGGTCAATACCATTGGTATCCTTAAAACCATAATGGTATTCCCCACCACCAAAAACTATAAAAAGGTGGTAGGGGCTCCTCACTTTCCATCCATCGATCATCTTATCCTCACGCTATCAAAATCTCTCATGAGACTTTTGGCCATTTTCAGCATCTTGGAGAAGAGACCTTTGGAGCTTGGAGCTACTCACCTTGGGAGTTGCTCAACACAAATCCTCACCATTTGAGGTATCTTAATACAAAACACCTATTCTTTTATTTCTTGTTCTTGAATTATTTTTAAAAAATTTATTTGTTATATGCACATGCTAGTTTAGATTTAGATTTAATTTATAATTGTTTTTGCTTTCAATATTGAAACTGCTATCACATTATTGATAGGTGCCCATTGCACAAAGCTTGGTTGCAAAACCAAACCAACAGTTTTTGGCGACTCCGCTGGCTTCGAATTCTTAGATCTCAGTTTTTTGCTTTAGATCTTAGTTTTTGTTAGTTTTAATCATTTTAATTCATAGATCTGCCATCCTAGACAGCAGATCCATTGCTATTCTAGATCTTGGCCCTTTCTATTGCCATTAACAGCCTGAAATTACCATTTTCGGGTTCGTTTTTCGACGTCTGTTTTACGGCTTTCACCTCGTGGCTTTTTTCAGCGCGGTGCACCGCGGCTTTGCGGCCATTTTACGCACTGCACATCGCAGCGATTTGCCGCGCTGCACATCACGACTGTGTGACCGAAACCTGTGCTGCACATTGTGGCTTCGCGGCCGAAACCCACGCTACACATCGCAACTGCGCAACTGAAACCTACGCTGCACATTGCGGCTATTTTCCCAAAACCCACGATGCAATTTTTTTGAATTCGGCCAATTTTTTGAAAATATTTTTTGCTTTATTTTTTGCCCATTTAGCATATTTTACAGCATTAATTTTTCTGCATTTTTACAACCATACTAAATCTTTTACTATTTATATATGCTCCATTAAAAGTCTTTTTAAAAATTTTCAGCAATTGAAAGAAATATTTTCCGCATTTTATTTAGATCAAGGTTTTACTGTTTATTTGCTCAATACTTTGCCCAAACAATTTTTAAGAGATCCATTTATTTCTTGAAATATTTATGTTATTTGCTTTCCTTCAAATTATTTCAAAGATCCATTATTTTTGAATAGTTTTTTCAAGCATTTACATTTCAAAAACACATTTATTTTTTGCAAAACTGGAAGCGTCTTTTCTTTCATTTGTAATCAATCGCCCAAGCGAGGCAAATCAATTTTAGTTTAAATAACACACTTGCACCTACTCTGCCACATAATTTAAACTAAGCCTTAAAATTTACCTTCACTCAACAAACTTTTAACTCCACATGGGGAGCACTTAAAAGAATCTTGTAGTTAGGTAGAATTGAGAGGATAGGTGTACCAATAACACCTCTCAATTATTTACATTTGAGATATAGTGGTTGACGTAGGGTCCAAAAATCCCTTATAATTGTGACACGGTTATCAACCAATTTATCGGGAAGGCCTCTCCCTTAGGAGGGTTGAAGTAGCCAGACTGGTTCCGGAAGTCTGAGTGGAATACCGCAATCCGTTCAGTAACCGAAGGATACCTTTCGAAGTTCTTGGTGTACACCCAAGAGGGTGCACAACATCGATAGAACCAAACTACAAATTCACCCAACCGAATGTGTCATGAACGGGGTATCCTAGTTGCCACTCTTTAGGATTGTCTACCTGGTATCCCTCCCAGTAGGGGGATATCTAGCCGTTGATTCAACACTCTATATTGTCTGACTTGGATTTCATCACCTTGCAAAGGATATCGTTTGTTGACTCACAATACTTCTAGTTAGGTGTTTGCATGATACATTACCCACCTTTGGTCTAGTAACACCCCTTTTTTCTAGGAATTGTTTGACTTTTGGTATTCTGACCAATTTTGTTGCATCCCTCCACTTATTATAGCACAAATGCTATAATAAGTGCTTTTTGAGGTTGGTTGTTGGCTTGAGAGCCTTTATTTTTTCACTCCCCTCTTGTACTCATTGTTGCATTAGGGTTTCAAGTTTTTTACATCACCACCTTACACTGAAATTTTTAAAATATTTCTCACCATTGAGAATTTAAGACGATCTCGTCGTCTTCAGGGTGAACCCCTCAGTTCGGTATACTTGGCTCTACATGTCATCGACGTAGAGCCTTATCCCTTGACTCGACACGTCATCGACCAAACACATAGTCATCCGATTCTGACATGCCTCACTTCACATCTAATTCTGAGGTTGAATCCGAAAACCCTACTGAAATATCACCAACCAACCTCATGGCTGGATCACAATACAACCCAGATCCTAGGAATTCCTGGCACTATTCCTAACCCCTCTGCAACCCATGTTGCACTTGGGAGCGCTGGCCCATCCCAAACCACAACGGTTGGAGGACACATACCTTCAATACCTAGCATACCCTTAGGGGCTACTAGACCACTACATAATGCCACCATTAATAGTTATGTCCCAGTCACTATGCCACACCCATCTGTTAGTTTACCTTACATGGCTAGTCTGAATTTACCAGACCTAGCCATGCTAACCAACGATCCTATCAGGCACAACCCTACATGGCCACCCATGCCTACAAAGCTCCCCTCGGACATCCCCAAGTTTGAAGGAAAACCTGGGGAGGATCCCCAAAACCACATAATGTCATTTCACCTATGGTGTTCATCTAACTCCATAGTGGATGACTCCATTAGACTAAGACTGTTGCAATGAACATTCACTGGCTCTGCAGCCAAGTGGTACATCGAACAACCACATGGGACCCACCATACATTTACGTCTCTCGCCTCCACTTTCCTTTATTTTTTTCAGCTACCTGTACGCTATGATGCAGGAGTTGAAATACTGTTGTCTTGCAGACAAAACAAAGCTACCCACATCATCGACCATATCCATGAGTGGCGCAAGCGTCGTAGCCTCTGTAAGATAAAACTGGATGACCGTATATTTTTGGACTGGTTTCTTAAATCACTCCTACCCCTCATAGCCAAAGACGTAGCTTCCGAACGACCCCAGTCAAAGGAAACAACTATCTTAAAAGCTCAACAATTCGACCTGATTTATGCCTAGTCAGGATATCTCTACACCATCATCCCAGACGCCCCACGAGGCGATTCTTCACGCGGTGATACTCCGGGGGAATCACATGACGTTGATGGTATTATCGGCCAAGTCACGACACAAAATAAACCTTTTAGCATGGTGAGCACCATAAATGCCCTAGACCTCTCTAGGGTTACATCTAATTCTAGAGCAACAACTTCGTACGCTCCAATGAATCAGACTCATTACACTCATGGACCCTCTTGTCCACAACATTGCTATGGGTAAGCGCCATCGAAATATGTACCACCCACATATTATAATCAACCGGCCACCTAGAACCCAATTCATTTATTGGACCAACCAATGTATTACCCACAACAAACTACACTAGCTAACCCATCACTTCCAATAGGTCAGGGTTACCAACAACCCCAGCAAGCAACTAGACCACCTCCAGCCCCACCAGCTTATTATCTACTGCAACCTTCTCCCGCACCTGCGACACCCCAAAATCCTCCCACTACTCAAGGGCAAGTGTACACACAACACAATCAGCCCCAACATCAAAACAACCAATGCAACCAGGGTGGACAACAAAACCGTGGAAGAGGACGTAATCGCGACAACAACCAACAACATAATCAAGGTCCACCACCTCCCAATCCTCCAAATAATAACAATGCTGCTCCTCCCAACCAGAATCCTGATCGTCATCCCAAGAAGCCAAAAAACAATAACCTGAGAACAAACCATCCATGTTCTATATGTGGAGTCTATGGACACTACACTCACAACTGCCCCCATTTAGTGAAAGCACATAAACTTTGGGCTGACGATGCCCAACGCCAGGGCCACGCTGGACAGCCAGCTCCACTTAATCAACCACAACCGATGATATTACAAAACCCATTTCCAAACCAGGGAGTAGTAAATACTCGCCCTATGGATCCCCCACAAGGATCTGCTACACCCCAACAACAAATCACCTATGCCGCAACTGATTATCAGCATACAGATCCATGCACACACCATTTATTAATGATGTCATCCAATGACATTAACCTCCAAACTCGCAGGAATCAGTACGGCCCACCCCCATAAACTCCTCCCACTAACGCATCCACCTCCCTTCCACCAGATCAACCACTACGCATACCAAATATGCCGTTGGATGGAGGACCTAAAATCCCTCGCATCCCTTTGCGAAGGATTAACAACAATCCTAATGCTCGCGCAACATCCAATTATAACGTTGTGGAAGACCTAGCACAATCCCCCACTGCTATGTTTGCTTTAGAGGTACTGAAAACATGCCCTACACAACGAAAACTACTACTATCCACCATCGGAGGAGTAGACCCTGACAACACACACATGATGGCTTTTGACTTAGACCAAGCCGAACCTCGATTGCCATCAAATTTGGCTTTCCAAGTATCAGTAAACATTCGAAACCTTATTGTGCATCGATGCATCATTGATGAAGGAGCTTCAACCTACGTTATGTCCACCCTTGTGTGGCAGAAACTTGGCTCTCCCGCTTTACAACCATCCACCACAGCATTACGAGCTTACGACGAAGGCTCAACTCAACCACAAGGCCTCTTAGCGAATGTACCCGTAGAACTAGGCGGCAAATTAGTTCTTATCGACATCGAAGTGATCAATGCCCAACTCGACTACAACCTCCTTTTTGGACGTAGCTATATGTACAAAATGAAAGCAGTGGCTTCATCTGTTTTTCGCCTCATGATGTTCCCACATGAAGGACGCGTTATCAAGATTGATCAACTCACATATTATGATCCTAATGCCCCCACAACCCCTCAAAATGTGCTACCAATGATTGAACAAACCATTCAAACTGCACCAACATCATTTGTGTCGTCAATTGGTCCTGGAATCTACACCGAGTCACCTATGACTTCCACATTTCCATTGATCTCACCATCTTTATCGATAAAAAAAACATCGGATTTGTGCACCCTGTTGCACACCACACAACAACCTTCGTCACTACCACAAACACCCACAGTGCCTACTCATATTGGCACAATGCTAATTCATACTATCCCGTTCTTGTTCTCATTTTCCGGAGTTGTCATTTCGCCAGTAATGGCTACACTCAACCTTCCTGGTTTAACATTAGGGATACCCGTATGGTACTTACCTGCTTCGAGCCCCCCGCCGACTTCGACTGTTATTTTACAATCGATACAACCTATCCCTACTACCAACCACCCACCCCCTCATGTCACTCATCTGCAAAACAGACCACCCCCAATAGTGACTATGGCATCAACGTCCAAAAATGCCCCACCTCCATTACGGAACACAGGGAGCAGAGGCCCACCAACTTATAACATTGGACCCATAACTCGCACCCCCCCAGCAACCCCCAAGGTAGCTAAAACCCCCCCAACTATTCGCATTCCCCCTAAGTGCTCATTGTGTGATGACGTAGGCCATGCCACTCATCAATGTCCACAATTACCTGCACTCCAAGAACACATGAATATGTTGGATGATGACACCAGAATTCCAGTGGTAAGACTTGAGCCGCCTCCTCAACCTCGCGACAAAACTCTCTGCACTAACCACCCTTGTGCGATATGTGGCATTTATGGCCATTATTCACACCACTTCCATGATCTCCCAGATTATAGAGCAGCACTGTACGAGTTGAATAACGTCGACTTAGAGATATCCCCTCTTCTCATTGAGGAAATTCATCCCCCACCATCCTCCTCCTCGGAAGAAATTAACACCATTTACATGATTTCCACTGGATACCCCTCTGTCCGGTTGGCCCCTTCCATTGATCCCTTTGACACACATGTTCAACCCTTTCAAATCGACGAGGAAACCACATGTCCACAACATGGGGGCAGGCCCAAAACCTTGCCTACTCATCATCATCGTGATTCTCGTCGGAGATATTGGGGGCATCCACCCCACAAGAGGAATCCCCCATCATCATATCATCACTTCAGTATGCCACCACGGCCCACAGCCTCATGGTATACCCCCCGCCAGTAGTTGCTCAATGCTCTATTGAGCCCTCTCTAAGACAACATCTACACCACATTGACACCTCTGAGTTAAGGGGCATAATAGATTACCTCGACCCTGGGATAGGGGGCATGATCAATAATTTTGAACTTTCCCCATCACATCTATCTTAGTATTCCAATGATCCCATTGTTCAAACCAACACATATGTGATCCACAATCACAAACCCCATGCACATAGCATGGGGGCAGGTCATTAACCCTGCTAACTTTTTCACATGCGTGATCTCAATCATTTTTGAGGTCACATATCACTTGTATATTTGATTTGATTTGATACACCTAGTATTCTTCCCCCACGGGTCATCATTTCCCCCACCATTGCATCCTTGGCTTGGTGGGCTCACCTTTATTTGTAGCCATTTTTTAACCTAATTATTTTCTTTGACCATTCCATAGTCCTTATGACCTCCGTTTTTCACACCATTTGTACCGTTGGATTCATATTTTCGTGCCCGTGATGATGCTTGAGATCATTTCTCGCTCTCACCAAAAACTTTCGGGCATTTTTTCCATGCCCCTTGTAGCCTCGATTTGCGTGCCACATCGACCGTGGTCCATTTTTTACGAGTCTTATATCGTCGGATTCAGTTTTCCATGCTCTTGACGATGCTTAAGATCATTTCTCGCTCTCACCCCCATAATTTTTGGGCATTTCTCCAAAATGCCCCTCATCGCCTCGGTTTGCATGCCACATCGACCGTCGTCCGTTTTTGACAAGTCTTATATCGCCAGATTCAGTTTTCCGTGCTTGTGATGATGCTTGAGATCATTTCTCACTCTCACGCCCAGATTTTTCGGGCATGTTTTACATGCCCCCCTCGTTGCCTCGTTTTGCGTGCCGCATCGATCGTCATCCATTTTTTACGAGTCTTATAACGCCTGGATTCAGTTTTTCGCACTCGTGATGATGCTTGAGATCATTTCTCGCTCTCATGCCCAGATTTTTCGGGCATGTTTTACATGCCCCCTCGTTGCCTCATTTTGCGTGCCACATCGGCCGTCATTCGTTTTTGACGAATCTTATATTGCCAGATTCAGTTTTTCGTTCTCGTGATGATGCTTGAGATCATTTCTCGCTCTCACCTCCAGATTTTTCGAGAATTTTTTCCCATGCCCCTCGTTGCCTCGGTTTGCATGCCACATTTACTGTTGCCCGTTTTTGACAATCTTTATGTCACCAGATTTAGTTTTCCGCACTCATGACGATGCGTGAGACCATTTCTCGCTATCATCAAAACCTTTTTGTTCGGTATAATTTTATCCCTTTTTCGGGCCGCGCAATTCTTTTACGAAAAAGGCACTTAGGGAGTTTCTGTTAAGCTCTTTTCTGACTCCTAAAACAATGAAAAGATCGTTGAGCAACCTTGCTTCCTTTCATGCTCACTAAACGTATCTGAAAGGGCATCTACCTGGTATAAGTTTACCCCTTTTCCAGACCTTATAGACTAATTACGAAAAAGGAATACTTTAGTCACATCGGCTAGAAGAGTTCTCCATTTGCATCATTTTATGCTTTTTCGGGCCTTGGAGACTAACTTATGAAAAACAACACCAATGGAGTCCACTTACCGCTTTCAGACTCTCTAAACATGAAAGCGACCACGAGCAATCACCATCCTGGGCTCGTATAAATCCACAGGACGGTACTCCACCAGTACTGCAGATTCTTCTTATCGTTTTTAGACTCCTTGAAAACGAAAGCACTCATGAGCACGAATAGTCCTGGGCTCACAAAATCCATAGGACAGTACCATTTCAGAGCATACTTTTATCCCTTCTTCGAGCTCATTAAAACTACGAAGAAGGACCCAATGGTGCTTCTTGGCGCCACAACAGATCATGTTTACTCATATGGCAGCTTCCCCATTTCGATTGCCTTTGTTCAGAGTATTCTGCAGTATGTCACCCTGAGAGGCTCTCTACAGCATCCGTCAGCTTGTCCCCCCTAGACTCACTCCAATCTACAATACATAACCTTCAGTCCTTAAAGCTATGATCCCCACACCTACAAGTCAGTTTCCTACGCTGCCAGGTCAACCATGTCATCATGTTCTGAACAAAGGAAGTTTGAGTCCACCCACTCTACGACCCAGTTATTTCCCATCCCCACAGTATGTCAGTCCTACCATCAGTACTACCACACTTCAGTTCTACACCTCGTGCTCCTATCAAGGAAACATCATTGCCTTGTCAATTGCTGGTCTCCCTCTGTCGACGACGACCAAATTTATTCCAGAGGATAGACCTAGAGGTCCCTGTGTCTTGGACTCATCACCATTTATGATGAGTGCCTACGAATCATTTCGAGAAGAGTCCTAAGTACCTCTCCAAATGATTGTTTCTCACATGCTCGACTTCAACACCTTGATCGCATCATTGAGACTCGCACAGGGTATTGGTCCTTTCAGTTATTGGTTGAAGACCCCAGATACCACCTGACTCTTCCACATTTGAGAGTCTACCTATGGAAACAACCAGTTACATTTTTTCTATAGATACCCGGGTTGCACATGGCGATAGTATTCAGATGTACCCCAGTTTTATACTCCCTCGAGTATACAGTTACATATACTCCTCAAAGTTGACTCAGAGTCATTGAGTCCCTATAGATGTTGGACACCTTTAGATTCAACAGTTCATCAACCCTTCTGAGACCTTGTTCAGAACGGTTGTCGCTTTATTCCAGTGTATCAGTTATTGAGATCAAACATGTCATGATCATGAGTACATCCAAAAATAGTGTCCCCTTTGGACCATTATGATGTACCAGCAGATTTTTTTTTAGGTCCCCCTTCTTGGGACTAATTGTTATGTGTATGTCTTGATACGAGCATGGGTATGCCCGCCTCGTCCATTATCATAGATTATTCCTCATTCATATTGAGGCCATGTAATATTTTTTGTTTCTACAGCTTCCAAGGGCCATGAATCCAGTCTCCAACTGGTCTCTTCTCTTCCCCAAACCCAAGAAAAAAGACAAAAGAACTATGATGTCTATCGGCCATATGATGAGCTCCTGCCCTCACACATCAAGGGGCAATCTATTAACACCCAAAAAGTGCTCACTAGCTCATTTCCTTATTCACATGACCAATTTTTCCACTTTTCCAACATTGGAGCCTCTAAAGCCATCAAAAGGTCACCAAAAGACCACAATACACCCCTTTTTTCCCTCAAAATGAATATTTTTCCTCAAAAAGCATAAAAAACCCTCAAAAAGGGTCCAGAATTCCTAAAAATATTAAAAAGGGAATAAAAATATTAAAAATATTCAAAAAAGGAAAAAGGAGTGAAAAGGTACCTAAACCATGTTGGTCAATACCATTGGTTTCCTCAAAACCATAATGGTATTCCCCACCACCAAAAACTATAAAAAGGTGGTAAGAGCTCCTCACTTTCCATCCATTGATCATCCTATCCTCACGCTGTCAAAATCTCTCATGAGACTTTTGGCCATTTTTAGCATCTTGGAGAAGAGACCTTTGGAGCTTAGAGCTACTCACCTTGGGAGTTGCTCAACACAAATCCTCACCATTTGAGGTATCTTAATACAAAACACCTATTCTTTTATTTCTCGTTCTTGAATCGTTTAAAAAAAATTTATTTGTTATATGCACATGCTAGTTTAGATTTAGATTTAATTTATAATTGTTTTTGCTTTCAATATTGAAACTGCTATCACATTGTTGATAGGTGCCCATTGCACAAATCTTAGTTGCAAAACCAAGCCAACAGTTGCCACAGGTCCTCCTAGGCATCACACCGATTGAAAATAAATCCATACCAACTATCAATCAAGAACAAGACACTTCCATCCACTAAAACAAAATCAACCACATATCACATGTTGTCATGTCCCCTCATTGATGTTTAGTGGAAGGAGTTCCTAGCCTAACCAATCCCTTGGGTTGAGTAGAAGATTTCATACACTTGGGGTTAATTCTAAGTTAATGCATTAATTAGTTAGGAAGCTTAATTTTATTTTTATCCTAAGTTTGAAATGCACTTGGTAGAAGTAATTTTTATTAATTAGATATTTTTATTTTGAAATAAAGTGGATAATGCTCCACAAGTGTTCCTTAGAGGATAAGGTTGACTAAGAGGTAAATTGAAAGACAAGAAAAGATAAAGCAGCCAAATCAAGGAAAGTAGGAAAATGAGAAGAAAGTAGAATAAAGAAGCAAAGCTTAGGAAAATCATAATAAAGCAGAAAAGAAGGACAAAGCAGAAAAGTAGGACAAAAATAGGACAAAGCAGAAAAGCAGGACAAAGGCAGAAAAGTAGGACAAAGTCAGAAAAGTAGATAAAGCAGAAAAGCAAGAAAAAGTAGGACAAAGTAGAAGAGCAGGGTAAGGCGGAAAAACAGGGAAAAAGCAGGACAAAGAAGAAAAGCAGGATAAGGTAGAAAATCAGGAAAAAGAAAGATAGAAAAGCAAAAGCAAGATAAAGCAAAAGCAGAAAGCAAAGCAAAGCAGAAAGCAAGGCAAAAGCTAAAGTAGAAAGCAAAGCAAAGTAGAAAGAAAGAAAAAAGCTAAAGCATAAATAAAACAACCTTATCCACTCCATGAGGGCACCTTAGCCTATATTACTTGCCCAAGAAGTCACCTCAATCTATAAAAGAAGGATTACAACTCCATTTCACTTTTTTTTATCATTTGTGATTTGAATTGAGTGCAATTTTGCCTCTTTGACCTGGGAGATGTGCCCTTAGTCCTAGATAGGAGATGTGCTCCATGATTATACTGAAATGTTGATAAAATCCAGTCTTCATCACTAGGTCTATTATAGATCATGAAGTCTGATTTATTGGTTGGTGTTCTCGTTGTGTGGTTCAACTCCTTCATCCAGTAGGAACCATGTTGGAGGGACGAAATGGAGGTTCTGGTTTATGATTTTATGATCATTTTTGGGTTGTGATACCTATTCCATTGCGTCGGGAGGGTTGTTTCTAGTAAGAAACGCCTTTTGTCTTGTTGAAAAAGGTGTCTAGATGATCAAGATACAACCATTTTAATCAGAGCCAAGGTTTCAGTGTTGAGGAGCACACATGTGCAAATTTACAGATTTTTGATCTGTGTGAGATACCTTGTGAGTTATATCAGATGTCTTGAGCCATCCATGAGAATCCATCTACTCTTTATTTATTATATGTGCAGATCTAGTGAAGAACCCTTCTTCATTTCTCTTCATATTGAGTCATCTTCTCTAAGTTTTGTAAGAATACTATGTATTGGAAGCCTTCTGTTAAGTTTGAAACTAGAATTCTTACCATTCTAATAAGATGTTTTAATTGTGGTTTTTTGCTATCATTGAACTCAGGTCCTAGTCAATTTGAAGTTTTGAAGTGAAATTTGAAAGCCTTAGAGGCTGTTTGGATTGAGTTCTTTCAAGGCTAGTTATTTGGGCACTATTTCTATACTAGTTTTGTAGTCTCTATTATTAAAAGTTTCCTATGAGTTAAATTTGTATTATGATGATCATATGTGACTCTTATAACCCCACTGAATACATTCCAACCCTTTCCGTGAGAATTCGTAGACCTCTCATCATGTTTGAGAGAAACTAGAAATAAACTAGTTGAGTAATCCATCCTAGCTCTCTTTCTCCCCTTGACTCCAAACACTGCCAAAACATCCCAAAAACTCTGTGAAACTTGTCCAATAGTATATTAGGATATTATTGTCTTATATCCATGCTTTGGTTTCCTTCAAGTGTAAGTGGAAAATTCTAGTATGGATATGTTGGTGTGCACATGAATCCTTGGAGTAGACTTCAGCGGTAGCTGTTGTTGAAACATAAATGGTCCATGTACCTTGTGCATAGGAGTTTGACGCTGGCCTTGATTCTGATGTTTATGCTACTGCACAGTCCCTAGTACATTTTGCAGATATGAAAAAGTCCAACTATCAAGCTTTGGGTGGGTTCATTAGTATCCTAGACTAGTTGCCTCTTGTCTAGTTTTGTGAACTAGTTATTGTCATACAATTTCCTGATTTTTAAAATTGAATTTGAGTTGATATCCTATGAGATCATATAAGGGATATTACAGTGGTATCAGAGCTCTTTCCTCTACTCATGTGGAAACAAGACTCTCAATTCGATGAATTTACAGCCATGTCCATGTTTAGTGAAGAAGATTCTTACTCTGATGATGATTTTTATGAGTAGTATGATGATGATTATGATGAGAAATATGAAGAGTACTATAGAAATTATGAGGAAGAAAATTTCCAAAAGGTACCTTCTACAAGTATCTCCCATTAGATCATATTTGGAAGGAGAAATTATGGTTATTCTCATAGCCATATGTATGGAAAGGTTGCATGTTCCACAATCAAAGATCAACCTACTTGTGAAAAGAGTATAAAAATATTTGAAGCTTCGTTGGATGAATGTTCTTCATACTTGATGATAATTTGTGGATCTACTTCAAAAAGAGTTTGCACAGATCTTGATCCTAAGTCAACTAAATAGCAAAAACAAAGTACAAATCAACCATTTGAAGAAGATGAAGGTACAATCCTTACTGAGTAGGGTTGTAAGCATGAAGAAGCCACCATTGATTCTACTAAGGATCATCTAGTTCTTGATAAAAAAGTCAATGCTGAATGGTTCCAAGAAGAGGCATCTACTGTCGGTTGTTCAGGTTCTGGAGAAGAATCTACTGATGGATGCCGTGAAGAGGTACCTACTGATGGGTGCCTATGTTTTGAGGAGACATCTACTAGTGGATGATCTCAGCTCTATATTGGTGACATAGAGATCAACATTGATGAGTTTGTTGCAAGTCCCAACTCTATGGAGCACGAAGAAGAAGACCTTGGAGCATAAAAATATGAACCAAGATCATCTTCCCAGTCACCACTTGAGCTTCCATGAGAAGTTGATCCCAAGAAAAAAGAAGAAGAGGAGGTTCGCTCTCATGAACCATCCTTCATTGAAGGGTCTTTGAAGATAAGTGAAAGAATATCTATGAGGCCCTTAGCATACTCCATGGTACTCAAGCATTGGTATCAAATTCTTGTTGGAGAGTTTCTTCAGTGGAGGAGCCATCCTTCCTTGAATACATGGAGAAGATTCAAAGAGAAATGTGCAACATCGAAGGTAATTTCAAGTCTTTGTTTTTTGATAGAAACAATTTGGTTGAGCTTAATGATTGGTTACATGATTCAAACTTGAAGAATAATGAGGATATTCATAAACTCAAAATTCAAAATGAGCAACTTCTTGAGAGGTTGCAAGATACTTGTTCTTCCTCCTATGTTTCATATTTTCATATGGTAGATTGCTCGGAGGATTCTCATGACATGATGGATCATGAGAAACATGGAAATTTGCATGTGCTTGATGTGTTTGAACATGAGCTTGATGAGACCCAAGCACTTGTTACAATGGAAGAGGAACTTGATTTGCCTCTTGATGATGGTTACACAATTGTTGAAGAAGTGCATGATTCCACTCCCTTGGAACCAACCTATGAGGAAAGTTTCACATTTTTGAGGGAGGTGCATGATCCTACCCCTATGGAGCCTTCACATGATGAAACTTTCACACTTTTTGATCATATGGGTGATTTGGCTCATTCTCCTACATCCTAGACTTCCACATTTTATAGCATTCATCCTAATGAAGTATGGGTGAAAGGTTTATTTTTGATGGTGCCACATGAGGAGTATGAAACTCCTATCTCTCCTTTTGATGATGGCATGACTAGAGCACTTTCTCCTTTACATTTTCAACATCATCCTTTGTTATCTTATGATGATACACATCTTCATGGATGCACATATGGTACTCCTTTGATCCCCTTGAAGGCTCATTGTTCTCTCTGTTCCTTACTTGATGGGAGAGTTCATTCATCCATTGTTTGGGTGAAAGGCCACATGGAAAAATTACTCGATACCTTCCACACCTCCTTGGGGAAGCATCCATTTCTCTCATTTGATGACTCTCACATTGATGGATGTATTGATGAGACTTCTTTGAGCCACTTGAAGTCTCCTTGTTTTCTTTGGTCCTTGGTTCAAATTTTGGTGGAAGTTCTTCATTCACTTCTTGGATGAAAGAACACATGGTTGATTATTTTGAAGCTTCTTACATTCTTTTGGAGCAGCGTTATAGGACATGGGATCCTCACCTATGTGATTGGAGCATACTTGATTGGTCACTTAATGCTTGTGTGCACTTGGTAAATGGTGGTTTACTTGCTTGGATGGACATGCACTTTCATTATCCTTTGACGAGGCACCTTCTTGATGTACATTTGCATGCTGTTGATATGTACTATGATGATCTCTCTTTTGTACTTATTATGTTTGGGAGGATGCTCATTAGAGAGTGGGATCCTGGCACCCCCCACCTTGATGTAAAATTTTGTGTTACTTTTCTCATTGATGGAAGGCACCAGTTATGGGATCCTGGCATTCCACACATGGTTGAAATAATTTGGAGGATATTGTACACCTCCTACTTTGAGGTATTGTTTTGGGAGACCTTGTGCATGATAGGAATGCACAAGCATTGGGACATGGGCATCCCACATTCTGATTTATATGAGTTCACACTATGTAGTGATGGAGTGCGCAAGTGTTGGGACCCTGGCATCCCATACTTGCTAGATTGGTTCTTGATGATATTGTGCACTAGGAGGGTGCACAAGCAGTGGGACCCAAGCAGTGGGACCCAAGCATTGTTGATCATGTGCAATGCAATGGGAACACATTTTGGTTGGTTGTATTGAGAAAGCAAGCCTCTTCTCTTCCCCATGGGTTCATCTTTGCAGTAGATGGTGATGGTTTCCTACACATGAAACATATTTTTGGCTGGGCTTTTGTTTTTCTTGCAGGGTGTTATGATGACTTCCATGTGATTCTTATGCATTGCATAGGAGAATATATATTGCACCTTGTATTCTTGAGGATCACTTGAGATCCTGGTATCAGTTTGATTAGTCTCCACACTAAGTGCATGGTTGGATGGTGATGGAACAATCTGTTGGGAGAGTTCACGAGTAGTTTTTAATCAGAGTGGTGCAGCAGAAGTATGATGGCTCATGGTGCTTAGTTGGCATGGATTTGATTATTGCTTGAGGATAATCAATCTTGGGAAGAGAGGACTGTCATGTCCCCTCATTGATGTTTAGTGGAAGGAGTTCCTAGCCCAACCAATCCCTTGGGTTGAGTAGAATATTTCTTGCACTTGGGGTTAATTCTGAGTTAAGGAATTAATCAGTTAAGAAGTTTAATTTTATTTTTATCCTAAGATTGAAATGCACTTGGTAGAAGTAATTTTTATTAATTAGATATTTTTATTTTGGAATAAAGTGGATAATGCTCCACAAGTGTGCCTTAGAGGATAAGGTCGACTAAGAGGTAACTTGCAAGACAAGAAAAGATAAAGTAGTCAAAGCAAGGAAAGTAGGAAAATGAGAAGAAAGTATAATAAAGAAGCAAAGCTCGGGAAAAGCATAATAAAGCAAAAACGTGGGACAAAGTAGAAAAGAAGGACAATGGCAGAAAAGCAGGATAAAACAGAAAATCAAGAAAAAGCATGACAAAGCAGAAAATCAGGGTAAGGTAGAAAAGTAGGGAACAAGCAGGACAAAGCAGAAAAGCAGGACAAAGGTAGAAAAACAGGATAAAGCAGAAAAGCAAGAAAAAGCAGGACAAAGCAGAAAAGCACGGAAAAAGCAGGACAAAGCAGAAAAACATGATAAGGTAGAAAAGAAGGAAAACACAGGATATAAAAGCAAAATCCAAATCAAAAGCAGAAAACAAGGAAAAAGCTAAAGAAGAAAGCAAAGCAAAACAAAGTAGAAAGAAAGGAAAAAGCTAAAGCAGAAAGAAAAGCAACCTTATCCACTCCATGAGGGAACCTCAGCCTATCTTACTTGCTCAACAAGTCACCTCAATCTATAAAAGAAGGATTACAACTCCATTTCACTTTTTTTGATCATTTGTGATTTGAATTGAGTGTAATTTTGGCTCTTTGACCTGGGAGATGTGCCCCTAGTCCTAGTCGGGAGATGTTCCCCATGCTTCTACTGAAAGGATGATGACATCCATTCTTCATCACAAAGTCTATTGCAGATCCTGAAGTCTTATCTATTGGTTGGTGTTCTTGTTGTGTGGTTCAACTCCTTCATTCAGTAGGAACTGTGTTGGAGGGATGAAATGGAGGTTTTGGTTTCGGAATTTATGATCATTTTTGGGTTGTGAGACCTATTCCATTGCGTCTGGATGGTCTTTTCCAGTAATCAAGTCCTTTTTTCTTGTTGAAAAAGGTGTCGTGATGATCAAGATACAACCATTTTAACTAGAGCCAAGGTTTCAGTGTCGAGGAGCGCATGTGTGCAAATGTATGGATTTTCGAGCTGTGTGAGATCCCTTGTGAGTTGTATCAGATGTATTGAGCTATACATGAGCAGCCATCTGATCTATATTTATTATATGTGCAGATCCAGTGAATAGCACATCTTTGTTTCTTTTCATATCAGTCTTCTTCTCTCAGTTTTGTAAGAATACTATATATTGGAAGCCTTCTGTTAAGTTTGAAACTCAAATTCTTACCATTGCTGCTCAGATGTTTTAATTGTGGTTTGCTTCTATCATTGAAATCAGTTTTGATTCAATTTAAAGTTCAGAAGTGAAATTTGAAATCCTTAGAGGCTGTTTGGATTGAGTTCTTTCAAGACAAGTTATTTGGGCACTATTTCTAGACTAGTTTTGCAGTATCTGTTATTAAAAGTTCCCTATGAGTTAAATTCTTATTATGATGATCATATGTGAATCTTATAAACCCACTGAGTATATTCCAAACCTTTCCCTGAGAATTCGTAGACCTCTCAGCCTGTTTGAGAGAACCTAGAAATAAACTAGTTGAGTAGTCCATCCTAGCTCTCTTTCTCCCCTTGACTCCAAACACTGCCCAAACCTCCAAAATCCTCTGTGAAACTTATCCAACAGTATATTAAGATATTATTCTCTAATATTCATGCTTTGGTTTCCTTCAAGTGTAAGTGGAAGTCTCTAGTATGCATATGCTGGTGTGCCCAGGAAGTCTTGGAGTAGACTTCAGTGACAGTTGTTGTTGAAACATAAATGGACCCAGTACCTTGTCCATAGGAGTTTGAATTTGGACTTGATTCTAATGTTTATGCTACTGCACATTCACCATTAAATTTTGCAGATCCGAAAAGGTCCAACTATCAAGCTCTGGGTGGGTTCATCAGTATCCTATACTAGTTTCCTCTTGTCTAGTTTTGTGAACTAGTTACTGTCATACAATTTCCTGATTTTTAAAATTGAATTTGAGTTTATATCCTATGATATCATATCAGGTATATTACACATGTCCTTCTAGGCATCACACACACTAAAAATAAATCCATACCAATGATGAATGAGGTAGATCCTCCACTTATCACATGTGAAAACACACTCTTGTCACAAGAGCAACTAAGGGTTCAACTCACTTGCCCATGCCAACCTTGGAAACGAAGTGATCTTTCTAATTCATATGAAATTCTATTTTAATTAGGGGCATTGAATTTTACATAAAAATACATTATTACCCTTGAATTTCCTTTTTCTCATCTATGCCTTTTATACTCACTACATATGTCTACCTTTATTGGTTTATTTTCTGCTTGTTGTTGACCATTGTTTGTTTTGTATCCTCATTTCTCTTCATTGATTTATCTTCTCCTTAGTCAAATGAAGAATGCTTTTTGTCTCCTCATTTGGAAAGCAACTTTGTAAATTCAAAAAACTAAACATAATGGGAGGGCATTCTTTGTTCATGAGTGTATGCCTTATGGTTTCCCTATTAACCTTTTGTAGTATTAATTTTTTACTCATGGAGTTATGCTTGATCAAACTATGTAAATATTTGGGTATTTGGAATTTTTGTTCCGGTGCTAGCATGTAGGGTAATGTCATGTTCCCATCCATAAATCCAACCAACAGAGGGGGACATGAACAGATTATGGGCTTCTAAATTTCTCCCCATAGCCATATTATGAATTGATAACATCTAAAATGCATGTGAAGACACATAAATAAAAAGATACAATGGAAATGAAATCTACCACACACACCTAGCATGCATATACAAGCATAATCATTGCAAGCATCAAATAAAAGTATTGCACATTCATATACAAGAGAATACTTATCTTTAAACAAAGAAGATCCAAGCAACTGGCTATGTAAGAGTGATTTTCCACCCAATAGTAGGCACTCTATTCAACACATACTCTTTTTTCTAAGATGCCACCCCCAAGCTAGGCTATGAGGCCACTAGGGAAAAGGAAACACCTACAATATTTTCTCTCTCATCCCACAACCAATTCTACACTCTATGCTTAGCCAAATGCTCGTCCAGAGCTCTACAAGGATCTCATTCAACCATCAAAACCACGACACTCCTTCCAATTTCCCCACACAACAAAAGGAAGGCATTCCCCTTCACTAATCCAAAGTTACCTCAAGAAATACATCCCTTAGAGTGCTTATTAGTGTATGCAGTAAGAGTCTAACTTGTTGTATGCTATTGGAGAACCTCCTATAGCATAAATCAGGTCTTCTCAAGCATTTGCGAGTAGCAAAAATCAATGGGTAAGGGTTCCTAGCTTGCCCAACCTCTCTGCTCACTTAAAACCATATATTTTCCCTTCAAATTTACAACCATCTCTCTAAATTCAAATTTATGGGTTATACGCAGTCTAATAATGGTCATGAACAACAATGTGGAGCTCTACATAGTGTATAGTTGCATGAGAGAATGCTAGAATGAGTTTTGACTCCAAGGGATATGAGATGATGGTGAAAAGAAAAATGACATAGCTTCTAACCATAGAAGAAAGGACTTCTGACAACTGCAAAACTGGCTTCGAACATTTGACATATTTATCACAAAAGTGCATTCAACCCCATGTTTCAATAACTGCATGAGGTGACTTTTCCACCAACATATGCATTCAATGATTTCATTTAACATTCAAGATGAAGTAATCAACTCTTTTAAAGAACATGGTAGCAATTAGATGAGTTCTAAGGTTGACACTTAGCAACAAAGGATTTAGTCTCCCATATGCCCCCTTTTCTCTTCCCCTATGGTGGAATCATAGCCCCTCTAGTGCTCTTTACACAACCATCTTGGACCATTTTATTATTTTCCTACATAATATTTACATATATTTCGAATTGGCATGATAAGCCAACCACACAGTCCAAATAAAAAAGTTTGCACCACACATGCTTATACATTCACTAGTCGATCTTTGGCCTTGGCCTTGAGCTCTGCATTAGGAATTCATTCTAGCATATTTACATCATTTACATAATTTTGATTAAATACATTCCAAGTCAAAATTGGGGGTATTACAGATAAGTCTATAAACACTTCTATGTATATGATGTACATGTCTTGAAAAGGTTCCTAGAGGGAGCCAAGGGCCAAGGCCCCACTAGAGAATATAGTTAGGATTTTCCATAATTTCCTAGTCTCGCATGGAACATTATATAAATAATAAAGCATATACTATAATAATGTGCATGTGGTGGTTGACTTGCTAGGAGCAAGAGGAGATCTATGAACCAATGTGGTGATGAGAGAGAAAAACATGATTTATCCTTGATTTTGTCCTTTTGTTATGTGTCAATCTTAAAAATCCTCTCTTGAACCATGGAAATGTGTTCTTATATTTTGGCAAGAAGTTGACTTATCCCATTGGTTGCATGCAAGGATTTATACATAAGCCATCTTTTCATTTTGCATCATTCTCATCAATTGAAAAGGCTTCTCTCTCTCTCTCTCTCTCTCCACTGTATGAAATGCATGCTTTGGCATTGCCATGAATGAACATGTTATTGCTAGAAGGAAATACTTATCCACCCAATAGATTTCTCGCACGCACCGAGGCTCATGAGGGTGTGTTGTTGGATCTTTCATCCAACGATGCACCCTCATTTGCCTCGGGGTGCACAAGAATTGTGTTTGGTGCCTAAGGTTCATCATTGCTAGAATACATAAATGACATCATTGTGAGATAATATATGACTTACCTAGAAAAAAAATTGGGTTTTTAAAACACTTACCTAACTAAAAGTAAAAATAATAATATCATTAATAAATAATAATAATAAAATTGATCTCCTTCAATCTCCTCATCTCTTTTCTTCAAACCTCTTTGATCTTATCCTCTCCTCATAATATCCTATGATTTTATCATCTACTCTCATTTTCTCATCTATGCATTGCATGACAGGATGATACAAATGTTGAAGTTTGTATCTTAGACAGGGACTTCTGGACAAGTTTAGTTTCAAACCTGTTAGAAGTAGTTCAAGTTAAATCTATTTTGTAATTCACTTTAGTAATAAAGTGAAAGTCTTATAGGTAGTTATCGAGTCTAATAAAGTATATTTTAATACATTAGTGATTTAGACTAATCTCAATCGTACATCTCACTGAGATATAGGGTTTCATCTCAAGTATAAAGGCAAGTCGAGGTAAAGGGTTGAGACACATTCATTATTGACTCAAAGACAGTTTGGTTGGGAGGTGACTGATTTTATCTGTGGAGTAGAGTTAGAGTGTTAGAGAGGAGTCAAGTTCAACAACCAAGTAGAGAGGAACATGCAAGTGTATATAAGACAAATATGTAGAGTTGAAGGGACATGTATGTACATTCGTATGGAACATGTCCTTCAATTGTATGAACGCCATGTATAGTAGGAAGCAAACAACAAGCAATTTTCTCAATTTTGAGCAGTCAATTTTCCTAACTAAGTTTGCAGATTTGTTCCATTTGAATGTACCATACAACTGTTAGTTTGACAGTTTGTGGATGTTTACTTGAAATCTTTGAATTACTAATGAATGGATGATTTGTAGGAGTAAATATCTGTGTATTATGTTTTGCTTCCGTTGTTTACTTTCCAACTATGTGTGATTGCTATGTGAAAGAATTTAATTTTCACAATTAAGTAAGAAATTGTGTTTAGTTGAGAACATAAGGACTTTAGTCACATAGGGTTTGGGAAATTTCACATGGTATCAGAGCTTCTCTTATTGAGAGGACTTGAAGACTTTATGATAGCATATCAACTACCAAAAACAACTTTCAGAGCCCAGGACTAGCAGTAAGAGGGTTTCAAAGGTAGTACTTAACAGAGTTGGGAGTTCATGTGCATACCAAAGATGGCAACAACCAGTATCAGGTTTGAGGACATATTGGATGTGCCTCATTTCCTATCATGTAAATTCAAGGTAGCTCTTCTATTAGAAGATAATGATCTATGGAATATCGTCAAGGATGAAATGACTTCATCGATAGATTCAAATATTTTGGTAGCTCACAAGTAGAAAGAAGCAAAGGAAAGGCAGATGATCATGGATGTTGTAAATAATCATATGATCCCTCATATATCTGAGAAGAAGATAGAGAATGAAATGTTTGATGCTCTGGTTATCCTTTATCAGAGTGAGAACATAAACAAGAAGATGATATTGCACAACATACTTAAATTTGCTGAGATGAACAAATCGGACAATGTAACCAGTTACCTGATGAAGGTCACGTAGATTTGTGATCAACTTGCAAGAATTGGGGAGAAGGTTGAAGCCAAAGATCTAGTGAATTGGAAACTAAATGGGTTCCCATCTCAGTGGGAAACATTTTCCATGGTGTTTGTGCTCGATAGATTTCCCTCTTGGGAAATATTGTGAAATGATTGTATCCAGAAGGAGATTCAGATGGAGTCAAATCCTATAGGCCAACAAGTAAGGAGGTGAGAGTGACCATGCCCTAATTGGTCAAGCAAAGAAGGGCATAGGTGAAGGACCCAACAACGGTAAGGTAAGGAGTGAGGATTCTTCCTCATAGCCAAGGAAAAAGGACTTGAGTAAAATCAAGTGCTTCATATGTCATAAGTACGACCATTATGCATCACAATGTCTAGAGAGAAAAAAGGGTAAAGGGAAGCAACAACGACATCAGGTAGATACATTAGTTGAAACTCAGATGAATAAGTATGGCTCCAATTTTGAGAAGGATTTCTCGATGGTATCTTAATTTTATTCCAACATAGTTTCAAATAATGCTTGGTATGTGGAAAATGGAGCATCTAGGCATATGATATCAGCCCAGGTTCTATTTTCATGACTAAAAGAGAACTTCTCAAGTGTTCAAGTCGAACTTGATGATGATGCCAAGTATCTAGTAGGAGGAGTTGGTACCATTCCTTTCCAAATCTAGTCAGGTAACTCTTTATACTTTGATGATGTGTTTTTTTTTCTAGGTCTTAGGAAGAATTTGCTTTCAGTTCCGGTCATGAAAGATAAGGTATTTTCAATAGAGTTCAATAACTAGCAAGTCCTAATAATACCAAAGGAATCTATCCCTGAGATCAAATCAAGTGATCAAGGTTAGGGAAGGTAATTTATATAGGTTATAGGGTGAGCATATTTAATCCCTAGTGCATAACATAGATAATTTGTGCAAGTTATGGCACAAGAGGATGGGGTACCTGGATCATAGTGCACTTCCTATTTCGAGGGAGATTGTCACAGATATTCCAAAGTTCATCATTAAGCAATAACATGTGTGTAGAGGGTGTGCGCTTAGAAAGCATGCCAAGGATGATTTCCCAAGTAGTGAGCACAGGTCTAAATGCATTCTAACCTAGTGCATTTGGATGTGTGTGGACCGAAGTCAATAATATCAATCACATGAAGCATGTACTATGTTTCCTTCATTGATGTCTTCCCTCACAAAACTTGGATCTAGTTTACGAAGACCAAGGATGATGTCTTTAGCAAGTCTTAGGAGTTCAAAGCTCTAGTAAGAACTAGATCATCATTGAGCAGCAGGGTGTGTGCTTGGTAAACATTCCAAGGATGCTTTCCCAAGTAGTGAGCATAGGTATAAATGGTTTCTAGACCTAGTAGTGCATTTGGATGTGTGTGGACCGAAGTCAATAGCATCAATCATAGGAAGATTGTACTATATTTCCTTCATTGATGACTTCTCTCACAAAACTTAGATCTACTTTATAAAGACCAAGGATGAAGTATTTAACAAGTTTTAGGAGTTCAAAGTTCTAGTGGAGAACAAAATAGGGAAGAAGATCAAGGTTATGAGATTGGATAATAGGGGTGAGTATACCTCCAATGATTTTGGGTATTTATGCAAGGATGGAGAAATCAAGAGAGAGTTCATTATTTTGTACAACCCACAACATAATAGGGTTGCAGAGTAGAAGAATAAATCTATCATAAGGGTTGCTAAGGATATGATACATGACTGGGATTTGCCAATGTGGGAAAAATCATTCAACATAGTAGTCTACATCTAGAACATGTGTCCTCACATGATTTCAGAGGACAAGACACCGGAGGAGGAATTCATTGGTGTGAAGCCAGAGGTGATCCATTTCCACATCTTTGGTTGTCCAGTTTCTATCCATATACTAGTGAAGATGAAGAGGACCAAGTTGGATCCTTCATGCAGGAAGGGTTTATTTGTTGGTTACAGTGAGACTTCAAAGGCCTACGAGATCTATATTTCAGGGGAGAGAAAGACAGTTGTACATAATGATGTATAGTTTGAGGAAGACTTTGAATTCAGGAAGTCTCATGAGCCTATTTCAGTGACAAAGGATGAGGAACAATAAGCTCCAAAAGTTGATCCAGAGTCACCAGCAAATTCTAGTTTGGGGAAATAACCTTTATCCGGAGGAGGAACCACCAACTCCTACTGGTTCTATCAAAAGACCTCGATGGTTCACACATACATATAGAGATGATCAATATAATTTTGAGGCTCCTTGGAGCTCATTTAGGGAGAGTATTCCTCCGAATAAGTTTCCAAACAACATGGAATTGATCAGCAACATCATAGATTTCAAGCCTTCCCGTTTTCACAAGGAATCTGGATAGTAAGTTTGGAGGGATTCCATGGTGGAGGAGTACACCTCCATCATGAATAATGATGTATGGGACATTGGACTAGAGGGAAAATATGTAGTGACTTCTAGGTGGTTGTACAAGATCATGCATGTGATATATGGTAGCATAGATAAGTGCAAAGTGAGGCTTGTGGCTAGAGGGTTCTCACAGAAAGAGGGAGTGGACTAGGAGAATATTTTTTCTCCAGTCACTAGGTAAACTTCCATTAGAGTAGTGATGTCTTTAGTATCTATTATGGAATGGAGGATACATTAGATGGAAATGAAGACAAATTTCCTCAAAGGGATAATTGAGGAAGAAGTGTACATAGAGTAGCATGAGGGATTTGAGATAAGTGGGAATGCATCCCATGTGTGCAGATAGAAAAAGGCCTTGTATGGAATCAAGTAGGAACTACAAGAATGGTATTCAAGGATCAATGGATACCTACATAGTATGGGATTCACCAAAAGTGAAGCATATCCCAACTTACATTTCATATATGTTGGGGTAGATATGCATATTTTGGTGTTGTATGTAGATGACATGTTTCTTAAAAGTTCAAAGAAGCTCATTGTAGGGTGCAAGGAAGATATGGTAGCAAAGTTTAAGATGAAGGAAATTGGCATTATGCATTACTTATTAGAGTTGGAGATCTGACAGAGACCGGGGAAGAATTTCTTAGCTAGGGTAAGTATGCAGTCAAGATCCTAAAGAGTTTTTGAATGGAGGACTGCAAACCTATGGCCACACCTATGATAACTAATTTGAAGAAAGTAACATTACTTTAGATTTCGATATGGTGGATCCCACATTGTATAGGAAGTTGATACATTCCTTGATGCATCTAGTCAACACTAGGCTAGATATGTGTTTTGCAATGTAAACCTTGAGTCATTTCATGGTGAAGTTGAGGCAAGAGCGTTGGGTAGCAACGAAACGTGTGCTCACACACGTGAGGGGCATAGTAGAGTGCAAGTTGAAATATCTTAGAGATGGTGAAGTGAAATTGCAGGTATATATAGACTCAAATTGGACAGGCAGTGCATCAAACAAGAAGAGCACCTTAGGGTGTTTCTTTAGCTTAGGATCAATGATGATATCCTCGTTCAACTGAAAGAAAAATTCCATGGCACTCAGTTCAGGAGAGGCAAAGTGTATGGAAGCTATTACAACAAGTTGTGAGGCCATTTGGCTTCGCAAGTTACTTGCAAGATTATTTGATTAAGATTTGGATCCCACAATGATTTACAATGATATTGATAGTTGTATCAAACTCTCTAAGAATCCATTTTTTCATGACAACTCCAAGCACATTGAGATCATATATCACATCATTTGAGACAGGATTCAAAAGCAACCAGTAAAGCTCTAGTATGTACCCATAAATCAATAGGTTGTTTATATTATCACGAATCCCTTAGCAAAAGGTAAGTTTGAAGCATTCATAGACAAACTTGGATTGGTGCAAATTTCCTTCCTCACTAAGGGGGAGTGTTGAATTTTGTAGCTCAGACATAAAATTTTGTATAGTTTTAGTGTTAAATGTGCTAAAAGTAGTTCGAGTCAAATCTATTTTGTAATTCACTTCAATAATAAAGTACTGTTGAGTATAAAAAAGTGTATTTTTAATAAATTAGTGATTTAGACTAATCTCAATGTACATCTCACTAAGAGATTAGGGTTTCAGGTTAAGTATAAAGCCAAGTCAAGATAAAGGGTTAAGACATATTTTTTATTCACTCAAAGACAATTTGATTGGGAATTGATTTATTTCATCTATGGAGCAAACTTAGAGCACCGAATAGGAGCCAATTTCAATAACTAGGTAGAGAGCAGTGTACAGATCTGTACATGACAAATCCATACAATTGTACGGATCCGTATGGACATATATAGATAGTCATATGGATTCCATACAATCATATGGAGAGGTATGTATATTCATATAGAATGAGTACGTAGAGTCATACATATGACATGTACAATAGAAAACAAACAACAAGCAATTTTCTCAGTTTTTAGCAAGTGATTTTTCTCAGTAAGTGTGTAGATTTGTTCCATTTGAGTGTAACGTACCACTGTTAGTTTGATAGTCTATGGAGGTTTCCTTATAAGCTTTGAATTATTAATGGAAGGTTGATTTGAAAGAGTAAATTATTTGTGTATTGTGTTTTGCTTCCACTCTTTACTTCTAGCTATAGGTGTGATTACTGATATGTGAAAGAATTTAATTTCCAAAGTTCAAAACAATTTCTATCTAGTTCATAACATAAGGACAATAGTCAACTAGGGATTGGAAAATTTCACAAGAAATATAAGGCAAAAGACCCATTCATTTTTGAAAAATTAATTTCGAAGTTTACAATGAAATTACTAATGATACAATTGTGTCATTGTTAAGGTCAAGCAATGTGTAAGTTAGAGTCTAAAAAGGCTTAGGGTCATAGAGGTTAGTATGTATTGTATTCTAGATGTCATAATGGTTAAGGGTTAAAGTGTATCAGGGGGTATATTGGTTAAAATGATATCATGTATTAAGGGTTAGAGTGTGTCCAAGGGTGATTATGTCAAGACTAATAGGGTTCAAGGGTCACAATGTATTAGGAGGTTAGAGTGTTCAATGTTAGTGTGTGTTAGAGGGTTTTATGTTAGGGGTGAATATCGATTAGGGGGTATACTATGTTCAAGGTCACAATGGTTAGGTGTTATAGTGTATTAGGGGGATAGTGTGTTTAGGGTCATAGTGTGCTAGGTGTTGATTGCATCAAGAATCATATCGGTTAATATTCATTATGTATTAAGGAGTTTAGTGTGTTTGAGGTCAATGTGTTAGGGGGTGATTTTGTTAGGGCTGTGAGGGTTAAGGCTAGGGGGTTAGTGTGTTCAAGGACATAAGGTATCAAGGGATTAATAAGCCAGTGGTTAGGGTACCCATTAGGTAAAGGTGTTATTGGGCTAGATATTAATTAGGCTAGTTGGTTAGAAAGTTGAAAGGTTTGTGGTGGTAAAAAATAACTAGTGAGTTACGAATTTTAGTATATTAGAGAAAGTATATGCAAATATGAATATAGATAAAAAAAAATCGAGCATTTTACATATTTGAGACTGTGGGTGGAAAAGGTTTAGGATAAGTTGATTCATTCTAAGAGATGACAAAATGAAATGACCGAGTTGTTATATCAATTGGACATGTGCTTGCAAAAGTTCAAGGAACCCTCCACAATCAACCAACCAATGACCAAATCTCTAGTACCATATGATGCACAAAGTAGGGTTGAAACTACATATGATGTCTCGTCATTGGGAGAAGAAGATCAACCTAATTGGTAGATGCATTACAAAAGAATTTGGCTCGTCGTTAATCTCATTAAGATTTATATATTTCTTTTTAGCTCATTCAATTGTTGTAGGGACAACTTTATGTTTTCGAATATATGTTGGCAATAAACAATTTCTTAATGTTTGGCTTTTTAACTTTCTTAGTGTAGTGCCCCTAGACTTTTGTAGACATTGAGGGCACCTGCTGAGTGACCCGGCCGATTGAAACATTAATTAAATAACCTTTTGGCCTTATTTTGAGTATGTGTATCTGAACTATTGATGTAAATGAATAATTGCATATGTTAAACGATTAGCTATGACTATGGAAAATTATGTTGATGGATAATGCTTAACGACTAGCTGTACCGTGATTATGTAATTATCGACGAAATGTATATTTGATTAGATGAATAAGAAGTTTGAATAAATCATAAATGTTTAACAATACTAGATTTAGAAATCAGATGATGATTATTGAGGACAGTGCTACTAATAACTTATTGTGAGAAGTGTGTGTAGAAACAAGTGAGACGGTTCACCAATGGACACACAAAGGAACATGAAGGGTCATAGAGTATGGGTAAATCAAACACAGGGGGAGCGACGACGATGTCGACTTCCGACAAGAATACCACGCATGAGCAGATAAGTACTGATCCGCTTTCTCAAGAGGAATGCGTGAGGGCGTACGAGGTGGGCCACGACGGAGCTGGTCACGTATGAGTTGAGGGGCGCGCAGTGAGAACGGACTCACTCCTCAGCGCCATTAGTCCCTAGATAGCATGTAGACGGAGGATGGATGGTAACGATTCCTAAAATCCCTACAAGAGTTCCCGCAAGTCAAAACAGAAAGATGGTGGTAGAAGGGCCCGACGATGCGGTACCCTGTCGAGAACGGAAAGAATGGATGCAAGGACCCAACGATGCGGTACCATGCCAAGGAATGGAAACCGTGGATGACTGGACCCGACGGAGTGGTGCCATGTCAGGGAATTAAAATTAAGAAACCAGGAGCCCAACGGCGCGGCACCGTGATCCTAGTGAGTTTGATTGTTAAATTTAACTACATAAAAACTTATAATAAAAACTTATAAGATTAACTCTATATTATTACTTAGCAAAATGCATAAAAATATTTTAGGCATTTGCACGTGAATAGTTATTTTTTTTTAGCATTTAAAAATAATAGAAATCATTATTTAGGAGCAAAATAGAATCCTAAGATTAGACACCTAGTCAACTAAAAGCTAGGAGTTAACTAAAGTATCTGGGGGACAGACTTGAGGAAACCTAGGGATTTAGGTGCATCTCCTAGAAAAGCTGACACTTGGATGGGTGAATGTTTTGTTTTAAAATTAAAAATAATTATATAATTGTGCATGAAGCGACATGTGTCGCAGGAGGTTTTCCTTTATAAGGAAGACATTGGGAAGGGGAAAAGGGCCCATAATTTGGACGATTGTCGTAATTTTCGAGTGCCTCAAAGACTTGCTCTTATTTAAAGGGTTTGGCTAAGAAATCATGGTGGGGAGGGGAAACCCAAGCTGGATTTCTGAAAAATGAGTGTGAACTCTACGGCCCGACTAGCTCGGGGGTCTGGAAGGAAGAAGAGTACTTCCAGAGTGGCAGGGTGGTTAACCGAGGTGTCCATTAGTGGCTATGGTGGACGATGGTGGGAGCGGAGCTGCGACTACCTTTCGACTGGAGCTACCTTCACTACAGGTTCTTGTTGTTTAAATTATTTAAATTTAAATTTCTGTAGATCTAATTTTAAGAATCTAGGATTTCTGTTTAGTCCCGAATATGTTTTATTATGCAATAAGTTCTGATTTATTTTACAAACAGTCGAAATTAATTATCTATCTATTTGCATTCTGGATACGTTTTATTTTGCAATAAGATCTGATTTAGTTTACAAACAGTCGAAATTAATTATCTATCTATTTGCATTCTGGATACGTTTTATTTTGCAATGAGATCTGATTTATTTTACAAACAGTCGAAATTAATTATCTATCTGTTTGCATTCTCGATACGTTTTATTATGCGATAAGATCTGATTTATTTTACAAATAGTCGAAATTAATTATCTATCTATTTGCATTCTAGATACGTTTTATTATGTATTAAGATCTAAAATATTTTACGAATCGAAATTATTAAATCTCAGCCTGCATTGCGAACATGTTACACCATTGCCTTGTTCTGCTCCACATCGAGATCGGGTCATCCATACCCATTTTCGATCCAGTATTTTTTTTTTTATGTAAATGCGTTCAGCTTCAACTAAGCAAATCGATTCTGCCCATCAATTACAGAGCTCGATTTAAATTCCCAGATCTACTTCCTGTTTGAAAAATTCAAAGAATAAGTCTTAATGTATACCGATTGGGATGTGTAAATGTCTGTTTGTGAAGAATAGGTGTGCTAGTTTGCATATCTCGGTGTTCCCAGAAAGCCTCGGACTAGGTTATAGCGTTGTTGTAACTGAAATGTAAAAGGACCCAAGACATTGTGCATAGGCATATAGGTGTGTATATAATTTTACTGTGATTTATTTAAAATAGCAAGATTGATTTTGGTATGAATTTTCCATATTCAGTTATCCAAGTTGCCGGTTGTTTTTACTCGAATAACTGGTTTAAATCTTAAATAATCCTTATTTGATTGACGAGATCTGAACTTTTCTTTTCTTTGAGGATATTTAAATTCTGAATGCACGTGATTGATTGATAAGCCTTGAACCATTACTTCTACCTTGAATCCTCGAAACCTCGTTATACTTTTCGAACTTGAGTTTCTGATTTTACTCATCCGTATAAATTCTGTATGCACTTTAGGGAAGGAAGTTTAATTTACAGTAAGTTATGCCCATATCGGTGCTGTAGTTTGATTACAGTGGTCGATCTTTTTGTTTATTCGGTTATTGAATTCGAGGAAATAGTTTAATGATTGATCGGATTTCATAATGACTGTTGCGATGGTAATTTTACCGTAAGCTTTGATTGTAGTTAAATTTGCAGTTTTCTATCTCTGCATCCAATTCGATTCTATATTGAATTACTATGCTTAGATTTATTTCAGATCGAATTATTCTGTATCAGTTCCTCACGCCGGTCGACTCCTTGAGGTTGGCTTCTTTACTATTAAACCCTGTACTTAACCTTTAATTCACAGGGCGGTTAAACCAGCCATCCACCTTGTAACGCCTGTATCCAAGATGATGAACCCAGGTTAGTATTGACCTGACTGTTGCTCTAGATTGTTAAAATTTGGGTAGATCCGATCCAGCAATTGCCTAGAAAATTCAGTATTAAATTAAATAACCAGGACGGCCTCGAGCTTGACATTTATTTTGTGATTTATGTAGTAAACATTCACACTCAGATAATCCTAGAACTCGACAAAAATCTCGCCTTGCTATTTTGGTGTTAGAATTGCTAAGAGCCTGAATAATCGACATAGTGCCTATTTTGTAATTGTGGTAAGTAAATCCTTTATGAATCTGTTTAGTTTTCAAGCAATTGTTATTTACGTCGTCGTTTTCCCTTGGAATCATTAACCTGAACCGTGAAGAACTCACCCACCGAAATCTGTGGGGACGAGTACACCTGCTCGAACCATGAAACTCTTTGTCTAGCATCCTGTACAATGTTACCTACATTAGGCGAGTTCCAAGAATTGACAGGTGGAGAAAGAACTAGTTGATATCGACTCGGTGAATACTGCCACACGTCTCGACTTGGCATTGGTGCTGGGCATAGAGCTGTTAATTCAACCGATGGCGTTGATGTGTTGAGACACTCACCGCGAAAATGTAGGCAACTGATGGTGGGGCAGTTGCATAGTTATTTATTTATGCTCGTCAATTTACTAATGGCATGTGTTCCGCATTTTAACCTTAGTTGATATTGCACCGTATTGATGATTGCATGACTTATCAAAATCTATGTAGAATTATTTTTAAATTATGCCTTTAATTTTGGCTTGGGTGACTCACACCGTCACCACTTACTTAGTTCCCTCATTTGATAGTTTGAGGATGTGTCGAAGAAAACCCACCTTACGATATTATGGTTAATCGGAATTTTGTTTTTGTGACGTGGCATGCTACCCTTAATATTTTAAAAACTATCTTGATTATTACCCAGCAGATCGTAATTGTTGGATGATAGATTTAACAACTCATTGAATGTGACTTTCATTTAACAAGGATGTTTATAATTCTTAGAATAATCGAAATTGCTATAGAATTTATTTAAGAATCTAGTCACGTGTTTATGGTTCCTGTTTTACAAAAAGACTCACCAGAACACTTATTTTGTTAAGTCTTTTCATTAGATGGTAAGTTAATTTAGTGAAATTTACATTCTAATAATTATTCAATAGGTGTTATTTTAGATAAATTCAATAGGTGTTATTTTAGATAAAGTAAATTACATTACACTGTGTTATTATAAATTTTATTTGAAAAATGATGATTAAGTATTACTATAATTCTATTGTAAAAGGATGATTATGTTTATTTATAATTTACATTTGTAAAAGAGTGATTATACATTATTATACTTATATTTGAAAAAGGATGACTATGTTTATGATAATTCTATTTTGTAAAAAAATAAATATGTTTTATTATAAAATCTATTTAAACAAAAAAAACTCGCTCACGAAAGTCCCTACACTTAGCACCATTTTTGCATATTGTAGCTTGATTGTCCGTTTCAATCATAATTACCCATTTGTTAATAAAAAGTTTAATCGGTGCTATTATAAAAAATGCTTATAAATCCATTAATTAAAGTTAACTACATGATGTAAAAAGTCATTCAACATATTGAATATAATGATTGACAAAATATAATCTTTTAAGGAATGTGAATGTGAATGTGAGACCAGCTTATGACATTATGGTTATCAATACTTTTGGGCATAAAAAAGATCAACTTTGTTAAGATGGACCATTTTAGTGTCTATAAAATAATTTGGATGCTATGAAATCTGACAATTTTTGGTTTTATAAAGAAATAATAACTTTGTAAAATATAATATTTTTGGGCTTATAATAAAATGCAAAATTTTATAATAAAACGCAAAACTTTATGAAATTTGACAATAGATTGGAATTATATCATATTTGATGAAATTAGTGGTATAAAAAGTATATATAAGTTGAGATTGGTTAGGCTAAGTAAGGTTATGTTTCTAAAGTGTGGGTTATGGTAATGTGTAGTTTAGTTGAGGGTTGGGTTGCAAAGGGAAAGTTTCAATGTTGAGGTAGAAGTTGTTGATAAGGTGTGTACATAGGTATTTAATATGTTTGAGGTTAACACTTGGATTTGGGTATCTTTTGACAAAGAATATATTAGGGTGAAGTCAAGGATGACACTACAAGTACCTAGATTCATGTAGCTAAAGGGTTTGTCGAAAGAAATAAGCATAAGTTTTAAGAAAATATGAGGGACAATAATAAGTTGGTTCCAAGACACCATGGTGACTTGGCAAGAACAAATGGTTTGAGGTACCTACATTGAAAGAATAAACTTAAGAGAGGAAAAACAAAAAGGGATCCATGTATTTCTAGTTGAAATAAACATTTAAAGAGTCAATAATATTGACCCTAAAATAAGAGCTTGGGGCTTCCACTTTTTCCATACTAATTATTTAGCATGTGTTGTACTGCAAGGAAGATGTAGCATACTCCAAGGAGGAGCAAAAAAATGAGTCTCTTTAGATAGTATCGAGATCATAGGAATCACCCACATTAATGAGGACAAACTCATAGTAGTAGATGTAGGAAAATAGAAATAAAAATGGGGAAAATAATGATTTGAATGGAAGATTTTCTAGATTGAAACTATGTTTTAGTTTTGAAACATTCCCTACCGCTTGAGTGGACACACCACCCATAATTGATAGAGGGAAGGTGTTATAACTAAGTGATTAAATTAATTGGAATGTTAATATAATATGACTAAACTTAAGGAGGACTTGGTCAACCATTAAATGCAATAAATAAATTATAAAATTATGGTTACAACTATTTTTTGTTGTTGTAGAAATAATTCTTATATTTACAACATATAAGAAATGGTATAACAAGAGGGTATACAAATGTTTGTACATCCTGATCCTCAAAGAAACTAAAACAACAACAAAATATGAATATGCATATGAATTCAACTCCTTGGAAACTTTTATCAGCAAAATCCTTAAGCTAACAACTGCATATGCACCTCTTCCCTTCATAATTGGAAAAATGTGGGCAAATAACTAACCTCATTTTCAAACCCGCACGGGTGTGGCTCATTGGTGTTTCGCTTGATATGAAGTCACATGTTGTAAAGAGAGGTCATGAGTTCAAATCACACTTGTGTTTACACGTGTCCCATGCTTGCGGGGTGTGTGGGGCACCTAGGGTTATAGTGGTAGCGGGATTGGATCCCTGGACCTCGTGTCACACGAGTACCAGCCCAGTCTCCAGTTGTTGATTCCCCTAGTAAAAAAAAAAAACTAACCTCATTTTCAAAAACATATTTGTACCAAAATTTCCAAAGAACAAGCAATATTAAAATCCTCAAGTAGTTCCAGACACCACTGAGAGAGGAGCATACCAAAGATCTCCAATCACTCAACAACACTGCACTCCAATGCAACTTCCCTTGAAAACTAGCTACATGCTCAAACTAAAGAAACTCCCAAAATGACTTGAAAAAATAACAATCCCAAAAGAAGTGCTCCATTGTTTCCATCCTAAGGTAGGAAGGGAAAATTCCATCTGAGAACCCACTTTTTATCAATTGTACCTCAATAAGAAGGCTCGGGTAAATCATTAGCCACATAAATGCTCAAAGCTTGTAGTCGACTAGAATTGACCACACAATATGTAATCTCTTGATTTACCATCTCGCCACATCAATAAAAACCCATTGTGAATTACGAATATGGGTGACCTCATGCCGCCGATGAAGAAGAGAGCACAACCTTCGAGAATCATACTAGAGCCACGGGTTCCTAAAGATCCCCTCAAAATCACACCAAAAGAGTCTAGGAATGTTTATATTCATTTTGAATAAGTCCTCTTATGGAATAATACTAATAATATCCATAATAATATGTTGGTCCACAATAGGGAAAAACCCATGAACAATGGATTGCTAGTCCTTCCAAGAGTGAGTATTAGAATCCCACAAATCACTCCAATAAAAAAATCCTCTTCTTACTCAATTTCCACCCTTGTAAATAAGATATGTTTGCAACACACATGCCATATACCTTCTAGAGTCCAAATGAATCTTCTATCCAAATCCCATCTTTCTCAACAACTTGACATTTACTACCACACCAAGCCATCCACCTTCCTCCATGTTGTCCAAATACTTTTGATAACAAAATAATTTGAGGTGTGCAAGCTCCAAGGATATGAAACTATATCACACAATCCAAAATATACCTCGATCCCACCAATATGATGTGCCAGGAGAATATTATGCTTGAGTAAAACCTACCAATGAGAGCATCCCTCTAGACTTTGGACCACCCATTTGTCAACTAAGATGCTAACTTGAGTCACAATATCAATCATCCCTAGACCTCCCTCATCCTTGGGCATAATGTAAACATCCCAAGCTACCATAGGGAGGTATTGAGCCCCATCGTACTTGGTTGACAGGTACAAATGTAGATGCTTCTCCAATCTATGAAGTTGAGCCTTACTATGAAGCCAACAAGATACATAATAAATACATGAGCCCGATGAATATTGCTCATAACTGATAGTTTTTCAATGAATGGAAGGTCTTTGTAGTTCCAAAAAAGGATTTTACATTGTAGATGCTCCAAACACCAATCCCACATAGCCATTAGAGAAAGGCCCATACCAAAGGGGATGCCAAGATATCTCACTATAATACATGGGAAAATGAAGGTCCAAGGAGGAGGGATCCAATTAGGAGGCTCATCAAGAACAACCAACCAATAATCAATATTATGATCATTAACCTTATCCTTGGAGTCTTAGCAAAACATGCATAAGTGATCTCTAGAGCTAGTCACTAGCTCATGGTCATCTTGGACAGATAATAGAGAATCACCTGCAAAGTGATTATTTATAAACTTAGAATCTTTTGGAAGTGAAATACCATGAATTTTCCCCTGCAACTTGGTAGAATCCTACAAATAATCAAGGGAATCAACACTTAAGACATAGAAATAAGGTTCCAAGGGGTGGCCTGCCTAATCGACTAGTCGAGAAGAATAAATGGAGATATAGTATTATTCACTAAATCAAAAGAAAAGGCACAAGCAAATAGGTTTTTTTCCATCCCCACACATTTCAAACCAAAACCCAAATATGAAAACATATCTATAATGAAATCTTCCCAATCAATCTAATAATAAGCTTTATCAAAATCAACTTTGAGGAAAAGAGCTTGTTTTTCAAACTCCCTAGTCCACTCCATGGCCTCCCAATCCAAAATCAAAGTGTCTAGGATAGACTGTCCCTGAACAAATACATCTTCTCCTTACACACAAACTTCTTGGAGACCTCCCACACCTGCAACATCATTTCCCTAACCAAAAATTTGAAAGAAACACTCAATAAAGTTATTGATTTCCATCCCCCAATGGTGTCACTAGAACATTATTCCAAATGAGCTTCATCAACCCTTGATTAATGCATTTTGTCAAACATCCTAAGGGAAAGGTATTCAAATCCATGTAACTAAATTCATCCCCAACAGTATCCAATATAGCCTCGAGCAATAATCACAAGGAAACCCGTCAAACCTTGAGATTTACCATTTTGTATAGAACATGGGGTTGCAAAATTTTTATGGCTCATGAAATCCCTATCCAAGCTGTCACAATATACAACAAAGAACTTGTGGGGCAGCACCCTATACAAATCAATCCTGGCAACAATAATTGCATTGGTTAAGGGATATGGAGAAAAAAATCCTTCGAAAATGATCACCAAACATACCTCAAATCTTAGAAGGATATTCTTCAAGCAAACCATTACATCTACGAAGACCAAGCACTTTGTTAACTACTAATTAATTTCTTCTTTAAGAATTCAAAGAAGAATTTGGATCCCTCATCCCCCTATTGTATCCACTATAACAAACCATGGACCTTAGATTTTGTAGAAACATATTCCTCCTTCCTACATTGAAATTGACGATAGTTCATTTACTAGCAAATATCCAACATAAGAAGGACAACACACAAAAATCCATATAGGAGAGTAATATTTATAATTGAATAATGAATAGATAATGGAATGGATAGAATATAGAATGTTGATTTATAATGCCCTCTGTGACGGTATATATATACAACGATTGATCATGTTGTTATTAAATGGTCATGTCACTTCATTAATTATTATTATTATTATTATTATTACTGATATTTATTATATATATTAATGTTCATTACATATGCACCACCAATTCCAAGCATGTTGAATCCTCCTAAATGATAGTGTTATGTAGGTATTCCTTAAGGAAGATGAGTACCTCCTCTAGCTTCTACCTAGCCTCTCAAAGGTTCGGTCTATTCTTGTGAGCAATCATACACCCCTATCCATACATAGATTTGACCATCCTTCAAATGGTTGCTTCACACCATACCAACCATCCCCTATTGTCAATATAAGGTGGGACAAGGTCCCAAACACGATGAACTAGAGAACAAAAATCAAACAAATCGAAATGAGAAACATTAAGCTTGTACAAGGTGAATGGTTTCAAGTCAATAACATGACCCACCAAAATTGAAGTTTGAATGGGGAGATGATCCAAGCCAGTGGTCTCAATCAATATATCAATGGATCAAAGCCTTATAGAAAAGGTTATATAATCCCAAGGGCCATACACCCTATCCAGTCTTATTTGCACCTTCACCTTCTCGTAACGAAAATTGGTCCAAATGAACCAACCACCATATTCTAACCCTTTATTCTTATAGTTAGGATCAAGGCGTTGAAGGGTATCCTTACACCTAAACCATGCCTACTTCATTGCACCACAAATCACCAAACTTGCACCACCACCCTGATCATCCTCCCTTCCACCATGTTGAATTCAACACCCACAAACCATTCCACATTATACAAAGAATAAGACACCCACTCCCAAAGGAAATTCCTAGTTAAAATAATATTGGGCCCATACACCAAACAACATACAAGGAATCTCTCTTGTATCAAAAGTGTAAACCCCGCACGCAGGTTATCAAAGTCATAACCATGTGATGCAACAAAATTATGAAGATAAGGGGATATAACAATCTCTACCTCCCTGACCCATAAATGTGGTATGTGGTCCAAAAGGGACCATTCCACACATAGCTCACATTGTGACTACAAAGCTCAAAACTTGTAGAGTTCACTTTTTAAAGAAATAAAACATCTAGAATTGCCTTGTGAAAAGCTCCTTGAAAAAATTGCTTACATCCCGGTATCATCATCCTTCTCACATTATAATAAAGAAGAGAAAGCTTAATTCAAGAAATAGAGGGTTCCACAAAGTACTAGATCTTTACTCAATGTTACATTATCAAAGGAAGATGAAACCTTGATTGGGGAATGGGCCATAGATTCCTTGAATGGTTTTTTTTCCTGAGGAGTAATACTTGCTGCTTTAATAGACTTGTCCAAAGGAATGTGAGTGGAATCCTCATTCCTCTTGTTGGACTTAACCTACCAACCTTGATCAACATACATACCTTAGGCCCGAGTGTTAAGACTCGTAGTAGAAACTAACATGGTTCTATGTTCCCATGAGCTTTCACTAGGTATAGACTCAGAACCTCACATTGGTTGTGAGCCAAGAAATCCAATAGTATTCCTTGAAGATTGTTGATCCACTCCACTACAAAAATTTTCTCTTGACCTTTGTGATGGAAAATACATGGACTCACTAGCTTAGGACTATGTGCCAACTTCCTTGGTCGATTTGCCATGACCAACTAATGATCCACCCTTGTTGGCTAAGGTGAAGGAGGAAAAAACACTTGTATCTTGAGAAGCTACAACAGCTATACCCTAAGAATATGCAACACCTATACCCAAAGATCATATCATAGGTGGTTTCGGATGTGGGCAATCATAGAAAAAAAGGGTAAAATTAATTATTAAGAAGTGATATACAAACTTGGATATTTATGTGAAAATATTTATATCTTATAGTTAGGTAATGATAAAAGGAAAATTGGAAAGTCAATAAAATTGAAAAGAGAAACTTGTTTTAGAATAAAAATGAATTAATCATATAATAAAATTAATATAATCAACTTTAAAAAGTCGAATTGAATTGTTAATAGAATAAGATTTAGCTAGTAGAATTAAATAGGATATGGAATATATCAGAGAAACTATGATATTCAAATAGGATATAAGAGGTTGAATTGAATTATTAAAAGGTTTGAAATTAGAAATTGGAATTCATTATGAAATTATAAAATGTAGACAATATTTTTTAAAGAGGGGGAAATGATTAATTATGTAGAATGATGGATTGGGAAATGAATTATGGAATTATAAAATATTGATAATATTTTGTAAAGAGGAGGAATTGATTAATTATGTAGAATGATGGATTGGGAAAGGAATTGAGGATTTCATCGAAAAGGGATTAAAATGTATTATTATTTAAAATAAATCATTATTAAGCCAAAAGGAAAGCACATAATATATGAAGTATGTAGATAATTGAAAAATAAGATTAAAAATTGATATTATAATATAATGGAAATGGAATAATTTGGGGAATACAGAATGGAGGAAGCATAGAATAAAAAGGGTTTGTTAAAATAAATGAGGATGAATGTAATAAAGGGGGAAAATGTGGGAAATGTTCGGTTGGGAAGCTTTTGGATGACAGGTTGTCAAAAATAGATAAGTTTATGCCCTTTTCATAATTATAGTTATTAGGATGCTTCTCAATTCATGAGAATTTTCTTATGATGTGGGTTGAGTGATGGGGAATTGAGGTTGGGACTTTGGTGTGATAAACATAAATGAGATGATTAGTGTTATTAGAATGCTTTACAAGGGTTGATTTGGTAAAGCAATTATGAAATGCATCATTTATATGTTATTTAAGGTCAGTTTAGATAGAGTATTCGATTCGACAAATCTAGGATTTTTCACAAGAATAGGTTATTTGGTAAACTCCTTGACAACAAAGTAAGTTTCTATTATATTTAACACTTTAAAATTTTTGGTTGAGAGTCTTATGAGTCTTAAATGAGGTAATTTTATATTCTACTTGTAATATTTTTGAAATTTGTTAGGTAACATCGTGAATGTAGGGGAGAGAAATTTGAGCTTGAGTGGGAGGAGTGGAAGGATGATTTTGGTTTTGGTTTCTAAGATGAGAACAAAACGAAAGGATGTGTTAATTATTTGGGACTTAGAATATCCATGAGTTTGGATGGATTTAATTAGACGGGTTCTTCTTTTCTTATATGTTGGGTTCTAGAAATTCGAACAACTAAAAAGATAAGAGTTTTAAGAACTACAAAATTTTGAGTGGGGTGATAATGGAATTTGGCAAGCAAGTACCTATCAATATGTTTTTTTCCCAAAATTTTAGTGGGATATGGAATCACAAGTTGACGAGTAACAAGGATATCTAAGAAAGAAAGAAAATTATCTTGTTGTCACTACAAGGAAAAAACCTTATAGCATAGGTTTTTGTGGATGCTTTAGTGTTACAATATTGGGAAAAAATTTCAAAAAATCCTCCCCTACCACCTCTGCAATCAGTAGTAGATATTTTAATGGAGGTTTTTGTGGATGTTCATTATAACTAAGAAATTTTGGTGTATACGCCACACCGATGCTCGTATCATTCTTATGCACCGGGTTGTTCTATGGTTTTTCAATGCTCGTATAGCATTAGAGTATCAATTCTCTGATATAATAGTAAGCGCCGATGCCATTACACAAAAAATATGCATCATTTTCTCTCTTTTGTGTTGCAGGGATTTCCAGTGCTTGTATAACTAGTCAGCACCGGTGCGTACATAAAGTTTAATGCACTCGTGCATACAATATATAAAAAGAATTGATGCGTATAAGATATAAAAATCATTGGTGCTTATTTTTATTACGGGAATAGTAATATTTTGGAGTGAAAAAAAATTGTCAACTAATTTAATGACGCTTTTGAACAATTTTTAGCACCAATGCTTATACATGATAAGAACGCAGCGGTGCATATAATTAATAAAACACATCGATTATTGTAGTTTTAAGGCACACACTGCATGAGTTCAAAAGAATACGATGCATAAATACATAATACATATTTTAATTAATTTTTTTTCACAAATTTCATTTGATTATCTCGAAATCAAATTTATTTCTAAAATATTATTTATTTTTATATTTTAATTATTGTCTTTGCATATAATGATTGCATCAATGCATTATTCAATGGATTACACCGTTATGTTATTTGTAACAATGTAAATCATCTATATATAATTTAATCAGCAATGCAACAATTTAAAACATTGGACAATGCAATAAAGTAAGAAACCCATGTTATTATATATGAATAAGACATCCATCATCATATAAAAATGGACAACGTGAAGGTACAAAAAAATCAAAATGTAGCCAATATGTATTTTTTACACTTATTGGTAACCTGTCGGCATCCAATTGGGACGATATGTCCAATACATTATACAAAATTCCAATATGTAATTGTTACACTTATTGGTAACACGTCCTCATGCATTTTGGACAATGTATCCAGTACATTAAACAAAATCTCTAATTTTCACATTAGACAAATATTCCAAAACATACTACTTGCAGTAATAGTCAATTATATTCATTGTCATTCATCACTTGAACTGTTGTCATCGCTCAAGATGCATGCATGACTCATTTCTTCATTACTTGTGGTAATGTTTTGTTCTTCAATTTTTTTTATGTTCCTCCTCTTCATGTTCCACCTACAATCATAGAAATAAAATGTAATAAGTATATTTACATTTATCTAGTAGAAAATAAGTGTTTGTGTAAATAAAAAAACGTACCATAGCAGGGATTGTTTCATAAACAATGCACATTCTTTCGAAGCCATGCACCATGTCGTCTCTCAAAATATATTATGTTTCCTCCACTCCATATTTTGTTTCTTGTATGTTTAATATGCCATGACAAAGCATAGATATAATTAATATAAAGGATTATTGGTGTTCCATTAATTATAAAATAAGGGAAGTAAAACTGCAACATAGATACTAGTCTTACAAATTGTTCAATCAACCCTTGATACTTCAACACATACTCACACTTAACCAAATGTCAATCAATTCTTCGGATGGCTCTTCTTTGTATGTTAGCACCTATTAGAAGATATCCATGGATGAGTGTAAATAAACTATTTAAATATAAAGATTACAACAAATGTGAAATATTTAGTAAGGTAAAAAACATAAGTATTCACAAACTTTGCTATCAACCATTTTCTTCCCTGTTGTCATGTCTTGTATGATGAATGGGTTTCATTTTGTTTTCTTTTCTGCAACAAAAGAATTGGAAATTAGTATTTCATGCGGTAATTAAATTCAATGTACATAAAAGAATAAATCAATGATTACATATACCTTTGATGCACGTTGTTGTTGGGTTGGCTCCTTCTGTGATGCAATTATGTTCATTTATTTTACCATCTTGTTGTACGCTTTTTGGATATTCCTACCAGCATGTTTTGGTGATCTCCTCGTTTATCCTTTGGAATTTTCATAATCTTCCTGAAAAATGAAAAGAAAAATAATATATATATATTTTTTAAATTGACATGAAAGTAAACATAGCAACAAAAGTTAATTTGGTAATTTTTGGGACATATTATAGGAAAACATGTTAATAATAATACTTTTTAAAATGATTTTTTTGTTAATGTAAGTTCTTCTATTGGAATTCTCATGGGTCTCATTGACCATTGTTCTGGAAATGCTTGTTGTAGTTTATATATAACCTGATTCTTGGAGTCATTGAATTGTTTTTTGTACTATAAGTCGAAACTACGTCCATACGTTCTTTCTACTATATCCCTCATAGTTTTGTAAAAAAAATTCCCCTCTCGTTATTTTCCAACACCACTCCATATGAAATGAGGACCAACTCATCATCATTTCAATCCTTTATAATTTTTATTTTCTTAGGATGGAATTCTGTTCCCTTGGTATCGAACCCTACATAACATTAAAAAAGTGTGAAATCGAGCATTTAAAACATGTTAAATAGTAATGTTAAGAAATTCATTTTTAGTAAAAAGTCAAAGAAAAACTTCATGTTGATTACCTTTTGATACACCTAATTTCTCGATTTGCAACATTTCCATAAATCTTTTACGCTATTTTGCACTCATATTGTGAGCAATCTTATTAATTTTCTTCAATTTTATGCTTTGCATGACACGCATTAACCAATACACATAATTAATTCAAACCTACAGATAATTCAAATATATTGAACTTCTAATAAAACTTAAAGAACTTGCCTTGTTCTTTTGTTGGGATGAGTTAGCATTGTGCTCGTTGCAATAAGCTGTTTTTTCTATCAACCACTTTCTTTTAAGAAAATAAAAGAAAATAAAAATCTAGGGACCATTAGGTATAGAAATTATGAAATAATTTTACAAAAAAATATAATGGTGTGCATAATATAGATACGCATCAGTGCAGTATACATACATCAGCACACATGTGAAGTACAAATGATTATACACATTGATGCAAAATTTATGTATAGTGCACACTAGTGTTTATTACGTAAGTATGCACCGATGCTTTATTATTGTACATACGCACCAATGCAGTGTATCTGTACAGTGCACACCACAAACCGCGAAATCATTTTTATTTTTAAAAAATTGACAGTGACTAGTTTTGGTATCCAATGCAATGAGTTTTCCTATTGCAATGGATACCAAAAATCCCCATATGCAAGTAAACAAATAATATAAAATTCTATTGCTTAGAAGGAACAAAAATACATATTGTGAAATATAAAGAGGGTAACCAAGAGAAACAAAAAAAACGTAGCGATTCCAATATTGAAGATAAGTATGGAACCCTTTTTTTAGAGGACACGAAAAAATGTTTGAATCAAATAGGGGAAATATTGAGATGTTCAATACAATGAAGTGGTATACCTTAAATTTCTCCTTCGCAAATTTAGATGTGACCTACAATGATTGTCTCGAAAGGATGGTCTTTACTCCCTCCATATGCACCCTTAAGGAACTAGCCCTAGGCATCATAAGTCCTTCTCCATATGCCTCCCCCCAAGTGAGGATACCTCCAGCTGTGGACTTCCGGTAGAAGACATTAGGCATTAGTAAAAAATGTCAAGTAATATATGTAAAAAAATAAATTTTAAAGGAAAATGTGCATTATAACTTAATTTAGGTGCATGAGTGACGTGTGTCATCCATGCAAGAAGTAAGAAATTGAATAAAATATGGAAATTAAGAAGTAAGAGGGGGGAAAGACCAAGAGGCCGAGTATTTAGTCAAGTTGATTGTTTTAGTGGTTTTCTTGCTTGCTGTGTTGGTTTTCTGTTGTATGTGCACCTACTAAGAAAGAGGATAAGGAGGAGAAGATGGTGGAAGCTAGAAGGATAGAGAAATAAAGAAAAGGGTTAAGGTATCACCTGGTTTGGAATAGTGTTAATTGTTGAGGGCTCAGGGGCCTCATCTCCTGCAGGGGTTGATTGGGTGGAGAGTTGTCCCCCCAACTCTTGTTGCAGATAGAAAAGTTGGTGCCTGAAGGAGAAGAAGCACTGCATTCAATTGGGAAGTTCACTAATCAAATCAGGTACAAGTAGTGATTCTTCTTATTGCAATACAATTTTAATTTCTTCTACTTTACTGAGATTTATTTAATTGATGTATAGAACTTCATAGATGAGTTCTTTCTGAAGTTTTTCTTGTTAAAAATTTCATTTTATTTGGGTTATAAATATGTTATCTAGGATGTTACACCTTACAAATTTGTCTCTTCAAAAAAATATGCCCACTCCAAAGTCTTTGGCAGTAAATCTCTCTTGCACGAATCTCCTCTCCAAATATTGGCAAAATAATGAAATTAGGATTCAGGTTTTATTTTATAAACACACAATTACAAAAATGAAATTCCCACTCATTTTTTCATTGTTTATTTTGTCCCATTGATGATAAATGTGCACGCTAATTTTTTTAACTTACATTTTTGGTGCACTTTACAGTAAAGTGCACTGATGCATTATTGTGAGTGAAAATAACCGGTTTCCTTTACATTGTATAACACACCAAAAAAGAAAATGCAAGCCTCCACAATTTAATTTTTGCAGAGGAACAAACAAAATCCGATAAACAGTGTGTTTCTTGATAATGTGCAATGGTTATGCTTTTATATATAGATGCACCAGTTCGTCAAAAAACAATACAACGCATCAATACCTTTATAATTGTTTCATAATTCTTTTTGAAGTTATATTATTCTATGCTTCCTAAAGTTTATTTTAAGAATTTATTTGCATATTAACGATTTTTATTTTTATTTTTTTGGCTCAAATGCAGAGGAAAAAATATTATAATATCAAATGGACAACTCTTCAGATTCCAGCTCATTCCATATCATTGCAAGTTCTTCAAGTTCTCCCTTTCCATTTGAAGTAAGTTCATATTTTATTTATTCTTCATTTATATGATTCAATTTATGTTATTTATGCATGCACATTTTAATAATTATACATTGAACGTTGCAGGATCATGATTCAGGATGGAGTTCAGATGCACAAGAGATTCTTCCAATCCAAAAAAGTCTGCAAGGTATTATTAGAAGAAAGATACCATAGGTAGATGTTTGATGAAAATGGACAGTTGCTTTACCCTGCCAATTGTAACATGCCATCTTCTAGCAACCAGCCTAGGTTAATGGTAATGTACTGTAAATTGGATCTCTTTTAAGGCACCCTAATAGTATGCGATTGTTCAAAATGTAAAAGGTTGAAGGGAAACCCATGATGTATCACATTGTCCCATTATATTAATGATCAACTACCTAAAGTGGATGGTCTAATACCTCCCACAATAGTTAAGAATCTAATATGTGGTATAAAAAAGACACGTAGGAACACTTCCATATCCTTCTTTTCTAAAAATTTGGAATCCATCTCAACTAAGTTCATCCTAAAATGAACAATCCATCTCCTTCTGTTGATTCAACTAAGAGTTCTAGTGAGCCGAAGTATGATATCAATACTACCAAAACATCTCTACTAGGATATCCAAAAATTTGCATGAGATGAGAGCAAAAATGTCCAAGTACACACCAAGGTCGGTTCAATTGTTGGAATGAATTGATGACTTCCCTCTTCTTATCCATTTGCAAAGTAAATAGCATACCCGTTACAACTGTGCTTTGTATGGTGCTTGGCCATCTTCCATGCTTGAACTAAAATATCCTTTTGTGGTAATAGTTATCTGGTTTCCAAGTCTAAAATAGATGTTGTAAATCCTAGGTTGTTTATCCTTTCACATGTATTTGTTCCTCCCAAACAGGTAGTAGCACTTATGTCATGTTTTGGTCTTGTTTATAGTCATTCCGACTAATTGAATATTGTTAAATACTAACATATCATTTCCATGTATAGTATGCACATGAATTGTTATGCTTCTGGAAACTTTGATAGGAAAAATATGTTATATATTGATGTTCATCCACGAACTCATGGAAACATTGCAGGGTTCATAAATAGATGTAGGCCCTCATTATTTAGTGCAAAATGTTCCTTTAAGGAACACTCCAATGACAAAGAGTTATTTATGAAAAGGAAAGCATCCATATTTGTTTTGTGCATGTAATACGTAGTTTGTCTCATGGTGATGAGTTATTAATAAACTATAAATTTCGTAGACCACCAACTGCTCATAAAAAAATCCTTACTTTGGGTTTACCTTTAGTTGTCCCCTTGGGACGTAAGAAAAAATCATTTCAATTGTATTTATATTTCTTTTAGAATTGTCTAGGAGCTGTTTTCTCACTCCCACAATGCACTCTTACTGGAAGGATCCTTTAGTCACATTGACCTGAAGTTTGTGTTCATTCAGTGGACATTAATAAAATTATCTTATCTTATGTTAAATGGAACTAATGTAAATTTATTGCTTAATTCAACATGTGTTATATAAAGTGGTTGGTTGCATGTTTATCATTGGAAAAGATATTTCATGCTTGTAATAAATGTTTGGTATAGTGTTTGAAAATATTAAATACATTGTGTTATTAATATTATTGATCTAATGTTTAATATTTTTATAGCCAGGATTCAAACAATGAGTGACATGTCCACCATCTATCGTTTCATCCCACTACAATGTCAATTCAAGAGAAGGCAGCTAAACGAGCACATCTCAAAGACAAGGCATACAAAGCATGGTTGAAGCAACCACCTATTCCATTCTTACTACATCCCGAGTCACCCAATTCAAAACCTCTACAGTGACACTAGTTCTTCACATGCTGGGGACAAAGGAAATGATATAGAGGTTTGTATGGATGATTTATTTCTAGATACCCATGTCATGGAGGGAATGTTGTTATATGAATTCCAAAAAAATCAACATGGGGATGATGCTAATATCATTGATACCTTCTTTGAAATCCTAAAATCTACTTCCAACACCCCTCTCTTTGGACATGGGTCAACGTCTACCCAAATAGGGACAACAATGATACTCTACAACTTGAAAGCAATCTATGGTATGCTAGACATGTGTTTCTCAACACTTCCGAGGTTACTAAAAGATAATGCACTGTTGAGTGATAATGTCTTTCTCTACAACTGTGTAGAGACAGAGAAAATGCTAAAAAGGTTGGTTGTTGAGTACATAAAAATACCATGCATGTATGAATGATTGTATTCTATATAGTTATGAATATGCTGACAAAAATATATGTCCATAATGTGGGCATGACAGGTACTAGAAATAAAAAACAAGGGTAAGGCACATGGTCCTTCTCATAATATATTGAGGCACATGCATATAATTACAAGGATTCAAAGGATATTTTGTTGCAAACAATTAACCGAGTTGTAGGGGTGACATGCATCACATATAAGTGAACCCAGAGTTATGTGAAACCCAACAAATTCAATAACCATGAAGCATATAAAGGATACATGGCCCGATACATTCAAAGATGAGGTACATAGCCTTCGATTGAGAATATCCATGGATGGAGTTAATCCTTATTCCCTCCACAACACCAACTATTATGTTCGGCCAATGGTAGTGATCTATAACAATATCCCCCTATTGTTGTCCATGAAGGATGAACATCTTATGCTAGCTCTTATAGTCCCAAGTAGAAAACAAGTGAAGAGGATGGATATCGACCTACAACCATTGATTGATGAATTTAAGAAATTATGGGAAGAGATACAAGTATATGATGTATCAATACCCATCCCAATGGAAAGGTATTTTACGTTGTATGGAATATGTGCATACACCATGCACAATTATCCATGACTAAGAGATTTCTCTAGTAAGAATGTTGATTGATTTGTTCTTATCTATAAAAAAAATTTGGCATGCTTAATTTGGTGCAACTATCTTTTTTAAGAATGTTGATTGATTTGTTCTTATCTATAAAAAAATTTGGCATGCTTAATTTGGTTCAACTATCTTTTTTTAAGCTAACGTACCCTATATACAATAATATCACATGTCTTGTAACAAAAGGATATCATGGATGTAAATTTTGTGGACCTTCAATAAAATATAGGTTGTCCAATCACCTACAAAAGCCGATGTACGAGTGCTCTAGGGTATTTCTCCCAGAAGAGCACCCTTATAGAAGACTTGCATCTACTTTCATTGGTAAACCTGAGAGAACCCATAGACTTGCAATAATCACACTAATAGATTGGATTAGGGAATATGAAACAAATAAGGAAAAGGGAATTGCAGAATTGTTTGATTTAAATGGGGAACCTATGTTTGATGATCCTGAATTTTTTGACACCTATGTTGAGAAAATTCATATTTGGATGAAAATCAAATCTTTATTTTATGATCTTCCATATTGGGAGCATCTTAAGATCACCCACTTACTAGATCCTATGCATATAGTAAAAAATGCATCCAGACAAAGTGATGCATTGACTATTAGGAGAGATCTTGTTTCTTCAAATACTGAAAAGAGGCATTGGCCAATAAAAGAATGTATAAGAGAGGTTGGTCCCTCTTGGTCTTTTAATGAAGGTGATGTCCCATGGATTTTGATGAAAGATGATCTCTCTATGGAAAAAGGATGTTATATTGGGTGTGAAGGCACCTTCTTTATATGGGTCAAATCTAAGAAATTGCTTCATTATAGAAGGACATTTGTCAGGGTTGAAATCACATGACCATATGAACATTCTAAGGGTATGTATCCCTAATACATCATTTTTTTCTTGTAGTGTAGGTTAAAATATACTATTCCATCAAAGTTTTATGTCCATTAATTATGTGTATTGTGTCTATTTTGTAGTGTCATTATCCTTTGCTCATGTGTGATTATGTGAACCATGACATCCCCCATGACCTACGATGTGCCACATCAAATTATCTGCATTTGTACATTGGATAACATCAAAGGAGATCCATATGGCTAGCATTCCATGATGCCATTAAGATATAGCCGAGATTGTTTGTATGTTTGAGAAGCATCTACCCACGAGTTTTATGGACTTATAGGTCCATCTTCTAATTCACCTACATGATAAGATTGAATTAGCTGGTGTGCTCTCATGGCGTTGGATGTTCTTCTTAGAGAGGTACATGTAAAAATTGAAGGGGTTTGTTTGTCATAGGGAAAAACCACAGGGATCTATGGTGGAGGGGTACATAGTATATGAGTTTTGCTATTATGTTAGTGAGTACATCAAGGAAATTGATGACACACTAGGGGAAGTGGTTTGGGACGACGGTTAGGATGACGACAAAAAGGAAGGGGAGATACTCCAAACGAATGGGAAAAGGTGCATGATAAAGAGTAAGTCCCTTATCTTTTTTCAAATTTGTAGAGATCAATTATTTACATTGAAGTTTTTATTATATTTGATCTCATACCATTCTTTTTGAATTCTTGTATACCACAGGGAATTCATAAATTGATGCCATCAATAAATGTGTTCTTTAAAATGTGGAGGAAACACAACCTTGGGTTACATTGTATGAAGAGAAAAGAAGGAAATGGAAAAGTGACAAGAAAGAATTCATACGGTTGAATGGTAGAAGCCTACCTTATCCTAATCATTTAAAACAAAATATGCCAAAGATCTGTCCAATAGTTGGGTGGCTAACCAGGTCACAAAAATATGTCGTGCCCGGTCATAACCCACATGGAGAAGAGGATGCACTAAACATAGGGATTGGGTGTAGGAATTCTATAATAATCTCTCTGATTACCATGTTCAATTTATAATGCACATTTGAATTGTAACTTGTATTATGCATTTATTAGTGCTCTAGTTATTAAACACATGACACCATCCTTTGTTCGCATTTTTACAGGTACATTTCATATCTATGTGGGCATATGGACATAATTTTTGCACTAAGGATGTCGTTGATGGACACCTCACACAAGATTGTGGAGTGAAGGTTGAGTTCAACCAATCTAGTCGTGTTAGCCACTGTGATGAAAGCGCAATGTAGGGGAAGTTAGGTTCAAGCAAAATTTTAAGGATCCATAATTTTCTTAAAGTGTAGAACTATTGGAGACTCTTACTAATTATCAAATTTCCAACATCGAAATGTTTGGCGATTTTTTTTAGGCGATTTTTTTTATAAATATTCAAATTTATAAGGGCTTTATATAGTTTTTGGACAATTTTGGTGATTTTTAGAGTAAAAAAATTTAATCCTATGGAATTTGGGTGAATCATATTGGAAAAAATGGAAAATGATGAATATGTTTTGAAAAAAAACCTCTAAAATTAGTCCATGGGCTAAATTTTGACCCTAAAATTTCCATGGTTAGGATACCTTGGGAAGATATAAGAGATCATGCAAGTGGAATTCTCATATTTTCAATGTGTTATTTTTAGGGGCAAGTGGTGGGATACCTTCAATTAGAGTAATGTAAAGGAAGATCATGATAGTGGGATAATATATATTAACTCTAGAAAAATGTCTGTTGAAACTAAGGAGCCCTATGTTTTCCCAACACACTGCAACCAAGTGTTAGTTTACCAAGATGTGTTGGATGGGGATTGGTGGTTTGCACTGAGACATGATCTGGGATCAAAATATATTTTTTGAGAACAATAATGTTATATTAATGCCAAGAGAGGAAGATAATCATGATTATGGTAACAAACAATGATATGTAAATATTTTATTTCAACATTAATTTATAAATTTGTGAATATGTCATTTTATCATGGGTATTTATAATCGGTTGATTATGTTTTTTTCTTTACTTTATAATGTTGGATATGAAAAATTAACAACCATTTACAATGATCATATTGAAAATACTTTAAATAGTGCTTGCAGCATTAAATGTTATTTTGATGTATTTATATTTTAATTATTGTCATATTTATTGTTTATTATAGAAAATTTATGTTGTATTATATTAACATATGTTTATGTCAACTTGTGAATTACTAAGCAATAATTGAGATATTATAAAGTTGATGATGTATTCATATAATACAATAGTAAAGATTTATTTTAAAACCAAAATTATTTAAAAAATGATGATATTCACAAATCAAACCTTAAATGCTCATGGAATCACATCAATGATCGTAGAGACGAAAATTGATATGTAAATGTTTTATATCAACATTTATAATGTGGATGTATCATTTTGTTATAGGTATTTATAATTGGCCAATTTTTTTCTTCTTCATTTTATGAGTGTTTTATAATTGGTCGAATACTTTAATATGTTTATGTTAACTTTTGAATTACTAAGCTATAATTGGGATATTGCAAAGTTGATTACATAGTCATATAATACATTAGTAAGGATTTATTTTAAAGTACACTTTTTATTAAACAATATTGATGTTAAAAATCAAACATTATTTGCAATATTAATAATATGAATTATCATGTCATTTTAATTGAAGGTATTTTTTTTAACTTCTTTATCTTTAATATACAAATATATAATTATTTTCATGATTTAGTAAAAAGATTTAATAAAACAAATTGATTTAAGGAACTATTAAAATATGTTTTATGATTGTTGTCATAATTTAACTTTGTTTAATCAAAGAATTAATTTTAAAAATCAATGAATTTTTTTGTGATTGTTTGTCTTTTAACCAACAAGATGTTATGATCACTATTTGCAATATTAATAATATGAAATATTATAGTCTACGTCACTTGAATTGGATGTATTTTTTATCTTCTTTTATATTTTATATAATCATTTTCGTGATTTAACAAAAATATTTAATAAAAAAAATTGATTTAAAGAATTAATAAAATATGATTTAGGATCGTTCTCATGATTTGACATTGTTTAACCAGATAATTAATTTTAAAAATCAATTAAATGTTTGCATGATTCTTTTAGTGTTTTAATAAGCAAGATGTTATCACTAGTTGCAATATTAATAATATGAACTATTATCGTTTGACCACTTTAGTTGAATGATTTTTTCTTTTAATATTTAATTTAAAAACATTTAATTATTCCTATGATTTAACAAAAATATTTAATAAATCAAATTGATTTTAACAATTTATCAATTAATATGATTTGTGATTGTTTTTCATGATTTAATATTGTTTGTAAACATCTTTAATCAACATATTGTATCTCATTTGACAACACACAATTCACCTCGAAAAAGATTTATACATTATGTTGGATTAATGGTTATAACTTTTGCAATAACAATTAAAATTAATCGATTTCATAAAACTAAAGTTAAACAACTCAAACAACAACATTAGCGATATATATATCAAATATAAACATATATCAATATACATTTCACATATACATCTCATCGAAATCAATACACATATAACAATTTATAAATCAAACAACAACATCAACATGATATGAAAAAAACATAATATACATGAGTGATATACATATCGATATACATCTCAAATATGCATCTCATTAATAAACATGCCATACATATATCAATATCAATATCAATTTCACATATACATCTCAAAAAAATCAATAAGCATACGTTTTATAAATCAAATAACAACAATTCATCAACATGATATGAAAAATTCATTATATATATATATATATATATATATATATATATATATATATATATATATCATCAACATCAAAATCAATAAACATGTCATGCATATATATCTCAAGTGAAATATACAACACCGAATATACATGTCAAGTGCCGGTACTTCTAGGTAGGTTTATCTTTACATGTCAAATATAATAATTCTCCGTCGGGAGGAGGAGAAGGTAGTGGATCATTGATGATGATGTTTGTAGGGACCCCCGAGCATTTTGGGGTCGTAAGAACACACAATGAAATATTTCCGCGGGGATCCCCTAATCCCCGGAAAGCTTAACCCAACTCACAAGAATCACAAGATAATTTCTCAATTATGGTGCCCATCCAACACTAGAGAGCAAGAGAATCCATTCTCCTTCTTCTCCCTTTATTTTATAACCAAAATATCCATGCCAAGTGTCTCTTCATGCAAAATTATTATTTAATTCAATAATTCTCTAATATTCATTCTCATAAAACAAGTGTCACTTTCTCTTTAAGTGTGCACCTAAATCCCTACATTGTCTCCTTGTTGTCTCCTTAGTTAATTTCTCTAATCCCTAAATCAGTGGGATCTAGGTGGAGTGATTCCCATTAGAGTCCTAGTTGTATTTTGGTTACTAATAAGTTTATTCATTAATCCTTTTGTTCATAAGTTTTCTAGCAGATAGACACAATGTCTTCTAAGTTTTTCTCTTTTCCAAAATAATAATAAAAAGAAATAAGAATATTCTTTTATTAAATATGTAATCTACTTTTTATTATTTTTCCCTTTTTCAAAATATCTATAATGAAAAATAAATTATCTCTTCTATTAGAACTTTCAACCTAGATCAAGTTTTCCTTTTTCAAAGAATAATAGTAAAGATATGGATTAAATTATTTCTTTTGCTAAAACTTCTAATCTATTTCAACTTTTCTCATTTTCTTCAAATATAATAAAATAAATCTATTTATTTTATTATATTACTTTAAACTTTATATTATTGATTAATAATATCTTCCTATTCCTGTCTAGGTACCCCTTCAGCGGGCCCTTCCGACAATTCCTTTTCTTTCTTCTTGTGAGGAGAACTATGTAGCGATCGGGGAGTCGTTACCGCGATCTCTCAACTACACTTCTTGGAGACTAAGGGATGCTGAGGGATAAGGTTCTCCTTATCGCACGCCCCTCAAATATCGTATGAGACCAAGTCGGTATGGCCTCGCTTGTACGGCACACGCTTCCTCGGGACAACTCGCAAGCTTTCGACCTGTGCGTGGAGTGCTAATTCAGGGTCGACAGTCTGTCGTCGTACCCCTATGTGTTCTTTCCGGTCTTACGACCCCTGTTTTCCATTGTGAGTCAATTGGTAAATCATTTTACCTGCCACTGCACACACACACATACTCAAAGCACACATTAAATATCACTACACCATGAAATAGTTCCATCATCCATCATAACGTCTTAGTTAGTCGAGTACATCTATCATTCACTGCTTTACTTTATCATATATTTTCATCATTCATCATAATACTTTAGTTAGTCGAGCATATCTATCATTCATTATTTTCATCATAAAGCATTTTCATTCAATCTGTATTTCTTTTGTTCTCATCTCATAATTCATCATACAACTATTCGTTAGGCATCATATTTACATAACACATTTTTACAATCAAGGCTAATCATTAAGCAAGATGTAATAAATCAATTATCCCACTCCACACATATCATTTAATTCATTAATTCATTTATCAATTATTGTCACCATTCACATCTTCAGGTTTTCCTCAATCAATTAAGTCATATCAAGGCTCAAGAGACCACTTTATCGAAGTTGTTCGACTGGGTCACTCGACAGGTGACCTTAAGGTCCACAGTCATTTTAGGGGCATTACAATATTGGTTCCACATGTAGATCAAGAGGAGGAGGTGGTGGATTGATCGATGGTGATGCTGGTGACACATGTGGATTAGGATGAGGAGGTGGTGGATCATTCAATGATGATGGTGGAGACACATGTGGATTAAGAGGAGGAGGTGGTGAATCGGTTTATTGTGATTCTGGTGACATATTAGGTGGAGGAGGAGGAGGAGGAGGAACATGAGGGAATTCTGGTCGCTCTAGTGGAGGACTGTGTGGTGGAGAATCATGCTTTCCACTAACATCAGAAGCATCGTCCTTGGTGGATCAACCAGATGAAGAGGACTTATCATGATCCCTCAACCTCTATATGAGGTTGAGGGCACCGACAACATGACACATTGATGTTCTAATATCATGGGGAAGGGTATACCATATATCTAATAGCTCTAGGACTCGTAAAATGCCTTGAACAAGCACTGGCACCACTCCTTGTCTAGCCATCAGACCACATATGTAGGCTGCCACCTTAGTTCAGACTCTATGGTCCAACTTGCATGGTAGATTGGGTGTATATACTACAGGTTGTTCATCATGAGCACTCAGCTCATCTATCTCCTCATCATCATGGGGATGCACATCCACAGCATATGAGCCAATATCTACAAAACAATAGAGAATAATAATAAGATAATTGAAACAAAGTGTTACAATAAATTACATGTGAATTAAATAAGATAAAAAAATATGCAACTATATTTATCAAAACATAACGATAGTAATGCCTCTCTCATTTGGTGGCTCGTCCTAAGTAAAAGGGATGTTAGGACATCCTCTCCAGTCCATCCCTGCATATGGATACTGTACAAGATCAAGGACAAGAATCGTCCTCTTCAGGAAAAAAATTGCAAATATTTCTATTGACTGAACTACACAACCACTCTGAATGGCTAATCTTGCACAACAACTTCCCCCGCATGCGCATATGTGCATCAGTCATAGGCCTAAGAGGGAGGTTGTCAGGTAATATAGGTCGAGTGGCATGAAACCTCTCAAAAAATAAGGTAAATAGTCTTATGCAAAAGGGAATAATCCCCTGCCATAAAAAATTGAGCGACAATGATCTAAAGCAAAACAAAATTGTCTCAAAAATATTTAAAATTACCTAATCACTCGGTGCCTCTGTGCCAAACTATTTACATCGTACATCAATGAGCAACCAATGCATTTCCAATCAAAGGTAAAGCGTGACAATTCTATGAGAATAAGAGGTAGGCACCTGACATCCTTTGCAACAAATGCATGTAACCTCAACTTGTCGCCAATAAACTAGAATTGTGTAGCATTTACAATGACATGGATGACATATCTATGCATGTATGCCAATTATCTCTCTCCTACAATGTTGAGTGGTATATCTAGGAAATGGGACCAATAATCCCCACTCCTATACAACCCAGTGATGAAATAAAAATCCTCCTCTATGGAATGATACCAAAGATTAGGATTGATCCTAAAATCCTACATACCATGATCCCAATGGCAGATCAAAGTGATTTAAAAATAAGGAGTTCCCCTTGAGGGATGTAACCTCCTTCTAAAACTTGAGGAGGCCAACAATCCTCAGAAGCGTACGTGTGTGACCCATAATAGGGTGAAGAAGCATCTCCCTCTCCCTCTCTCTAGCCTCCCACTGACGCACACATATGTATTGTTTGGGTTGCTGTTGTTGTTGTGAGCCTCATTGTCATCTTCGATTCACATAAAACTATACTTAGGCACACACACACACACACGCAGACACACACACATAGAGAGAGAAAACAAATTGAAACTATAACACAAACACACACATATATAATCACTTTATATTTATCAATTATTGAAACTAATTTATTTTTGCAAAAAATGTGTTAAAGTGACTGGTGCGCCTAAAAATCATTACCCACACTGTAGTCGGTGTGCTACAACATAAAATAAGAACCATAACTCTTACAGTCCTCCATGTTTTATTGCACACTGGTGTTGTTTTTTAACGATGATAAGCATCGATGCAACCATTTTTACACATTAAAATTTGAAAATTTGCCTATGTTACTATGCTAATTGATGCATTTAGTCTTGAAATGCGTCGATAACGATGCATTACAAGAAAATCGATGCACTCGTTGTGGCAGTGCATTGTATTTTTTAATGCACCGAAAATATTTTTTTGTTTTCTCGGCAGTGTGTTTCTAAAAATGCACCGTGACTGGTGCGATGTATGGGCCATAATGCATCGATGATGATTTTTGTTCTATGTTTACAACGATGGTGCAATGTGTTACATAATGCACCGTTAACAGTTCGTTCTAGTGGCAAGGACACACCATTTAGTTTTTTTTGTTATTATTTTATTACAGTGTTGTATTATAATGGGATTAACACACCGTTTTTTTTAAGGTGTCGGTGCATTGTTCTTAGTAAGCATTAGATGATCCGTTATAAGGTAGCAGTGCATTGTGTTGTATATCTCACCGGTAACAGTGAGTTATGTTGGATTAAATCCACATACGTGTCTTTATTTTTATTTAGATTTTTTGGGGTGCATTGTGTTTTTGAACGCACCAAAAAGGTTTTTTTTTTGGGCAGTGTGATGTGTTTAGGAACACACCGGTCACGGTGTAGAATATGGGACTAAATGCACTGGTGATGTTTTTGTTGTATGTCTAAATAGGCAATGTGTTATTTTAAAGAACATACCGTCATCAGTGCGTTATAGTGAAACAAATGCACCATTGAATTTTTAATTTAATTTTATTATTGCAATGTGTTAAATTGAACTTAGTGCACTGGTTTGGTTTTTATTTTTTTAATGTTTAGGTATTGTTTGCATTGTTTTTAGGATGCATCCATGTAGTGTTATCTTAACAGGACGCACATGTGCAGTGCTACCTATAAATTAACAGGACGCACTGGTGTGGTCAAGTGCGAACTGAATGGTTAAATCGCATCATGCATAATTTAAAAAAAATTGAAAAAATGGGAAAATTAAAGGAAAATTTTAAATTTTAATCCGCTAGAATTGTAAATAAGGAGGCAAGAAACAATTTACCTGGTTTCTTTTGGACCGAGGAGGCATAGTTTCCCCGTTGAGAAAAAATGGAAATGTGCACTATTTTTTAAAATTTGAATTCACTGGTAAAGCTATAAAATCATGGAAGTGACACTATAGAGCACTGCAAGTGGGGAGGTTGTCAGCAGAGGGTGAGAACATATGATTCTTTGGGTGTCTGGAAGCATGGGATGCTAGGTAAAAATTAATTTACCATTAGTAAAAAAAATCATAATACCCTACCTTAGTGTGCCCGATGAAAATATGCACAAGTGCGTTGTTGTGTAGGAGCGCGTCGATAAGCTATTTTTAAATTAAAATAAAACAATATTTTTAAATAGATGACATAGACATGCTTGTGCGTTGTAAATAAAGTTGCACCGGTGCTTGTTTAAGTATGTCACGCACCGGAGATATTTGGGTCTAAATGTAAAAAGTCTAGTTCTTAAGACTATTATGTTTACCGGTGCACCTATTTATTATACACACCGATGTTGGTATAGTTTTAAGTGCATCACTTATGGAATTTATAATGGTTTTTAAATTTATTTATTGAATAACCAACCGATGTATCCACATGCGGTGCATCCTTCTCATGAGCATTGGTGATATTTCTGCCTCAAAGAGCACCGTTGTGTGGCTTTCTAAATAAAAACGATGTTCTAACGTTTTGTAATATTAAAGATCATTGGTGCGCATTATATTTTACACATTAGTGCATTATGTTATAAACAAAATCAGTGCGTCTTTGGGATTAAAGTGTATCGATTAAAAAACCTTTGCAAAAACCTCTAACCTCCTACCTATGCTATCAACCTCCGCTATAAATGGAGAAACGATAATTTTTTTGAGGAGGTTCTGGAAAAAAAATCCGCTACAAGGTGTTCTCCTTGTAGTGTGGGTTTCCATGGTAAATTGAATGTTGGGGGATTAAGTATTGAAGTGGTCAATAAATAAGTTTAGGGAAGATAAGCCTTGGGGATATATAACAAGCGTGTCATCTACAAATTAAAAATGGCATTTAGGTTTTAGGGGGGGAAGTATTGTGAGCTAAGGTTTCAAAGTGTTTCATGAAGATATTTTCCACTAAAGGGGATACAGAGGATCCCATGGAAACACCTTCAATTTATTCATAAAATTTACCTTTGAAACTAAAAAAGGTAAATATTAGGTGAACTTTGATAAGATTTAAAGCTTTGGAGTCAAGTGAATTTGAAATAGTTTTAAGAGCTTAGGAATAGTGATTTTAGCGAACAAAGAAACAACATCAAATCTAATTAGGAGATCTTGTTCCTCAAGCTTGAGTCATTGAATTTTGTGAATGGAATCAACAAATTTTTTAATGAAAGAAGGGGTTTATCCTATAAAGGGTTGAGATTTGCCATATAAGAATTGGGCTAAAGCTGGGGTAGGGCACCAATTGCACTAACAATGGGCCTAAGAGGGATGTTGTTCTAATGAATTTTGGGTAGTTATTTAATTCTAGTAGGTTGATGGTTGCAAAACAAGATGTAGTTTATTAAATTAGGGGTTAAGAGAGTATGAATTAATAGCTTTGGTTACAAGGTTAGTGATATGGTTCAAGAGATTCATAGATAAAGGTTTATATGAGGATCAAGACAAAAGTTCAAATAATTTATTCTTGTAGTCAAGGGTGTTCATGATTACAGTCATGTGACTTTTGTCGGCTTTGAGAATGGCCACATTAGGGTTATTATTAAAGCATTAGAGGGTGTTAAATTATTCTTTAGAAAGGTTAGGTTTAGGAATCTTAATAGAATAGAGTATTCTTAAGCTATATTCTCTAATTTATTCGGCTTCATGAATGGGAAGGTTTTAAGTGATAGACTCTATAGCACAAAGGATTTCTTTTGAAAGAAAGTGATGAGGGTCCATGACATAATTGGAACCTTTATGAAGAAGTTGAAGAGAGGAAGGGGTATAATTCTAGAGAGGAAAGATTAACCACTATTGATTTGAATCAGTTTAAGTTGTGGTAAGGAATGGGAACTAAATGAATGGAAAGAAAAGGTGGATTGGATGTGAGAATTTTTTGTGAACCTAGAGGATGAGAGAGGAAGGGTCAGGGATGGTTGAGGAAGCCAAAAGAGGTAAGGATAATTAGCTAATTGAAGATTGGGTAATGGGGGAAGTAAAAAGAGGTAAGGATACTTGGTTAATTGAATATTGAGTATTAGGGAATGGTTATATATATGACGAGGTTTGATTTATGTATCAAATTATTAAGATAGACTAATATACTAGAGTACACACCATGTACAACAAATGCACATGGAGCGATAAACAAGAGAGATGAGTTACACAATAACTCCCTAAAGAATAGGAGAACCTCCATCAAACACTCCAATACATTCATATATCTCATTCCACGTACCCTCAATATTAATGACTACATGACCTCTATATATAACTATTCACTCATTACACATGTGTTCCATTCCTTAGGCCAACCACTATTACACATACATTACTTCATTGCATATACATTTAACTCCATATATGCCCCCCTCGGGGTCATATCAAATAGATTTAATCCCATATATTGCCCCCTTGGTTCTAATTCTATAGAGTTTGAACTTGGTTGATGTTGATCCATTGAATCTAGTTCCCACCTAGAGGAAGTCCAAAAGAGAAAGAGATGGAATATCCAAAAAATTGGATATATTCATAGTGGCTAGAAAAACTTGGAAGAAACTACAAGGTATAAATATTGGGGCAAGACAAGGGGATCCTTTAACCATTTTCCTATATTTCTTCAATTAGAATAAGTGGATAAGAAACCCCCTACCCCTTTCAATTTTAACCTCACTTGGCTTTGTGACGAAGAATTTAGATTGCTAGTCACCAATAGTTGGAGAAAGTTTGAAACTCACTTAGGCTCGCAACAATTTGTAATTGATATCAAGAGAATAAATCAAATAGAAGTAGCTTGGGAAAGGGTGAAGAAAGAACAATTTTTGTAGGATTTGAAGGATATAGAAGAAATAACTACTACCTTGTTTAATTGAAAATTTCAAGAGTCTTTTTCAATAAAGAACTTGACTTGCGAAAGTTACTTGAAGATAGGAAAACAATCACTATTGGATAAGGAATAAGAGGAATGGAGGTTTACAAGCACAACCATCTCATTGGATAAAGGGGACAACACCAAATTATTTCATAATTATACCAATCATCAAAAGGGTGTATACAAGATTTGGGATATTGGAATATTTTGATGGAACTGGGGCGGAGTATTTAAAGGAAATTGCAAATTCATGCAATAACCACTTCAAAAACCTCTTTAAGGAACCTAAGAACACAAATTTGGTGATCTAATGAAGGTTGTAATATTATTTCCTAGACGTTTTTTTTATCAAAGAATGAATGAAGAATTAGAGGAAGATGTTACTAAGGAGAATTGAAGATTGTTTTGCACCAATTCAAGAAATATAAGAGCCTGGGTCTTGATGGCAAGATTACTGAGTTTTACCTAGGGATTCCTGACTTTTTGGAAGATGAAATCCTCAAAGTGGTCAATGAATCTATGATCATTAGGAAGGTCCATGGTGCTATAAATTTGACCTTTTTAGCCCTTGTTCCAAAAAACATCAATCATGTATCCTTCAAGGACTTCAAACCCATTTCATTGCGCAATCTCATCAATAAAACAATTGCAAAAGTGATTACCAACATATTGAAAGGAATGTTATACAATTTTATTTATGAAGAACAATTTGGCTTTCTCTTTGATAGACATATTCATGATGATGTGGGTATAGCGTAGGAAGGTTTTCACACCATAAAGAATGACACATTACCCATAATGGTGCTAAAGATTGATATGGCCAAGACATTTGATATAGTAAGATGGCATTACATCATGTTAGTGTTCATGAAAATGGGTATGTATCTTCAATCGATCAACTAGATTTTGGGTTGTATGACCTCAACCAGTTTCATTGTTTTAACCAATGATTCTCATTCAAGATTTTCTATTACTTCAAGAGATATAAGACAAGGCTCCCCTCTTTCTCTTTTTTACTTTTCTCCCTTTTTACTTCTTTTTGGTAGTAGAAGGTTTAAGCAAATTGATTAATGAAGCCAAAATATAATGATTCCATCAAAAGGCATAAAAGTAACAGGTTCTATTTTCATCATCCACTTTTTGTTTCTTGACAATTTCATATACCTAACCTATAAACATTTGTTTTCGTTTCATTATTGTTATTTATTATTGTTAATTGAAATAAATAAATTATTATTTTTTAACTCTTTCTATCAAACTTAAATAATTAAAAATTGTTAGTCTAGATTATGTTTTTAAAAAAAAAAAAAAAAAGTTCGGTACTCTATTAATTACATAATGATATCAATATCATTAGGGTGTTCTACAAGGAGGTTAGAAGTAGGTCATACAAATATCGATGTAACTAGTATTAAAGTATTATAATAACTGTAATCATATTTATAACTCTTATATATTCATTTGTAATTTAATTTTTAAATTTATTTCTAACTTTTAAATTTAATTTTTAAATTTATTTCTAACTTTTTTCTATCATAGTACATTAACCACGTGTAATTTTTCCCATCATACATTATCCACATGCAATTTTTTCATATCATTGTATTGTTTATAAGAATGTTAACTTAAGGTTCATAGATTTGTTAAATGGGGTGTATCACTCCTTCTTTGATAAAGGTGATTGTAATGAGAAAATATACCAGCATAGATCTATCTTAAACCTGTATCTATCAAGTACTGAGAGGGATCCAATTTTTTGAGGTGTATTTCTTTTTGTAAATTTAAACTCAAGAAATTTGATCTCTCTTGATTTATAGATCCGGGTTTAAGTTTTAAGTTTTTATTTAATAAGCGAACATCTATTTTTAATTACTTTTTATAATATTTTATTTTATGAATCAACATGATTTTTTTTTAAATATTTTCCATAATTTTTTATTTTATGAGTCGACATGAATTTTTTTAATTAAAAAAATTACTTTTTACGTTTTATTAGATGTAACGCTACATGTAACGCTACATACACGTTAGAACATCTCCCCCATACTGGGTTGTAGAGCACCTCGTTTCACTCGGTGCAATTATTTTTTAATTAAAAAAATTATTTTTTATGTTTTATTAGATGTAACGCTACATGTAATGCTACATACACGTTACAACATCTCCCCCATACTGGGCTGTAGAGCACCTCATTTCACTCGGTGCAATAAGTAAATCTTTTGTTTACATAGAATTTACTTTAGAAATTTTGAAGTAAGGGAATTTTTTCATCTAATAATTTGATTGTTAAGGTTTATGAAAGTTCATATACACTATTTTTATCTGTATTTGAATTTATGATTTTTTAACGAAGAAATATATGTTTTTAATTATTAGACGGAGAGTCATTCTAAAAAAGTTATTGAATAATTTGTATTCCTTTTAGAGATATGTACAATAAGTTTAATATTTTTTTTATCGAACCGTTTTAAGAAAAGATTGAAAGCAACATATAGTTTGTTGTTTGAAATATCTATGATAATTGGATTGTTGATGTGTTTACCGATTTTTGAGATTTTTATTACAATTCATTGAACAAAAGAGTTATATAAAAAGTCCAAATATTTGTAGTAGGATGATGGTTCAACATTTTTGTTTGTTTTCATTTGAAAAAGATCAATGGGAAGCCAAACAAATTATTTTTATTAGGAATTTAACAAAAAATCATTTTTTTTTAATGAAATTGCAAATGTTAGATTTATAGACTACATAATTTTGGTGTAGTAAATTTCTTTTGAAGTTATTGAATTCACTTGTAAAATCATAATTTATGATTTCATTTGATTTGATTGTAAATTTAAACAAATATTGGATTGAAAATAGTCATACATAGGATCAAAGTAGAGATTAAAAGGAACTGCATTATTCAAGTGAGAAACTCTTGATGTTTAGATCCCTACTGTGGGATCATCTTCATAAGACAAAGATTGAATTGTTAGATTCCAATTTAAACAATGAAAAAATTCAAATTATTTACCAATTATCTCGTGCCATTTAAATATGTATAATAATACAAAAGATTATATATAACTAATTTTAATGTGCAAAATTGATTTTTATATAATATTATGGTTTCCATGATGGTTTACTCTCGCCTTCCATTTGTTTTTTTATTATTTAAAACTTATACTATAGTTCTATTTTCACTATGTTGTTTCTAAATGATATTTACGTTTTCACTATGTTATTTCTAAACTATATTTACTGGAGAAATTTTTACACTAAATGTATTCATATGTTTACTAATGTAATTTTGAAAGAAAATTCGTACTCTACAATTGAATATCAATTAGAAATGTATATAGTATCACAATTATAGTATGTTTACTTTATGTTCCAAGTTAAAATATTAAAGAAAACTTTTTAGGTATTTTCCCTTGTTTCGAAGATGATTCCTAAGATGAATCCTTGATTCTCCATTAAGGAAAATTTTAAAGATCCATAATTTGACAAAAGTCTAAAAATTTTGGTGAATCTACTAAATTTTAAATTCGAAACCATAAAATGTTTGGCGATATTTAAAAATATTCAATTTTCTAAAGATTTTATATAGTTTCTAAATATTTTTGGTGATGTTTAGAGTAAATTTTTTTTATAATGTGGAATTTGGGAGAATGATTTTAGAAAAAAAACTGAAAATTTGTGAATTTGTTTTTGGAAAGAAACATTGAAAATTATCCCATGAGCTAAATTTGGTCCTTAAAATTTTCATTGCAAAGCATAAGGCTAGGTCAAGAACAAGGTTCAAAGGCATTACAACAAGATATTGATATGAGTTAGACATGTCATTTATGAGAATAGAACTTGGGTGGGGAGAAGAATACTCCATCCCATAACCACTCAAGCTAGAACCATCTAAAAAGTGCATATGCTTACATAATGATTTACAAAATATAAACTTCTAGGGAATGTGACTGCGATAAATTAACAGCATTTATTATTCTCAACACATTTAGATTTCTATAAAAAAAATATTGACTTTCGCGAGTTTTACAATCTGGGATTTATAAAAATAACCTACTCTTACAATTTGGGATTTATAAAAAAAACCTACTCTTACAATTTGGGATTTATAAAAAAAATCCATACACTATGAAATTTATTAGTTTTCAATATTAAGAAAAATAACTTTTATTGAATATGACAGTTATTTGGAATCAAATGAAGCATAATGAAATTAGTGTTATATTGAGGTTGCGGTTAGTTTGGCTAAATAAGTTACGTTACTTAAGTGTGGATTATACTATTGTGTAATTTAGTTCAAGGTGAGGCTTCATAGGGAGAGTTTAATGCTGATGCGAAGGTTGTTGGTAAGGTGTGTAAGGAGGCATTAAATATGTGTGAGGTTAAGTTAAATTATGAAAATATCATGTTAAGGTAGGTTTGAGTATGTCACTACAAATACAGAGGTTCTCATAAGTGAAGGATTGGTGTAAAGGCATACACTTAGGGTGTGAGAATTATAAGGGATAAGGTTAGGTACAAGACATCATCGTAACTTGGTTATGAGAAATGGGTTGAGTTAATTTGATTGTGGAGCATTTAAAGGGTTTGAGAGAGTTTGAGATGAATGACTTTTAGTTTTCATTAAAGTGAGTTGGTTTAGAGAAGTTATAAGTAGAGACATGTTGTATTTAATTATATGGGATATGGAATGTTTGAGAGTTGAGGAGGTCAGAAAGGTATACAGGTTTACCAAGTGAACTTAAAGGGCTCCAAACCATTCAATGGTGTGTGATAATGTTGTACAAATGAGTTATATTTATGGTTGTGGGAAATTGAGACATCCTCTAGGGGATGTTATGTGTGTCTTAAGCCAACTGAAGTGAGGCATTCTATATCTTGCTTGAGATTGAGATTAGGAACTTTAAATGGTTTTTGTTAGAGTCATACCCTAACTTGCCATATTCTAATAATTATTCATACATAGTATAAGGCCATAATTTTGTAACAAGGATGAATAAGATAGTGTTCAACAATCAATGTAAAAAGGGCATGCTTATTAATTAAGACCCATTAGGAAATAGTATTTCTACCATGTCAAGTAGTTAGCATTTTGGACATTTGAAGCCTATTTAAATAAGCTTCAAGGTTATGAAATGTTTTGTGAAGAATATTGTTATAGAGCTCCGCTCAAGTGAATGGTCGCCCTACCATAAGAGGCCTATGAACATTGTTCCCATAATAACAAATCTCTTTTTATGCCATATTTCTGCTCTTAAAGTATCATATTTATGGTTATGTGTTGTTTATTTCTAGTTTAATGCATGCTAAATTATCTTCTTATATACTGTGTGGTTTTCAATTTATAGGGGTAAGGGACACCACAAGTGGTATCAGGGCCATGATCTTGAGACAAAATGCCTCTGAGAATTGATAGATTTTTTTTAGGCTAGAGATGTGTTCCGACATCTGAAAATAACCATAGAGATATGTCGTCACAACTGATAAACTTGTAGCTGGGGATAAATACACACAACGAATACAATTGTTACTTAGTAGCAGTGTTCCCTTGTTTGGTGCAATTGTTGGACATTTCTATAAATCATGTTGGTACCCCTTTGAGTAGTATCACATCAAACAATACCTGCATACAGAATCACTTCCACGTACCCTAGGGTATATCAAAAGTCCCATAGATCACCTGAAACTAGCCTTTGATCATCTTGTTGTTATAGTGGAAGCGGGAACAAAATTGAGGAATATACTCTTGCTTACCTAAGTAGTCGAGTAGTATAGCTAAGGGAATGATTAAGCCTCCTTATTCAGTGCCATGAGAGATTCGTTCGAGTTCTACTATTGGACCCTACACATATATAAGAGAGCTATAGTGCATGGCAATCCTTTGACTTCAAAACCCTAGAAAACCTATAAACCCTTCTTTCTACAACCTGTTTGTGATATTTCTTCATTTTGTCTCAGTGGAAAGCAAATTCACTAGGGGAGGTCACATGAAACCCCTAAATCTTTGAATCTAATAGGAATTTGGAAATTATGTCAGTGTAGTAACATTCAAGCCCCATTGTAAAGTCCAGAGGTTCAAAAAATCCCTTATTTGTGACCTACCTCTTTGGAATCCTTGCATCACATTGATCATTTTAATATATATTTATCATAACCTTTTCCAGGAGTTCAAGAAACCCTTATTTGTGACCTACTTCCACAAGATCCTTGCTTTGTATTGATCATTTTGGTATATATCTCCCACAACCCTGCTTTGGCAGACCCTACACCTCTTACACTTCCTACCTTTTTGCTCCCATGGTGCAAACCCACAACTAGGACAACAAGGAGAATACCAACTATAATCCTCCCAACCCATTTTGAAACCTTCCAATCCACCTCTTCATCTTCCAAAACTCACCTATGAGGTGGGACAACTCACCTAGGACATGTACCAACTCACCCAGTGGACAACCAAACATGAAAATAAGCACTCCAACAACCATTTCTTGCTCGTTGCTATTGTCCAAGATTGTGAATATGTTCCCCCTGGGACACCTCCAATCATGAAGTTGTGGCCAGTGAAGACTGCGGCTCTCACTCTCTATTTCTGAAATACTATTCTCCCTCCTTCAAAGAAAAAACTCTATGGCATCGTTTTCTGAAGATTGACATGTGCATATTTGATGGCTCTGACCCATCCGATTGGGCGACTCAAATAGAACATTATTTATTTTTCACTCCATGGCATTAAATATGATCTCCAAAAGTTGAAAGTTGGGGTCTTTTATTTAGATTTTGAACATTGGCAGTGGTGGAAATGGTACTAGAAGTATTATCATGACTATGTTCCTTGGAGCCAATTTGTGAAGATCCTTCATGGGTGATCAGATTGTGACACCCATTATTTAGTCCAATTGACTAAACTGCACCAAACATGCACAGTTTTGGACTACATGCAACATTTGAGAAGTTGGCCATCTTCCCCGAAGGCCTCTCTGATTCTTTTTTTTAGAATGTTTCATCAGTGGTCAAGGAGTAAATCCATGCACATGTCCTCATGCAACGACCCTCCACTTCGTGGAAGCTTGTGATAGAGCTCATGAAGTTGAATCGGTCCTAAATTCCCAAACCAAGTGCTCTTCCTTTTCCCCTCGCACTATATCTCCAATGGATCCCCCTCCCAAAAAATCCCCCTACCCACCTTTTTGCATCCATAATCTCACGTTGGATCCCATGGTTGAGCATCGGTGCCTTGTCCTGTATCATAATTGTGATGAAAAAAACATCTGAGGACATAAATGTAAAGAACGTAAAATATTCTTAATCGAAGCCAACCCACCCGAGGTCCCAGAAGCTAACACAATAGAACCTCTACCCGAACTAGAAGGTGACGACCAAATGCTACCTCTTGAATATGCTCCTAAAATGCTAGTTCTCGAAGAGAAACAAAAAAAATTTCCTTCATGCTTTATCCTGGTTTTCAAAATGATCCTTGCATGCTAAAATCGATTAGCTACATAAATCACAAGAAATTCGTTGTGCTAATTGGAAGTGGCAACACCCATAATTTCATCCATAGGCACGTGGTGGAAGAGACCCATTACTACATCTACCCCATTTCTAGTTTCCAAATCCTAATAGCCAATGGGGGTACAATGAAATGTGGTGGTCGATGTGAGAATATCAAACTACAAATATGGGAAACTATAATATAAAGACTCATATGTTCTCTATTGACATCAGGGTTTGTGATATTGTTTTGGGGGTTGAATGACTTAGGACCTTACACTATGCCGCATTAGATGAAATTTGGGTAAAAAATGGGCCTCCTAAGGAAAATAATAAGAAAATAATAAAATAATAGTAGAGAGAGAGTAAAAAAATTACTTTTTTGGATCGTATTTTCAACTTATCTCCTTGTAGGTTTACTCAAATTTCAAGTGGGAGGACTCGTTGGATGCATAATTAAATTATGCATCCAACGAATACCCATGTTGCATACTTTTAACAACATCCACACCATGAAAAATTGAAAATACATTAAAAAACGTGTTTTTAGTGAGAGAAAACACATTTTTTAATGTATTTTCGATTTTTCATGGTGTGGATGTTGTTAAAAGTATGCAACATAGGTACTCATTGGATTCATAATTTAATTATGCATCCAACGAGTCCTCCCGCTTGAAATTTGAGTAAACCTACAAAGAGATAAATTGAAAATACGATCCAAAAAAGTAGTTTTTATTTTTTCCCTCCAATTTTTTTAGGTGCTCCCTTTTTGAATTTTAAAGCATTTTGATTGGCTAATAAATGATGACATGAAATTTGTATTATTTTTGGAAGGCCCATTTTAAATTGAAATTTCCTCTAATTGATTTGACACACTTTGTGACAATTACGTGATGATTTTCTAATGAAGTATTGTCACACTTGCGACCATAGTTGGAACATCTTTTCATTGGAAATATATTGTCGAAGTGAGACGAACCGATCCTGCGGTCGTAAGTGTGATATCTTGTAGCTTCCTTTGGACATGATTTTACCAATGCATTTTTCGACGGATGTCCTTTGTGCATGGGTCATAACATGGTCATAACATCGACACATGTTTGTCGTAACATCATGGAGAATGTCCAACAAAATATTCATGGGTGTGACGATAATGGGTTGAAATACCGATGAAGGTTGGTATTAAATCCAAAGAAAATTCTTGATGTTTGTGTTATGGTTCCGAAGAGGTGTGTCGAAACACCAACGATGGTTTCTAAATTAAAAAGAAAATAATAACAAACTTTGGAGATGCTGCTACATCGTGGTGATTACCCCAAACATCGTGATCCTGCTACACTGTGGAAATTACACCAAATGTCGTGATGTTGCTACACTCTGGAGGTTACACCAAACATCATGATGCTGCCAAACATCATGATGCTGCTACACCATGGTGGTTACACCAAACCTCATGATATATATCATTATTCAAGTCAAACCTTAGTTCAAACCTTCATATAGATTATTCCATAGTAGTTCTACACAACCCCTTTACAAGGAAAAACAGAAGCATAAATATTATGTATGATTGGCTCTTGAACACATTGCATGTGAACAAGATCGACAAATAACCCTATGATCTTGGAATCCATTCAAAAATAGGAAAAATGACCATTTTATCTCAAACACCATCCGCATATACATTAATATCCTCTGTATTTCTTCCTAAAGGAATATTGATAAATATTAATAGTAGTTGTATATGTAAATTGAAAGAGATAAATACCTTATTGTCAAGGATCTAATTAAGTTTCAGAAATAATTTTTCTAGATTATAGAGAATCATGATTGTTTCAATGTGTCTAGAGCACTTTCCTTGTAAATACTAGTTTATTGAGAAAGTCAACAAATATTGCTGATAGAATCTATAAACGGCTTCCACACTAGAGGAACAAGTGCTATAACAAAAAATGAGGCTTATAAATCCAATCACTTCGAATTCCTTAAAACATATAATGCACATGAAATATATCAAAAGAGGAAGAAAGTGATTTTTTATAGAAACATAACTTTCAACTATACTTGGAAGCCGAAGATTGTGTCCCTAACAAATGATATAGGATGAATAAAGGGAAGGAATCATATTCAAGATTTTATGATTCTATCATTCTATGTACCATAAATATGACATCTTCAACTCCATTTAGTATGACGAAACAATTGAAGCATGACAATTTTGCAAAGCTATTTGGTGCATAATATTACAAAAGTTCACAACTACAAGTTCACTGACACTAGTAAAAAAGTGAGATATATGACTAAAAACACCACTAAAATTTGCATATAAATGACTAAGTTTAGTCACATGACTGTTGGTAGTTTATTGCCAATCACTTATAACGTGACTAAATAGATGACTAAATTTTTTTAGTTATTTATTGGTTGTTCCAATTGGTTAGTTTGGTAGTATATTTAGTAGTTTTTTTAGTCATTGATTGTTGTTAACTGGTCATTTATTTAGTCATTGATTCTTGTTAATTGGTCATTTATTTAGTCATGATAGTCATTTATTTCCATCAACAAGTAGTATATTTAGTCATTTCAATATTTAATTATTGTCAATTAGAAGATATTTAGTCATTTTTATTCATTGATTTATGTCTATTGGTAGTATATTTAGTAGTTTTTTGTCATTGATTGATGTTAACTTATCATTTATTTAGTCATGCTAGTTATTTAGTTCCATCAAGTAATATAACTAGTTATTTAAATCTTTAATTGTTATCAACTGGTAGTATATTTAGTTATTTTTATTCACCGATTTATGTAGATAGGGAACAGAGGAATCAAACCACCAACCTCCTTCCTGTAAGGAAGGTGCTCTTCCATTGAGCTAGCACCCTTAAATAGAATCAAAGTTTACACTAAAAAATAATTTTAGTTAAACACATAAATCGCATTAATAAACTGTCATTTATATGCAAATTTTAGAAATTGTTAATGAAATTACCGTTCAAAGGTGTTAATGAAATTATACATTTTGTATTTGGGGAAGCTCAACACTTAGACACAACTCCTTGGTTATTAGGAATCCATATTTTCACTATGCCTTGGAAATCAATTCCAACTCACCTCCAATATTGTATTAAATCTTCCTATTAGCATTGGGACCTTCATGGCACTGACAAGTTATATGGCACCCTGCAAATACTTTTCCAATGATGATAACCTTGCCAACTTTGTTGCTCCTTGCCAACTCTGTTGCTCTAACTAGTTTGTCTCCTAAGCAACAAAATTTACATTTTTTTCTAGTTAAGTCAAAACATGCACCAAAATTATACTAAAACAACCTTGAAATACTATATGATATCAAATGGTAACTCACCCTTGCAACAATTTTCTATAAGATGTAAAAGGCATCGATCAAATGCAGCTTCCATATTAATTTGTTGAAACATGAAGCTTCATACTTAGAACATTTTTGGCACAATGTGCATAAGCATGCAGGCATTTTGTTCCTTTTGAAGTTGTGTCAAGAACACGTGTTCCCATCATTCGACGCCAAAGAAGTGCACTGCATTACAATTCAAGAAAATAAAAACGTCACACTAGATAAGTTTGGCCAACAATTTAAATAAATGTCACGTGATATAAAAGAAAAAAAATACTATATGAACTTTTATTGGTTTTTGCATTTTCAGATAGTAGTTAAAAAACTTGATCAAGTTGAACCTTTCTCATGTCGGATTTTGATTCCAATATAATATATATATATATATTGTTTGTTTGTGAAGTTTTCCATTTGGTTTGGCATATAGATTTTAATTTTTTACCTATAATAATCAGGATTTGACACAAACGTGGTTGTGCTTAAAAGGCCATAGTTACCACCAATCAAGATCTGTCTACAGTAAGAAGCTGTATTGAAGGTGTTTGAAATGCCAAGCTGATCTAAATACATGTTCCAATGATTACGATGATTGTCAAAGTCTCTCAGGGAAATGTGAGTTATCATTTGTTAAGATTGAATTATGTTATTTATGGTAGCTTCATGACGAAGCATTACCAAAAAATAATTAAGGGAAGATGAGCTTACCAGAAACTAAATACAAAAGCATTGGTGACAAGATTGTGGCCACTATTACAAGCTCCACCTAATTCACCCACCTAGGATTTTGACCCAGGCCTATAAATTTTTAGGATGGATTGGAGACTTTTGAATGCAAATTCTTCTTGTCTCAAATATGAGGGATCCAATATCTTTTCCAAAAGGTGCTTGTCCACACCCGATCAACAACAAAAGAGCTATTAATAAGGTTACTACTAGAGCTAGCAAAAATCTCTAAACATTTTAGTGAAAACAAAGGCCTTCTAATTTATGGACCTGTACCAAGATTGTAAATATGATGTGAAACAACATCCAAAAATTTTGGTCCAGTTCCTAGAATAAGTTCCTTGAACCAATCAGCATCAAAAAATACATAAAGTGCAACAAGGAGTGGTTTAGATTCATGATATTTGTAAACCTTTTTTTAGAATCTCGTGAAGCTCAATTACATTAGTTGCATACTAATTGGCATAGATTATATTAAAAATCATACAAGAACATACATTTTTAAGAGCTTAGATTGATATGCAGAGTTTACTCAAATAGATGCTCTAATACAAACACGGTGAATATGCAATAAACAAATTGATAGCAAACATTAAATATTTATATATCTATATATAAATAAATGACATCGACAAAAAAAAGAGTTGTTTAAGAAGTGTATTGATCATGTGAGAAAAAAACAAATCTAGTTTAACACAACCAGCCTCTGGAAACATGCAATCCCAATATCCAAAGGAAGCTTCAATTTTTAAATTCAAGAAAAGATAATGCATGTACACAAAACATCTTTTGATTGGATTAATTATAGCTTGTACAAGCTATAACATGGACTCAATGATTTATTTTAGCTCTAACAATCTATAACAGAATCCCCACGACAATTGTGCTTTTGAATCCTAAAAAAACTAGCATGTGTCACCTAATTAATTTAGATGCAACAAACAAAACACTTGATGAACATTCCCAATTACTTGTTCTCGTCATAGTTTGTAAATATTAAAGTTCTTATGTGTGATTTAAACTTTTAATCACATTTTCTCTTTTATAATAATTTTTCCTTAGTGTAGTGTTTTTCCTTTAGCTTGTCCAACAAGACTTGTAACTACCATTAGGAATCAGAGTAATGTCCTTCTAGATCATGGGGAGTTGAGGCATCAAATGCATGAAAGTGTTCCCTAGGTATTCCAGTCCTCAGTTCTCTTGCAATGGAAGCTGATGCTTCTAAGTTGATATAATTCAATATTTTCTAAGCAAGTAATGTCTCTCACATTTCAAGTGTTCCACACTTTGTAAAGCCTATTCTTCATTTATTACAGAGTTCTACACCTATATCTAGGCTAAAATACTCCACACAAAATTGATTATCTTTGTATCAGTAAGCCATTGTTTCAATTGTCCTTCCACATTTGTATATGTTGTTATTCATCACCTACACTAAATTTAAATATATGTATCTGTTCTAACTCACCCATTGCTCATTTTGAGAAAAATAATGATGTTGGTTACGAATTGTAAGAAATCTCATAGGAGAACAAATATTGGCATTACATATTTGATTCTTGATTTGCAATTTTGTTCCATTCCACAGTAGTTCCCATGTATTCCTTACTAGAGCATATTTATGCACCCAACTCATTATTTCTCACATATACTAGACTTCCATATTTTGAATTGAGTTAAACCTATTCAATTCCCATAGTATCAGACCTTTTTTCACGATGTCGATTATTCCTACTCCAACATTACCCACTAATATTAGTCATTCCCATTTTTTCCACAACCTGATTCCTACATCCATTGTAATTTAGAAGCAAATTGATACCATGGCTTTTACAGTTTCAATAGTCTCATCTCAACCCCAACAAAAAATAAAGTGTAGGATTACTTGGCATCCCCTAACAATTTCTATCCAATGCAACTTTTCATATCCTGTATTAGGTTGAGTACATTTTAGGAAACAAATCATTGTTAAGGGTGATGGATGGCTAATGAGGGAAGGTACAATTTATAATTATTGGAAAATGTGGCAAATTGTGATATGTATCTGCAAAACATGGTAGAAGCCGAGATTGTAAAAATTGAAACCCTAGGTGACTAAAGTGCTTATGATCTCAATTAAACAAGTAAATTGTTGAATTTCATTAATGATGAAATGAAATAAAAACCATAGCATCAATCACACAATAACTGGAAATTCAATAGCGGAAGCATTAAACACATACACAAAAATTTATCCTTCAACATCATTTTTTCATTCCTTCAAACAAAACTTACAATGAAACCTCCACAAGCTTCCAAGTTGGTTCCAACACCACTTCTAGCTAGCTCATTTTCTGTTTAGAAAGAATTAGTAAAAGAAAAATTTAACATGGTAACTCGTCAATCTATACAAAATAAAAAAAAGTAACTTAGAATTTTAGTAATGTCCTTTCTAAGTTCATAAAACATCAAATCTGTTACAATAATGGCTTAACTCCCATGCACTTTCCTTGTAACCATGATCCACTATATACTAGATAAAATCAAGATCATTGCTTGAATCCCAAGGCCCTTCTACACCGTTTGGAATCAAGCATTTTCCATTCAGTGTATTCAATCCAAAAGCCATAGCTTCCCTAGATTCACTCTCTAATATTAGATGATTGCTTGATGAGAAGCTAGGTGCTCTAGAAATGAAATTTTACAGTACAACAAGAGGAATTACATTATAACATTGGTTTTTACTTTGAATCCTTTTTTATCAATCTCCGTATATTCATAATTCAGATAAAAAAAGTGTTGCTCAAAATAGGTCATTGTATACAATTATAAAAACTTGTCTGCATGTACACAATGATTCTCAGACTTCTCAGATAAAAACAATTTCCATTCTTAACTTTTAGATATTATTTCTCATCCCATGAATTATAATAATGCTGAGCACACTGGGAAAAAATAAAATAAACCTTACATTAAAAATGAATTCAAAACATACCCTGTTTTGTTGAGAAAAGCGTTTAAAGCATCCTATCTTGGCATGAGAAGGCATACATTTGAGAATCCAAACATGATAGAATCATTCTTGAATTCCATACAAGACTGGGCCATCATGTCTGGTTTGATTTATTTATGGTTCAACCATCCTTTGGTAATGGGGAGAATTCCAAATCAATTTCTATGAATGTAGAATAGCTATGGGCACCCAAAATCTCTAGACACTCATCTCGAAATTAAAAATGCATTGTCATGGGGTTTCCCCTTCCTGTTCTCATACACAGAGAAACATGTTACCATCAAACCTCAACATGTCAATTTAGAAACTCAACTATCTGTGAATTGATTTCTACAAACCGCATGTTTTTCCTCATCCCTCCATGGTCTACATGGTATTCAAATGATGGTGAATATCTTGTTTTCATGGATCTGGCTATGTGCAGGCCTAGAAACATAAAAGAAACATGGTGAGAGCCACTTGCAGAAAAGAATACTGGAGCTCCAAATAGAGAATGACTAATGATGGAGGAATGAAAACGTTCAGTCTCTTGATAGCCCAATTCTTCACTTCCTAATTTGTTGGAAGTTAAACCAACACATGAAATCACTAAAGAAGAGTGCTAATGCTCAAATCACAAAGGAATGGGGACTAAATCCTTGTGAACTGAGTGTCTAGATTCTTCAAGTCTTGATTCATGAATAAAATATGGAGGAAGGCAAGATCAATTAGATTTATCCCTAAGTATTTTTGTAAAACATACATGCAACAAAGCTATGTTGCTTATAGCCAATCAAATCCAAATGAATTTGTTAAATATCAAGGTTACCTAATTTACCTAATGAATATAATTGGTAATATCAATTCACAATGGCTACATATTTCCTCAATAAATACTTCTATGCTCTATAATATGAAGGATATTCAAATATTGGCCATGGAAACTCCTACCCCATCTTAATATTACTAACATCCTGATTAGGGTTTTGAGGCTTTCTAGAACTTGGAATGAGGCATGCAAAGAAAGTATTTGTCAAACACAAAACTTGATGGAAGGATGAATTATTGGATTTGGAACTAAGATCAGTGAAATGTGAAGAATTAATCGTGAAATTTTGTGGTGGGGAATATTCGAGGAGAGTAGTGTGATAAGGCATGGGATAAGAATTACAGAAGAAATGGATGATACTATTAACAATATGGTTTTCTTCATTTTCACACCATAGCATCTCCAGTTAGATGGGTATATCGTGGGAGATGTATAGCAATGAAAGAATCTATTTAAGATAAAAAATAAACCTAAATCCTAACCTAGAGTCTCAGGGTTTCCAAAAACCTGTAGAGGTTAGGATCAGAAACAAAATTGGGAATGAAATTTAAGCAAATGATATTCATCAATGAGTTGTCAAAACAGATCTGTAACTCCAACTGTTAGGAGGAGGGACCAAATAATCAACTCTTCAAGAATTTCTCCGCTTAAAAATTTTCATCCTAAAATTATAAAAATAATCAAATTCATCACTGCAATTATCAAGGTTGTGGCCGAAAATAATGTTCTAAATTTACCAAACCAAACCCTAAATGCTAAGAGTTTCTCTGTTGAAAAGCCTCATACAAATTCTGAAAAAAACAAACCTAGTCATGCAGTTATCAAGGTTGTGGCTCACTTAGTTCTAAATCTATTAGATATCTAGTACATTACCTATCTATAAACAAGGTCTAGTACATTCTCGATGTAGAAACAACACTAAAAAATAAAAAGGAGAGTTTTGTACTTACAATTTATTGAAGACTGGACTTCAACTCGTCTGAAATTCCATAGTGAAACTATGAGAAGGATGGGTGTGGGGTTTTGTATCAGAAGATCTGTGCAAAGAGAAGAAATCCCCAATTGAAACCATGAATTATCTCAATGGCCTCTCTCATGTCCTTCCTGCGATGTCTCTTAATTTTTCACCCTTTCATTTTCATTTTCTTTCTTTTGTTTTGTTTTGTTTTGTTTTTTAATTTGTTAATGTTATATATATTATATATAATATAATACTTAATTATAATATATTTATATATATTAAATATACTATAGTAATTTTATTGCATATTATATCGTAAAACATATTAAGTTATTATATATAACATATCATATATAATTACTAATATTATATTACATATATATTTGTTATAAATATATATTACAACTAGTATATATAATATATATACATACTAGTAATATTGCAAGATATATATATATATATATATATACCCCCATCATGGGTGATCATCCAAGAGATAAGGACGATGGATAATATTGCAGTAGCCAACCATGACATTATACAAACAACATAAGCATGACATGATCTAGGTTGTAACCTACTACTAGGCAATGGAGAGGCGGTATTCCTCTTTGGGAAGATGATGATCACAGGGGAAGAGGAGGCTCAAATAGGGCCTCCTCTTCCCTTCCTTTTGGGATTCATCTAGTGCCGAAGATAATGCATAGACTTCCATTGAATTGAGTTGTTTTGAAACTAAGAATGGAAGTGGAAAATTAGTTGTTTTTGTAGTCATTTTTAGTTATGTCACTTATTATCTAGCAGTAGTTTTTATCCCATGACTAAATTAGTCATTTTTAGTTTTGTTGCTAAAATTTAGTAGTATTTAGCTTAAAAACACTATGATGACTAACCTTTTTAGTCACGTAATCATTTATTTGCCAAGTTATACTAGTGTGACCTCAACTTAAAATGAATGCATTGTAAGTCACAACAAAAAAAATTGTATTTACAACAAAGGATAAGAGTGGAATCTTATCCAAGTGTACTCAAAAAATGATTTATCACTTTGATTTCATGAGGATGAAAAAGTCACTTTCATTTCATGATTTGTCACTTTCTAGTCCCATCGACTATGTTTTTAGTCATTTGTTGGACGTTAATAAATTATCTTATCTTTCTCTCTTTCACACATAGGGCCTAAGGAGGGGTTACTTGAGTATCAAGTGCATAAAGTGGTAAGGTATTTTTGATACAAAGGAAATTTATAGTGAATATGTTGATGTGAGGCACCTGCAACAATTAATTAACAAGAATACGCGAAATAGCAGAAATGACAGAACTCAGAATCACTTTTGTATTGATCACAGGCCACTTCGAGGGGGCAACCTCCTTTGAGCAAGCTCAATACAAATAACTTCACGGTGCCTTCATAGGTCTCAACACACACTTATATACTAATTCTAGGCGCCAATACTATGGGTCGAAACCATGGGCCGTTACAAACTATGGATCACAATACTATGGGCGACTTACAAAGCATATGCGCCAATAACAATAACACAAACTATTGATCAACAAATACTACGGGACGACTTACAAAGCATATGCGTCCAACAACAACATACTAACAAAGTAAAGACATGGGTTCCTAACATCCCCTCCCCCTTAAAAAAATCTTTGTCCTCAAAGCTTTAGATGTGGAAATTGTTGTTGAATCTGAAGGAGTGGCATCCTCTGGTTGCATGCCGTGCCACTGAATTAAGACCTCTGTGATAGAGCGAGAGAGAAGCTGACACATGCGCCGATTGAGGATGGCCTCTGGCTCCAAAAGGATGGATCCTTCATTATCCAGTTCGGGTAAAATCGTTTGGCCGCTGATGTTGGTGCTAAGAACTTTCTTCAGACAAGAGACATGAAAGACTGGATGAATGCGGGAAGAAGGAGGAAGTTCCAATTTATAAGCAACGGACCCAATCTTCTGAAGAATCTGATATGGCCCATAGAACTTTGGAGCGAGCTTATGACGCCCTTTGAGTTTCAAGTAGGATTGTTTGTACGGCTGGAGACGAAGAAAAACCATATCGCCGACTTGAAAAGTGTGCTCCGAACGGTGCTGATCAGCTTGTTACTTCATACGATTTCTTGCCATGTGAAGATTGTCCCGCAAAATGTGAAGAATCTGATCGCAGTTGCGAAGGACCGTGTCAACTTCCTGAACTGGTGAACTGGTGGGAGTGTATGGAAGAAGAGTTGGAGGTGCCTAACCATAGACTGCTTCATATGGGGTCATTTTAGAGGCAGTGTGGTAAGAGGTATTGTACCACCATTCAGCGAGAGGGAGCCACTTTTCCCACTGATTTTGTTGTTCCGAGGTGAAGCAACGAAGATAAGTTTCCAAGCATTTATTGACAATTTCAGTCTGACCATCTGTTTGTGGGTGATACCCTGAACTCATCTTCAGTTTGGTGCCAGTGTGGCGAAATAGTTCTGTCCAAAAATGACTAGTGAAAGTCGCATCATGATCCGAGACAATGGAAGAAGGGATGCCATGAAGACGAAAGATCTGGTCCATAAAAATTTGAGCGACAGAGGAGGCTGTATAGGGATGGCTGAGAGCACAAAAATGACTATATTTGGAGAGACGATCAACCACAACGAGAATCACTGTCTTCCTGCCAGATTTAGGGAGCCCTTCAATAAAATCCATAGAAATATCTGTCCAAATCCATGTAGGTATGGGCAAGGGTTCAAGCAATCCTGGAAGGAGTGTTGTTTCACCCTTATTGCGCTGGCAGGTATCACATTCGGCCACCATCTGTTGAATTGTCCTTTTCATGCCCTGCCAAAAGAAGTTACGCCGTGCTCGTTCATATGTTTTTAGGAACCCAGAGTGCCCGGCCGATGGAGAAGCATGGAGTTCATAGAAGACAGCCTGTTGAAGATCTGTGCTCTGGGGAAGCACCAGACGACCCTTGTATCGCAGAGAAGCCCCATCCCAAGAGTAATGTGGGACAGCAGAAGGATTGTTGGTCAAGCGTTGGATGATCTGAGATAAGGAAGATTCATTGACATAACCCTGTTGAACAGATTGCAACCAATTTGGAACAGGCATAGAAATAGCTGAAAGAGAACCTTGGGCATCAAATGTGCGAGAAAGAGCATCTGCCACAATATTGTCTTTACCCTTCTTGTAGGTGATCTCATAGTCATAACCCATGAGTTTGCTAACCCATTTTTGTTGTGCCGGGGAGGAGACACGCTGGTCCAAGAAATATTTCAGACTCTGGTGATCAGTCTTGATGCAGAAATGATTCCCTAATAGGTATGGACACCACTTCTGTACTGCATGCAAAATAGCCATCATTTCCTTCTCATAGGTAGAGGCAGCTAAATTCTTACTTGAAAGGGCTTTGCCGGTGAACGCAATGGGGTGTTCATCTTGAAGGAGAACGACACCAAGTCCATTGCCGCAAGCATCACTCTCAATAGTGAAGGGATTGGAAAAATCGGGCATAGCTAGCACCTGTGTAGTACACATAGCTTGTTTTAGTTTGTCAAATGCACACTGAGCAGCAGGTGTCCATGTAAAAGCATCTTTTTTCAACAGAGCAGTTAATGGAGCTGCAATCTTCCCATAATCCTTGACAAACTTGCGGTAGTAGCCAGTCAAACCCAAAAAACCACGAAGGCTCTTGAGTGTCTGAGGATGTGGCCAATTGTTCATGGCCTCGATTTTGGCAGGATCCACGCGAACCCCTTGTGTTGAGATAATGTGCCCGAGATACTCAACTTCCTTTTGTCCAAAAACACATTTAGACTGCTTGGCATGGAGATGATGGTCAGAGAAAAGTTGCATGACAAGATCCAGATGCTGGAGATGTTCATCCCATGTTTTACTGTAGATGAGGATATCATCAAAGAATACCAGAATGAATTTCCGCAAGTAGGGTCGAAATATTTTATTCATTAAGGCCTGGAATGTGGAAGGAGCATTAGTGAGGCCAAAGGGCATGACCAAAAACTCATAATGGCCATCATGTGTGCGGAAAGCTGTTTTAGGAATATCATCCTCATGAACCCGAATTTGATGATACCCAGAACAAAGATCCAACTTGGAGAAAAAGTGAGCCCCATGAAGCTCATCAAGAAGCTCATCAACAACAGGAATTGGAAACTTATCCTTGATGGTGAGGTGATTAAGTGCTCGGAAGTCAATGCAGAGGTTCCATGACCCATCTTTTTTGCGGACAAGAATAACTGGAGAAGAAAAGGAACTAGTGCTTGGGCAAATAATACCTTGCTTCAATAAGTCCCGAACGAGCATTTCAATCTCCGTTTTTTGGTGAAATGGGTAGCGATAGGGCCTGATGTTGGGAGGAACGCTGCCAGGAAGGAGCTGAATACGATGGTCTTCTGGCCTGGAAGGTGGTAATCCCACTGGTTCAGCAAAGACACCTGTATATCGATCCAGAATTTGTTGTAGATCCAAAGGAGTAGTGGAGACCGCTGATGGTTGCATCTGGATGGAATGGATCTGAGCGATGACACCATGTGAATTCTTCTTGAGGAGTTTTTCCATGCGATGTGAGCTGATGATGCTGAGAGAACTTGGTTGTAATCCTGTCAATGTGTGTTTGTGTCCATTCTTGGAAAACTGCATCCAAAGTTCGGTAAAATCCCATAAGATAGGGCCGAGTGTGCGTAGCCATTGAGCACCCAGAACCACATCACATCCGCTTAAGGGCAATGCAAACATGTTAGAGTGCAAGGTATAATATCCCATAGAGATACGCACATTTCGACACTTCCCTTTGCAAGGTAAGGTGCCCCCATTGGAAATCATGACTTCGAAGTTGGAGCAAGGATGGATAAAACAATCAGCTTGTTTGGCGATCCGAGGGTCAATGAAATTATGAGTGCTACCCAAATCAATGAGGATTGTAAGAGGAAGCTTCTTGAAGTAACCCCTGACCCGCATTGTTTGGGGGGTGGTGATTCCAGCTAAAGCATGGGGAGATATCTCTGGCTGGTCATCCTGAGACGGAGGGTCAATAGGCGGTTCCTAAATGTTGACCGGAGCATCCAGTGTTTCTGGATCTTCGTCACCCATTTCAGAGGCAGGCGGAGACTCCACATCCAGGAGATAGAGCTTTTGCTGAACACATCTATGTCCCCGAGTGAATTTCTCATCACAATTATAGCAAAGCCCCTTTTCTCTGCGTGCTTGCATCTCTGTTTCAGACAAACGCTTGATAGGAGTCGGTCGAGGAGCCTGCGGTATAGGTGGTCGCTGAGAACCCATATTTCGGAAGGGAACAAAAGTGGGCTTGGAGCGTTGTTGGGCTGCAATCTTGTCTTTTGCCAACTTAGCCAACCCGAGTGCTTCCATCATTGTGTTGGGACAGAACATTTTGACCTCAGAGCGAATGGCATCCTTTAGACCACTGATAAAACAACTCCGGTAAAATTCATCAGACAATCCTTCGGTGTGGTTGGCTAGATTCTCAAATTCGGTTTGATACTCTCTCACAGTGCCAGTTTGGCGAAGTTTAGTGAGGGCTCCTGTGAAGTCATCAAAAGCACTAGGATCGAATCGTTGCAAAAGGAGCTGGAAAAAGTCTAGCCAGTTGGGCTCTGGGTGAGCCTTGATGTACCAACGGTACCATTGAAGAGCTTCCTGTTCCAAATGAAAGAATGCCAATGGAACTTTGTTGACATCAAAAGTATTATGCAGACTGAAATACTGTTCTGCACGATAGATCCATCCAGTTGGATCGGTACCATTGAAGCGAGGAAAATCAAGCTTTGGACCACGAAAATTGCTGGAAGAAGAGAACCCATTGTCTACTGAAGACTCGGACTGCCGTTTGTTGTTCATAGCTGAATGTTCAAGATGGAGACCGAGAAATTTTTCATCCAGATCCTGGAGTTTGGCTTGGATGGCTGCAAGTGCTTCCTCCATGATTTTTGCTCCTGCACGGGTGACAACCATAACCAGGATTTTTTTTTTTATATCTGACTGGGTAGGAAAACAAAAACAGGAACTACTTTAGTTATGGAAAATTTGGATTTGGGAAAAAATCAAAAGGGTAATTGGGGTTTGACTAGGTTTTGGACACTGTTGGATAGACAGGGAAGCAAAAATGAGGATTTCAGAAGCGGGGGTGAAAGAATCGAAAAATTTGGCAGAGGGGAACAAAGAAGCAGAATTCAGAAAGGAACTCTGTGGTAAAATTTGAAGGTGATTGGGTGAAATCTGAGGAAGTTATGGCAAACCCTAAAAATAGACAAATGTGGGATTTCGGGCTTTGGGAAGGGGAATTCGGGATAGGGTCCTCAGGACTGAAATATGTAGAATGGGATGATAGGGGTTCCCCAAAAATTTCAAGGGAAACAGAGTGAAAATAAGGAAGATATGGAGAAAAAATTGAATTTTATACTCTTTCTCTTTTTCTTTTTTTTCTTTTTTTCTAGGCTAGAGCGGCTACGGCTCGAAAGAGATCTGGAACAGTGCCGAATGGATTGAAAGCGGCTGAATCTGGAACGGCTTGCAAAATAGATCTGAACGGCGCATCAGTGATCGACAATAGTTCAGCTGAAAGTAGATATGGACCCCAGGTATGTGCGGCTTCCTAACAGTTCAGGGGTTTCACTCGGCCACCAATGCTGTCTGACAGCTTGCGTATTGGGGCAATACCCCTCACTCCACGGCTCAGGTAAAACTGATAACCGCTTTGCCACGAACGACAGCTCTTGGTTTACCTCACGGGTGGGAACTAGTCAATCAGGTAGGGGTCGTTGCCCTTTTCGCTGGCAGGTCCTCTCAATGGGCCAGCTACTTCGGGGTTCCTGTGGTACTCCTCATAATGAGTTTTAGGGCTTATGCTCAAGTACTTCCCACAGTTAAGCGGATAGGGATTATTCCCAAATCCGAACCTGCAACAGATGCGAAAAAAAATTTGGCAGAAATTTCACCCAGCGAGCCCAAGAAAGAGCTCTGATACCAGATGTGAGCAACTGCAACAATTAATTAACAAGAATACGTGAAATAGCAGAAATGACAGAACTCAGAATCACTTTTGTATTGATCACAGGCCACTTCGAGGGGGCAACCTCCTTTGAGCAAGCTCAATACAAATAACTTCACGGTGCCTTCATAGGTCTCAACACACACTTATATACTAATTCTAGGCGCCAATACTATGGGTCAAAACCATGGGCCGTTACAAACTATGGATCACAATACTACGGGAGACTTACAAAGCATATGCATCAATAACAATAACACAAACTATTGATCAACAAATACTACGGGACGAATTACAAAGCATATGCATCCAACAACAACATACTAACAAAGTAAAGACATGGGTTCCTAACAGTTGAGGAATAAACATGTAAAAATATCCAACTTACAACCGCGGTAACCAAACGACAAAGCCTTGGGAAATTTGCAATTATGACAACCAAACTGCCATTACAAGCATGAAATAAAATATCACAGCTAAAGTCAAAATGCTACAACCTAAAACATCTAAATGAAACAACAAAATAAAAGCATAACTTATAGTGGTCAAAGAACATGTGTAAATGGAAATTAGCTTGACATCATAAAATAACCTTAATCCAATTAGAATGGATTTTTTTTGTATAAGTAGTTTCCACATTGTGATTGGAGATACATACCCTTCAACCAAAAAAGGAATCCAATTCAAATGCATTCTACAAATAGTTTGTCAAAGAGTGAATTATTTCCCCTAAGTGGAGCACGATACCATTGAAATAATATGAAGAAAGACTTGAAAAAATAAAAAATCCTAGCTTCTCAATACCTAAAAAATAATGGTATCTATCAATGAAAAATGTAACTCTGGTTTGTTGAACCAAAAGAGCTCATCTCGATGCCTCATATTTGGCTCTACAAACGATCCAAATATTCCTACATTCTCTAAGCTAAGTGTTTCAAATACATGCTGTAGCTTTGGTCCTACAAGAAGTACAAGCTATGTTCCAACAAAAGACCTTGGTTAAGAGTTATCCATACACTTGACATTTAGAAAAAGGCATAATGGGAAAATTTTATAGCAACTACATATAAAATTACTTCTTTATCCATGGGAATCATATCATATCATGCATATATCCACTTTCATCAATATTCATATACCATATTTAATAACCAATGCACATTTTATTTATTAGAAAAATGGCATGTGTAAATGTTACGTTCAGAAATGCTTACCTTGATGGAAATGCATTGTGGATCGTGGATGTGACCGCCTTTTAAACTTGCATTTGCCAAAGAGTAATATTAGGTTATTTGATTCAACAAAAAAGAGGATAAACATGATAGAAATTATAGAAAGACGAAATGTAAATACTTGAAAAAATAATTAATTACAGATAAATGCCTAGAACCCCGCCAAGCCGAGCTATAAAAAAAGGGTGGCCTTTATTGGAATCACTAACAGTGGTTGAGCTTAAATAAATACTTGTGATCAATTCAATGAATGAGATTTTTGTTTCAAGAATAATTTATTCTCTATTGAGCAGAGCCAACCACGTGAAGGTGGAAGCTCATATGGCCCCTTTCCCCCTCTCGCAACACTCTTAATTCCCCATATACCCAAACTATCTACTAGAAATAAATGAGATTGAAGTAGTAATATTCATTCATAACAAGTATCACAAAAAAAAATTCAAAGTACAAAATCAATGAATGAGTATTTGTAGATATGTGTTTTTGTGCATGCAAAACATGTAATATTAATGCATATGAAGGTTGCAGAACAATTTTTTTACAACAAATTGATTATATTAATAAATATTATCATCAAAAAATGTTCCCATTATACAATATTTGTCTCTTTATATATACAATCACTTCCTTTTCCGTCTTATGTCCATATATTTGATTATGAGCACACCATCAATTTCTTCTTTCCCTTGGAGAGTTGGGCCCACTTTTGGTGTTAATTGAATATGAAGCCCCTTGCATTTTGTACTTCTAGAGGAGTACTCACGATGTGCAAGCTGTTGGAGAGGGGTTCCCTCCACAATATCAAAAGGGGTAAAATTTATATGGTTAGTTATTAATCATAGAAGTAACTCATTATTACAATTTTAATTTCAATGCTTTTGACCTGGTGGATCAGTCAATATCATTGGTTGGGATTCCATTTGATCATCTCCTCTTTGAGTATCCTCATCTATATGCTTTATCATTAAAGAAACAAAACTTATAAGTACACCATCTACAGTTAAATATCAATAATCGTAAATCCATACATTTTATTTTAAAGACCCACATACCATCATGGGGATGCACACCAGAATGATGGGGTTGTTGTTCACTAGTGTTGATTATATTGTTGTTGCTCTCGTGTTTAAAACAACTAGACACATCAATTTATGGTTGGAGTTAATCATCAATATATTTTACAAGTGTTGAACAATCAAAATTAATTGATTTTATTTACCATGTCATTTGAAGGGGTAGATTGTGTATTTCCCATGCTTTGTCGATGTTCCACCAGCTCTCGAAAGTCGAGTTTAAACCCGATCTTCAGGCCTTATTCAGTAGCCATAGATTTGAAATGATGCCCCTATATTGCATAGGATTGAACATAATTTGCTTAGTGGATGCAACTAAATAAAAACAATATGATGATATGAATAATATGATTTAATTATCTAGTACTTACAATACGTGCTTTTAATTTCAAGTAGCGACCTTGACCAATCTTGTGCTACCCATGTTTTTCTAGTCTTGCCTTGGTCGCTTTTGAAGTGTCTGGGAGCCTACAAAAAGTTACAAACATGTTAGATATTGCAATTTCTTGTGTATAACTATAGAAAAATTAGCATATTAATTTTAAAATATCTTGTACCTTCCAAGTCCAAGTGGTGTCTTTCCTGATTTTCTCAAGTCCTTCTCCTTCAAGTTGTCTAGTAGATTCTTCCATTCCCTCTCGAGAATCATCGAAGGATGCTCAAACTTAGGTTTTTTTTTGCAATTGAACCCTATATTGGTCCATCACATATTTAAGATATAAATTGGCCATTGAGGTGACTTCATTTTTATTGAAGGTATCACTGAATAGATTGACCAAGTAGTTAATAATATTGTTTTTCAAATTAGCATTCCACACATTCCATCATGTGCGAATGATGTGTTGAAATTTGGTTGATATTTGATCTTTAATTATTTTAGATGCAGAGACTTGAATCAATGAGACAATTCAATCCATGAAATTCATACAACCATAACAAAAGATATACCCTGGGGAAAATCCTCAAAATTATGAGAACAAAAATCCCAACAATTCTTCTTAGTATAATATAATAGATAACAGAGAATGCTTTCTTTTACAACATAGCAGATTGATTTTGGAATATAAGAGATCACCAAACTTCTTGGTGAAGATACAGAAGCAATAGAGAGATCAATTGGATGTGTTCCCAACACAACAATAACAAGTATGAACAATACCCTCCACAAAGAGAAGTGCCTTGCCTTCAATGGATAAGAGAATTTGCTTCACACTAGATTCAACAATCATGTATAACATATTTATACATTCTTCTCTTCTATTTTTAACTTCTAAATTCAGGATGAACTCGCCCTCAAACTAGATGTATTAATCTTGCAGGGACTGGTGTGCCCCGCTTCTCATGCAGTGCTTCATCTCACTGAGCTGTCACTTAGGATGAACTTGCCTCTTAATTGAAATCTTTCCCATCTAGTTAGGTGGATAACTTAAGTTTCAACATGCAAGTGTCAGAAATCATATGTCATCATAAGTGTGATCATGCAATAGCACTTAGTTAACTAGATCTTCTCTTTAACTGAAGTGTCATCTTTTAGTTAACTAAAGTGTAAATACTTTAGTTAACTAGTCATTTTTATCTAACACTTAGTTAACTGAAATCATGTTGATTGATTTACTTGAAGTGACCACTATGAGTTCTTTAGTTAAATGAGGCATATCTTTAATAGATGCTTTAACTGAAGCATTGATACTTAATTGAAGCTTTAATAATCTCTTATTTGAAGTGTCTGCATGGGAAATTTTGAATTCTCTTGATCTCTATGCTTTATATTTTATTTCTTTATCTCTTACTACATGGTCAATATGTGCTAACTTTAATTATCCATCACATTAAATTATACTAAGAAGAATTATTGGATGTTGTGATCATTTTATATTATTCTGGACCAAATGATGATATACTAAAGTAATTCAGTTTAGAGGTGATCAATCTCTAAAGGAGACTTAATAGCAATCTGGTGATCATGGTTAATAATATATCACACAACATTAAATGGTTTTAACAAGTAAAGCATGATCTTTATACGAAAGGTCCATCTCTATATGAGAGGTCCATCTCATGGATACCTTTATACATAAGGTTCACCTCTATATGGGAGGTCCATCTCATGGATACCTTTATACGGAAGGTTCACATGCTAATCATGACTTGATACACACAAGTCCGGAGCCTTTTCCAACAAGACTTTACAACATCATTACTTTGATCAATTACCTCTATATGGGAGGAATAACCTTTACACGAAAGGAAATCAAAGTGCTCACCTCTATACAAGAGGATCAATCTTGGATGCACAATATTGGTTTGGAGAATGTCTCCTGATGATGCATATTTAACACTCCCTCTCAGCAAGGGAGGCATTCTCTTCCATACCAAGCTTGTCTCGGAAGTACCTGAACTTCGTCACTGATAGAGGCTTTGTTAACACATCTTCAATCTACTCATTAGTAGCAATGTAATGAAGTTTCACTTTACCTTGCTGGACCATGTCTCGGATGAAGTGATACTTCATTTCAATGTGCTTTGACTTGTCATGAAATGCCGGGTTTTCGTAAATCTTGATGAAACTATGATTGTCACACCTAATAACAGTAGGATCAAGCTTTTCACAGAACAACCCTGCAAGTATCTTTCTGAGCCACACTACTAATTCTCGACAGGAAACACTAGCAGCTATGTATTTTGCTTTAGTAGTACTCTGGGCTATAGAGCCCTGCTTCCTGCTGGACCAAGATATCATAGCTGATCCTAGGCTATAACAATAGCTGGATGTGCTCTTATGGTCCATAATGCTTCCTCCCCAGTCTGAGTATGAATAACAAAGTAACATAACTCCTCCACTGAAGGCATATTTGAATCCATATGAAATTGTACCTTGAAGGTACCTAAGCACATGCTTAGAAGATGTCCAGTGTCTGTGTCTTGGATCAGACATAAATTGACTCAGAATTATCACAACATAACATATATCAGGCCTCGAATGTATCAAGTACATTAGTGAGCCTATAAGTTGTCTATACAAAGTGGGATCTACTGGATCTGATCCAGAGCCTGACTCATGAAGTTTCCTCAAATTGGAAACCATCGGTGTATTCATATATTTGCAATCTATCATGCTAAACCTGCGCAATATATCCACAGTGTACTTCCTTTGAGATAGAAAAATTTCATCTTTTATTTACTAGATCTCAAGGCCAAGAAAGTAGTGCATTAGACCTAAGTATTTCATCTTGAACTCTGATGTAATCTCCCGCTTGCACCAAGAAATCAAATGTTCCTCTCCAGTGAGAAAAAAATAATCAACATACAGAACCAATATCAATGGTTGGTTCTTCACTACTTTGATGTACAAATTTGGATCAACTTCACTCTTACAGAAACCCAGTTTCTGAAGCTAGCTATCAATTCTGGAGTACCAAGCCATGGGGGCTTACTTAAGCCCATATAGAGCTTTATTTATCTTGAAAACATGGGACTACTTCCCATGTACCACAAATCCTTCAGGATGTTGAATATAAACCTATTCCTCAACCTCACCATGGAGAAAGGCTATCTTCACATCCATCTAGTGAAGTTTCCATCCTAGAACATATGCAAGTGCAATCATTGCTCGGATTGTGGTGTACCTTGCCACAAGGGCAAAGGTCTCATCATAAACAATGCCTTCTTTCCGAGAGAAACCTCTGGCAACGAATATGGATTTAAACTTATCAATGCTACCATCTGCAGCATGCTTGATCTTGTAAAGCCATCTGGAAGTCACAATGGACTTCCCATCAGGTTTGGGAACAACCTCCCAAACACCATTATTCATTATAGAGTTGTAATCTTTTGTCATTGCATCTTTCCAAACTTTTTGCTCTGCAACTTCTTCATATGAGGATGGTTCTGAATCACTGATGTGACTCATCAGTGCAACATACCCTGAATATATTCCAGGTTTCTTGCGTTCTCTGGATGAGCCTGCTGGTGCTCCATGTTTCTCTGCATTTTGTAAGATGTATCGGCACCAAGAAAATATTCTTTTAGTGGGAGGTTCATTAGGTGACCTCTCAACCAGTTCTATTGGTTCTTCAGGAGATAGCAAATCTGATCCATCTTCTGGTTTCTCCCTCTCTAACTCTGAAGGGGGAGAATCAAAATCGGGATCCTCCATATCTGAATCACATTGAATCGCTTTCAATCTTTTGAAAGCAGCTTCATCATAGAAGGTAACATCTCAGCTGACTTCAATGTGTCTCTCTCTAGATACATATATTTGGTATGCTTTGGATGACTCGCTATAACCCACAAAGGTTCCTTTCTTTCCAAAAGGCTCAATCGTTGTTCTCTTTTCTTTTGGTACATGAATGTATACTAGGCTCTCGAAGATCCTCAAGTGTGAGATGTCTAGCTTCTCACTGGTAAACACTTCTTCTGGTGTCTTCACATCTAGAATTGCATGCGGGATTCTATTATGGATGTACACAACTGTATGGGTGGGTTCTGTCCATAATGAGGTAGACATATCTTGATCATGCATCATGGATTTTGCAGCCTCACATATGGTTCTATTCTTTCTTTCGGCAACCCCATTTTTTTGAGGGTTGTTTGGTACTGATAACTCTCTATATATTCCTACATCACTACATATATCACTAAATGCATGTGAATCAAATTCACCTCCATTATCATACCCTAATGCACGAATGTAATTTTCTTTCTGATTTTCAACTAGGGCTTTAAACTCTTTAAATTTGCTAAGAGTTTCACTTTTAGCCTTCATGAAATAAATCCATGACTTCGTAGAAAAATCATCTATGAATAGTACATAATATAAGAAGCCACTTAGGGAGGGGAATGACATGGGACCACATACATCATAATGTATTAAATATAAAATCCCTTTAGATCTAGTAGAACTGCTAGAAAATATTTTCTTAACATTCTTCCCAAGTGCACAATCCCAACATACACTGTCATGCTCAAAATCAAATATGGGCATAAATTTTACCATATTTTGAAGTCCTAGTAGCGCTTTATAGTGTAGATGTCCAAGCATTCGGTGCCATAGCTCACATGGAATGATAGTGTGGTGAATCATAGCTTGAATGTACTTCCTGTGATATTTTACAGGATAGATCACACAGCTAGAGTAAATCTCACTAATCTCACTCAAGAATTGTAGAGAAGAAGAAGAAGAAGAATTGAATCAGTAATCACTCATAAAATCAGAAATGGTAAAATCTGCAATATAATCATACATTAGCTGTAAGCTGGCACTATGAAACTGAATAATAACTCAATAAAATCAAATGAATTCGAATACACCTAAGGTCCTTCGAATTCTCCTCAATGTGTGGCTTGGATGGCATAGGAGACATCATCCAATCAGTGGTAGTAGTCACAAATAGTCAAATATCAGTCAAATGAGTTGTCTAACTGAGTCTAACTGGTGCATGTGGCTCAAACCTAGGGAAGGAGACTCCAATGTGGGCACATGAGGAGCTGTCAGTAGTAAGTAGAGCTAAACTAGTCTCTGTAGGTGTCTATCTAAGTGATTCAATCAATTAACTAATCAATCAATCCTCAAATCAAGGAACTGACTGATGTAACTCCTAAATAGGTGGAAGAGGGCGCATTTGTACTCCAGTGATGGAAACAAGGGAGCATATGTGGCTAGGAGGGATAGAACTGAGCAGAAACAGGTTCTGAGGGCTGAAAAACTAGGGACTAGGTGCTGGGAGACTACCATACTGATGACTGGATGCATGCAGAATGCATGCAAATATAAAAAATGATGGTGATAATATTCCAACACTTCCCAGGTACCTTGTAGAGTCCTCTCTCTCGAACTCCAATCACAACAGCAGATTCTAGGATTTTGTTCTTCGACCATAAAAGTGCTTTGTTATCCATGAGATAACTTGGAAGCCTTTGTCTTCAAGAACCGAAACTGAGAGGAGGTTATTCTTAAATACTGGAACATATAGAATGTCCTCCACATGTAGAATATCACCGGTGCTCAGTTGGAATGAGGTGGATCCAACTCCTTGGATAGAATAAGTTGAGTTTTCCCCCAACTCTACCATGCATGTGAATTCTTTCTCTTTTAGATCGGTGATGGTACTCTTGTAACCAGTCATATGTTTGAATGCACCACTATCAATCAACCATGTGCCTGCATTTGTGATGCCGGATCCCGAAAGGGATGAGACAAGATAATACTCCCTTCTTGTCTCCTTTTCTTCGGATGCATTCTTTTGAGTAATTTCATCTTCTATGGCGGTAGAAGCATGAAACTTTCCTTTCCTCTATTATTTGCATTCTCTTGAGAAATGTCCTTTCTTGTTGCAATTGAAGCATATATATTTTTACTTGTCAAAGTGTGAAGAACCTGCAATCATTAATTAATGAAAACACATGAAATAGCAGAAATAACAGAACTCAAAATCACTTTTATATTGATCGCAGGCCACTTCGAGGGGGCAACCTCCTTTAAGCACGCTCAATACAAATAACTTCATGATACCTTCATTGGTCCCAACACAAACTTATATACTACGTCTAGGCACCAATACCATGGGTCAATACCATGTGTCAATACAAACCATGGGCCAATACAAAATATGGATCAACAATTACTACGGGACGGCTTACAAAGCATATGCGTCCAACAACAATAATACAAACTATGGATCAACAAATACTACCGGACGACTTACAAAGCATATGCATCCAACAACAATATACTAACAAAGTAAATAGAAGGGTTGACATGGGTTCCTAACATCCCCTCTCCCTTAGAAAAATCTTTCTCCTCAAAGCTTTAGATGTGGAAATTGATGCAGAATCTTAAGGACTGGTTCCCCTGTAGCATCCTCGGGTTGCATTCCGGCCCACTAACGCCTTTTGAGTTTCAGGGAGGATTGCTTGGAAGGATGTAGATGAAGAAGGACCATATCAGCCGCGTGAAAAGTGCGCTCAGAACGGTGTTGATCGGCTTGTTGTTTCAGCCGAATTATGGCCATGTGAAGATTATCTTGCAGAATAAGAAGAATCTGATCGCGGTTTCGAAGAACTAAGTCAATTGCCTAAACTGGGGAGCTGTTGAGCATGCATGGAAGAAGAACTGGCGGTGCCTGTCCATAAACTGCTTGATATGGTGTCCTTTTAGCTGTGTTATTGTACCACTAGAGCGCTTCTAGGAAATCCATAGAAATAGTTGTCCACATCTGTGTAGGGATGGGAAATGGTTCAAGCAGTCTCGAAAGGAGTGTCGTTTCACCCTTGTTGACCTGGAAAGTATCATAGTCAACCACCATCTGTTGAATTGTCATTTTCAGTCCCTGCCAAAAGAAGTTACATTGTTCCCGATCATACATTTTGAGGAATCCAGAGTGCCCTGCTGATGAAGAAGCATGGATTTCATAGAAGAGATAGCCTTGTTGCATAGATTGCAACCAATTTGGAACAAGCAGAGAAATAATTGTAAGAGAAACTGGGTCATCAAATGTGTGAGAAGGAGCATCTGCCACCATATTGTCCTTACTCTTCTTGTAAGCGCATAGGCATAACCCATGAGTTGGATAACCCATTTCAGGTGTGGTGGGGAGGAGACCCATTGTTCCAGGAAATTTTTCAGACTCTGGAGATCAGTCTTGATGCAGAAATAATTCCCTAATAGGTATGGCTGCCACTTTTGTACTGCATGCAAAATAGCCATCATTTCCTGCTGAGATGTAGATGCGGCTAAATTCGTACTAGAAAGGTCTCTTGAAGGCGACAAGCCCACTGGTTTAGCAAGGAAACCTGCATATCTATCCAAGGAAGTAGGGGAGACCGTTGATGGGTGCATCTGACTGGAATGGATTTGAGCAATGACACCATGTGATTTCTTCTTAAGGATCTTTTCCAAGCGATGTGAACTGATGATGCGGACAGACCCTTGTTGTAAGCCCTTAAATTTGTGTTGCTTCCCATTGACAGAAAACTGCATCCAAAGTTTAGCAAAATCCCATAAGATGGGGCCAAGTGTGCGTAACCATTGAACACCCAAAACCACATCACATCCACCTAGGGACAAGGCAAACATGTCAGAGCGCAGGTTATAATATTCCAGAGAGATACGCACATTGTGACACTTCCCCTTGCAAGGTAAGGTGCCCCCATTGGCAACCATGACTTCAAAGTTGGAGCAAGGATGGACAAAACAATCAACATGTTTGGCAATCCGAGGGTCAATGAAGTTATGAGTGCTACAAGAATCAATGAGTATTGTAAGAGGAATCTTCTTGAAGTAACCTTGACCCACATTGTTTGGGGGGTGGTGACGCTGGATAAAGCATGGAGAGATATCTCTGGTTGTTCATCCTGAGATGGGGGGTCAATAGGCGGCTCCTGAATGTTGACCTGATCATCCATTGTATCTGGAGTTTCTTGACCAATTGTAGAGGCAAGCAGAGAATCCATATCCAAGAGATAGAGCTTTTGTTGAACACATCTATGTCCCCGAGTGAATTTCTCATCACAATTATAACAAAGTCCTTTTTCTTTGCGTGCCTACGTCTCTGTTTCAGGCAAATGCTTGATAGGAGTTGGTCGAGGAGATGGCGGGATGGGAGGTCATTGAGAAACCATATTTCGGAAGGGAACATAAGTGGGTTTGGCGCGCTGTTGGGCTGCAATATTTTCTTCTTCCAACTTAGCCAACCCTAGGACTTCCATCATTGTGTTGGGACAAAACATTTTAACCTCTGACCGGATTTCATCCTTAAGACCACTGATAAAACAACTCCTGTATAATTCATCAGACAATCCTTCTGTGTGATTGGCTAGTTTCTCAAATTCTGTCTGATACTCTCTCACAGTGCCACTCTGACGAAGTTTAGTGAGTGCTCCGGTGAAGTCATCAAAAGCACTAGGACCAAATCGTTGCAAAAGGAGTTGGCAAAAATCTGTCCATTTTGGCTCGTCATGAGCCTTGATGTACCAACAGTACCATTGAAGGGCTTCCTATTCCAAATGAAAGGATGCAAGTGGAACTTTTTGGACATCAAAAGTATTATGCAGACTAAAATATTGTTCTACACGATAGATCCATCCAGTTGGATCAGTACCATTAAAGCAAGGAAATTCAAGCTTTGGACCACGAAAATTGCTGGAAGAAGAGAACCCATTAGCTGCCGAAGATTTGTGCTATTGGTTATTGTTCATGGCTGAATGCTGAAGATGGAGGCTGAGAAATTTCTCATCTAGATCTTGGAGTTTGGTTTAGATGGCTGCAAGTGCTTCCTCCATGGTTGTTGCTCCTGCACGGGTGACAACCATAACCAGGAGTTTTTTTTGGGGGGGAATGGATAGAAAAACACAAACAAAAGCTTATTTAGTAAAGGGAAATTTGGATTTGGGAAAAACTCGAAGGGGTAATTGGGGTTTGACTAGGTTTGGGACACTTTCTGATGGAAAGGGAAGCAAAAAATGAGGATTTCAGAAGCAGGGTGAAAGAATGAGAAAATTTGGCAGAGAGGGACAAAGAGGCAGAATTAAGAAAAGAACTCAGTGGTAAAATTTGGAGGCGATTGGTGAAATCCGAAGAAGTTATGGCAAACCCTAAAAATAGACAAATATGGGATTTTGGGCTTTGGGAAGTCTAATTTGGGATAGGGTCCTCAGGAATGAAATATGTAGAATGGGATTACCAGTGTGTCAGGGAAGTTTCAAAGGAAACATAGTGAAAATAAGGGAGATATGGCCAAAAAACATAATTATATATAATATATATATATATATATATTAGGAATGGATCTGCAATGATGCGAAAGGGATATGAAACAGATAGATCTGCAACGGCGCAGAAGTGATCGAAAATAGAGGGATCTGAAATGACACCGAATGGATCTAAAATGGCGTGACAGTGATCGACAACAGTTCAGCTGAAAATAAATATGGACCCAGGTATGTGTGGCTTCCTAACAGTTCAGGGGTTTCACTCGGCCATCAATGCTGTCTAACGGCTTGCGTATTGCGGCAGTACCCCTCACTCCACGGCTCAACTAAAACTGATAACCGCTTTGCCACAAACGACAGCTCTTGGTTTACCTCACGGGTGGGAACTAGTCAATCAGGTAGGGTTCATTGCCCTTTTCGATGGCAGGTCCTCTCAATGGGCCAACTACTTTGGGGTTCCTAAGGTACTCCTCACAATGATTTTTAGGGCTTATGCCCAAGTACTTCCCACAGTTAAGCGGATAGGGATTAGTCCCAAATTTGAAGCTGCAACAGATGCAAAAAATAATTTTGGCAGAAATTTCACCTAGTGAGCCCAAGAAAGTGCTCTGATACCAGATGTGAAGAACCTGCAATCATTAATTAATGAAAACACGTGAAATAGCAAAAATAACAGAACTCAAAATCACTTTTATATTGATCACAGGCCACTTCGAGGGGGCAACCTCCTTTGAGCAAGCTCAATACAAATAACTTCACGGTACCTTCATTGGTCTCAATGCAAACTTATATACTAAGTCTAGGCGCCAATACCATGGGTCAATACCATGTGTCAATACAAACCATGGGCCAATACAAAATATGGATCAACAATTACTATGGGATGACTTACAAAGCATATGCATCCAACAACAATAATACAAACTATGGATCAACAAATACTACGGGACGACTTACAAAGCATATGCGTCCAACAACAATATACTAACAAAGTAAATAGAAGGGTTGACATGGGTTCCTAACACAAAGCCTTTGTTGAACTCCTTCTTCTTTGAATGAGAGAACTTATTTTGAAAGAAGGGTTTCTTTCCTTTATTCATTCTTGTCGTGAGGGCAATATTTTCTTCTTTGATGCACATTGACTTGATCTGGATTCGCCCCTTCTCTTGGAGGCATTCATGCCACAATCTTTTGAAGTTAGGTTGTACCTCTCAGCCATTTACCACAGCCAAGAATGTCTCCCATGAGGATGGGAGTCCATCAATAACGGTTTGAAGAAGATAATCTTCATCCACCACTACTCCAATACTAGCAAGCTGATCTCTTACCTGAGATATCTTGGAGAAGAAGGAGGCCACTGTCTCATCCGTCTCCATCAAGTTCCAAAGATTATTCTTCAGTGTCCTCTTTTGACTCGAGGACTTCTTCTCATACAGATTAGTCAATGTATCATAACATTCTTTCACGGTCTTCAATGGTGTCATAATGGGCATAATGTTCTTTCACGGTATTCAACGGTGTGATCGCGAGCATTAAGTTATCTTTTACCGAATCATAGATGATCCACTTAGCCTTAGCTTGATTCTTCTTGAATTGATGCGCCCTGCATTAGATGTAGGCTCCTCCACCATAGACTATGGATACATAGCCATCCAAGTCATGTTACTCTAGGATGTTGAGAATCCTATCCTTCCAAGTGTTGAAGTTTGAGGTGCCCTCAAGACAGCCTTCTGGTCGTACAGATACTGATGCCATAGTATTCAAATCTTGTGCTCAATTTCTCAAGATCAACATAGGCTCTATCTGGCATGCAAAACTGAGTTCCTTCATGCCCTGAGCTTGGATACCATGTTGAAATTTGGTTGAGCTTTGATCTTTAATTCTTTTAGATGCAGAGACTTGAAGCAATGAGACAATTCAATCCATGAAATTCATACAACCGTAACACAAGATATACCCTCGGGAAAATCCTTAAAGTTACGAGAACAAAAACCCCAACAATTCTTCTCAGTATAATATAATAGATAGCAGAGAATGCTTTCTTTTACAACATAGTATATTTCTTTCGGAATATAAGAGATCACCAAAATTCTTGTTGAAGATACAGAAGCAATATAGAGATCAATCGGATGTGTTCCCATCACAACAATAACAAGCACGAATATTACCCTACACAAAGATAAGTGCCTTTCCTTCAATGGAGAAGAGAATTCGCTTCACACTAGATTCAACAATCATGTATAACATATTTATACATTCTTTTCTTCTATTTTTAACTTCTAACTTTAGGGTGAACTCGCCCTCAAACTGGATGTATTAATTTTGCATGGAGTGGTGTGCCCCACTTCTCATGCAGTGCTTCATATCACTGAGCTGTCACTTAGGATGAACTCGCCTCTTAACTGAAATATTTCCCACTTAGTTAGGTGGATAACTTAAGTGTCGAAATGCAAGTGTCACAACTCATGTGTCATCATAAGTGTCATCATGCAATAACACTTAGTTAACTATATCTTCTCTTTAACTGAAGTGTCGTCTTTTAGTTTAACTAAAGTGTAAATACTTTAGTTAACTAGTCCTTTTTATTTAACACTTAGTTAACTGAAATCATGTTGATTGATTTACTTGAAGTGACCACTATGAGTTTTTTAGTTAACTGAGACATATCTTTAACAGATGCTTTAATTGAAGCATTGATACTTAACTTAAGCTTTATAACTTAAGCTTTAATAATTCGAGTTCTCTTTAATTAGATGAAGTGTCTGCATGGGAAATTTCGAATTCTCTTGATCTCTATGCTTTATATTTTATTTCTTTATCTCTTACTGCATGGTCAATATGTGCTAACTTTAATTATCCATCACATAACATTATGCTAAGAAGAATTATCGGATGCTGTGATCATATTATATTATTCTTGACCAATTGATCTTATGCTAAATTAATTCACTTTAGAGGTGATCAATCTCTAAAGGAGACTTAATATCAATCCGGTGATCATGGTTAATAATATATCACACAACATTAAATTCTTTTAACAAGTAAAGCATGACCTTTATACAAAAGGTACACCTCTATACGGGAGGTCCATATCATGGATACCTTTATACGGAAGGTTCACATGATAATCATGACTTGATACACAAAAGTTCGGAGCATTGTCCAACAAGACTTTACAACATCATTACTTTGATCAATCACCTCTATACGGGAGGAATAACTTTTACACGAAAGGCAATCAAAGTGCTCACCTCTATATGGGAGGATCAAACTTGGCTACACAAGATTGGTTTGTTGAATGTCTCCTGATGTTGTATATTTAACATGATGGACCCAAATATGTCCAAATATTTGTCATTCAAATGCCTATAGAAAATATCATTTCCTACAAAAATGATATGATCATTAGTACTATAAAATAATCAAAGAGATGTATGTTTCAATTTTACAATATAAACTAATCAACATAGTCATAAAAACCTAGGATTTTTTTCAACTTCAAAGGAACCATGTTCTCGTCCCCCAAAAAAGTGACTAGCATCTTTCATATGCTTTTAACACGTGATTCTCTAGGATAGCAATTCGACGATTCTCTAGTTTGATCATCTCTAGTATCACGTGCACAGTCTAGATGCAATGCAGGGGCATCTCATGGGACCCAGAAGGTGTAGTCAGAGAGGAAAATGGCATCATAGGTATATGTCTCATGCTTGGATGTTGTGGTATTTATGCATCATTGCTACCAACACTGGCACCATGAAAAGGATGATGAACATATCGTAAAAAGTCCTATAAAAAGAAAAGAAAAAATTGTTTGAATCATCATATAAAGGATGCTAAGATTTTTTTTTATAAATGAAGATATGTAATAAATATTCTTTTTAATAGATGTTGTTTACCCCATATCATTTTATCTCATGCATCAAAACTTTGCACCTTTGTCTATTCTCCTCAGTATGTTCACACCCAACCAATGCAAGGAGTTATGTATTTTTCTTTCTCAAAGTCTTTCTATTGTTTCCATCGATATGATGGAGTCATAAACATCGTCATCAACCACACCATTATGGTCAATTGTGGGTGTCTACATATATAAACATAAAAACAAGTTCATTACTCTATAAACAATAATAAAAATTCACATTGATTAATGGATATAGACATTCTTAGTCATATACCTGCTGTGAGTTGGTTGGTTCCTTCCCACAATCACCCTGCCGTGATATATTCTCCAAACATAAATGGAATTGGAAACCATAAGAAAAAATCAAAAAATGGCTACAAATAATTGTAGTAATCTAGCCTTTACCAAAGATATATATTGAGAAATTCTAAGGAATGACAACAATTTAAATTTGATGTAATAACCATTATGGGAACTATGGTGAAATTCATGACTCATTTAATAAAATAAGAAGCATGGGGTATTAAAATTAATGTTATGGGTTAAAAGGAGTCAATAATTAGGCGTTGGGAATAATAGTAGAATATTTATTCTATTCAATATAATTACCCCCATAATAGAATCATATGAATCGATTTGATTCAAATCGTAATCAACCAACAATTATTCCATTGAAGCTATTGTTTTCACTGCGCATACAAATATCCTATTTCCTTCATGCCACTCAAATATGCAATTGGGTTGATTTCTTGTTGTCCCAAGTCATGTATTTTTTATAAACCCTACAATATTCCCCAATGATTTTAACCTTCCATCAATATACATAGCCGCTCCTTTATTTTGACAACTGTCCTTTAGTTATATATAATTTGCAGTGACTACATATCTACACATACTTGGCATATATTTCACTAGCCTCAACTAATATCCATAACTATAGCATGGTCCCACATACTCCATCAATTCAAATAGTACTCTGTTATATTTCACCTTTACCCCATCCATGGAAAATAGACTTAGACCATGTATGGAGCACGTAGCAATGCAATACACCCTCTAATTGACACAAAACTCAGTGTCCAACCAAGGAATATCCTTGGGTACCCATCATTTTGGTATAATTTTGTACCTCAAGGGGACCTTGAAGTCACCTATGCTCTCATCGACATAAGAACATGATCCTCCTTCAGCAATAAATAATTCCATGTGCCTTTATATATATATTTTTAATTTGTCACCTGTGGTTGATACACAAGTTGATATCACCTTAGTATATGTGTTGGATGTTACACTTTCTCCTATCCCTCGTGAAATACCATCACTCGAGGATGATAGTTTTGAAATATACCTATTCAGTTGTACCTGCACACCACCAAATGAAAAAAACTAATGTAGGTGATCAAGATATTATCACCAGTCAAAGAAACAATAATCTATTTAACGCATCTTATAAAATTTTAGACACCAAGCAATGTACACAACATCAATCTTAGTTTAACCCTTTATCCCTTAACATCAAGCAATGTGGACTAAAAGGACAATCAACTAATCAAACACCTTAACCCTTCAACCCAAGTACACATTGATACATGGCTAGAATGAAAACGTTACACACTTACCCACCACCATGCACTTGGACCCCACCCATTATATTGTCAGAAATTAATTCCCAGATTAATACTAACCCCAATAATCCATTACATACTACACCTTCTATCCCCTAAGTCCTTTTACATGGTAATAAACCCATTAAATTCCTAACCCCTTGACCCTTATGAACCTGGACACATATTTCCCCACAACTACAATGACCCTCTCACACATATACCCCCCTTCCCCCCATGCACTTGGACCTCACCTATCATTACTGTGGACACATTATGCCCCGATTATGTTATATTTGAGCGTTGCAAAAAAGAAAGAGAACCTATTGCATATGAAACCCATTTTCCCTTCATTTTTATGCTTAGAGTTTAATTCCCTCTTCAAGTATATTCTCTTGAATTAAATGTAGAAGTAAGGTTCCCCTCTGCAATGTTGTGTCATTCACCTATTTTTCTCTCGTGAAAGAATTTGTTGGAAGAGAAGCTACAATTTTTGTTTGAAAGTAGCCTCTCCCTTGTTATTATTTTGCATAGGTTGCATAAAGTTCCATGGGGCCTCTTTCAAGTAAATATTTTCATTTGAAGGGAATTATTCAAGAGTATTTCAAGCTACCATGGGTGACAAAGATTAAAAAAATATCCAATCCCTCGATTGCAAGAAATGGGTATACACTAGAAAAATATCTTTGCCTCTTATTTTTCATGCATGTACATGGTATTTGAAACAACTAGATGCATTTGTTATTGTATCCCCATCCCTTTAGATGAATATTTTGTGCTATGTTGACCACTACATTCCATTCTATATATCTCAAAACTATAGCAATAAGCCACAAGGGGTGCAACCTTCATTTTCTTTTAATATATATCATTGATGGCATCCATTAGTATCCTTGCATGTTATTCAAAATTGATGTTACACATTTTTTTTAAGAAGGGAAATATAACCTCACATCTATACTTGAGATCCATGCAACGAGTGGCCTTGTACTTAATCGTATCATGAAAGATCTTGTCCCTGGTATTTGATCTCTTGATCATGATTTGAGCTATTACAATGCAGAATATAGTGTGAATTTAACTTTGAAATATGATGTGAGCAACCCAAGTCTACTACAACTCTTTTATCTCATATTGGTTTTAGTGAAACAAGCTATAAAAGAACAAACAATATGTATGAAGAAGACAACAAACCGCACATATGTGGTACACAAGCAAGGAAGACAAGCAATTTGTGTTAGCAGTCATGCTTATGACTGATATTCAGCTTCAAGGGCCTAGTCAACAAAATGTTTTTTGTAATATGTTTATTATGTGTACAGAATGCAATCATAAATAAAAATCTAAAGTCCGCCACCATATCATGCTTGTTGAGGGATTTAATTACCCTACTAACTATTTGGGAGCAGTCCCACATATTAGATACCCTAAAAGATAACACTCAACAATCATACAAAAAATCAGTTTATAACACTTAATAGCAAACTTATTTATCAAATAGAGGAAACAAGAAGAAGGTAACTAACATGGAATCCAAAGTTTGATGAATATCTCCTCACTAACAACTTTAAGCTTCCTTGCTATCTTTAGGATTCTACCTGAAATACAACAAGATCACAAAGGACAAGTAGTTACTGTTGCAAAATATATTTAATAAACCTATTGCAAATTGCAAATAGCCAAATTACAAGACGAAACAAATTGCATATAAACCCTTGAAATTGGATAGGAAATAGTGTTATTTTATATTAATAAGCAACAAAAATACAAATAGGAATGTTTCACCTGATTTCTAAAGCAAGCACCATTATGAAACTAGCTTTTTGGGGTCCTCTAGCCAAAGTTCTTCTTTCACCCACTTGTAACTCACTTGTGAAAGCTATGCCCAAAGAATATATGCAATTCTTGTCATAATAAGGGCTTTCAATAGAGGTTGAGAAGCAATGCCTCAGATAAGGGAATGGAATTTGTAGACAAAGGAACAAGGGTTTCAATCTTAGCTTGATTTCAATAGCATAAGGGTACTCTCTTTGATCTTTTTCATATGATGATTTCTCATCCTCCTTTGATTCTTTTATATGATAAGGGGACATTTAGGTAAGTTATCTGGAGGTTATTTTATGGGAATATAAGTTAAGGAACTGAAAATACTGTGAATTTCCCCAAAAATCACTTAATTTTCACTTTTTTTTAATATTTTTTACCCTTAAATAGAAAGGTACGCGAGCTGGACACTAAAAGGTCACGTGGACACATGACGTCCATGAGTAGGTCACTTACCTCTTACCAAACTTGGTTTTTCAATATTTTTTACAATATAAGATACTATATAAGGGACTAGGGATGTCTACAAAAAGGGAAAAGGATCAGATCAACCATCTTAGTGCCTAAGGGAACAATGTGGCAAAAGTCACTATAACATATGCCCCCTAATGTATGATTTCAGAGGAGAAAATGATGGTCGAAATACATTATAATCCATAACATAATTGATTGAAGAAGGAAGCATATATTCAGAAAGGAACGTGACATAAGTCATCAATGTATGAGACACCGAAGACAATATCCATAGTGATTGGAAGATTAACCGATCAGGGGAGTAAATGCATATACGAGTTCAACTTTCTAGGTCATACTATAACCCAATTGCAGAGATAATACTCAGATCAATGTGTTATGTTCAAAGGCGACATAACTTGCTTCCAAATTAAAATAAGGAGCATGAATCTTTCCCATCCATCTTTTTGGAATATTTTATTTTTTTGTCTTTTTCATATTATAAAATCCTGAAAAAAGAATAAAAGAATGCTATGGTACATAAGACGAAAACAAATACCAAGACAAGCTAAATAGTTCTATAAGGTATAGAACATGAGCTAGATAATAGCAAAGCTTCAACTTATCATTTTCAAGTTTTAAAGAGTTCAAAAATGTAGAAAAAATACTCTATAAACACTATCCCGTATGTTTTTCCTGATCCTAGGCTAGTCAATGCTCAGTGGTGTTTTCATATTTAGAGAGTTTGAAAACTTAAAGAAGACTCCACAAGGATTATTTTTCGTAAAATTAGTCTCCCTTTCCCAAAAAATAATAAAAGCATACAAGTAGAGAACTCTTCTGATCATATAGACCAGAGTATTCATTTTTCTTAAATGATCCAAACGGTTTGAAAAAGGGTTAAAATTATACCATCTGGATGAACATTCAAACCCTTTAATGAGTGTGAAAAGATCAAGAATACTCGGCAACCTTTTCATTTTTAAAGAGTCTAAAAAGAGCTTAAAGATGAATCTATAATCAGAATCCGCTAAATGTAATAGTTAGCAAAAATATGAGATGGAAAGTATGTGGTTTCAATGCAAAGTCAGGAATTGTTAAATTTGAATTCCTGGAAAATAGGGCAACCTGAGAACCAATGGAAAATGGGATATGAACTAGAATACTCATGTAACAAGTAGGTTCTTAAAATGACATTGAAACTAGGGATAGATAAGGTATTGTCATAATTTTATAAAAGAACCTAGGGTGTTCCCCATCTAAAGGATAAATGCAAAAAAAGCATAAAAGGAAACAAAACTACTCTATATGTTGGTTAAAGAACATATACCTACTAATAGAAAAGTTCGTGACCAACCAGATAGCTTTTCCCTACAAGAATAAGTAAAAAATACATCAAAACCCTACCAAAAGCCACCATTAGTTAAAAATTTTCCCAAAAAAAAAACTATAGGAGAGTGGGTAAAACTTAAAAGTGATAAAATAGGTTAAAAAACACAATTTACCATTTCATTTGGAAAAATTGACTATTGGAGAGTTTTGTAGTGGAAAATTACCTCGATCTTCAAGAGTGAAATTCAGGAGCTATGAGCCATCATTTTCAGTTCCATTAGTGCCAAGTAAGAGGTTACAACTTGTTCTTTTAGTTAATAGCATTTTTATTGCATTATTTTTAGTTTTTTAATGATTTAGGGAGGTCCTAATTGATTGCGGTGAGGTACGTAAGATGGAGTGGTGCGGGTCGCTTGGGCGCGACTATCTAGTGGACAGCTCACATACCTGTCCACAATGTTTATTTTTTAAAAATACCAACTGAAAAAATCAATAAATTTTGCAGGATGCCTCTTGAATGGAGAGAGAGGGACCATGAAGCAATAGACAATGAACTCATGGAGAGTGATGAGGCCCGGGAAGCCCTTCGGTAATGTGGTTTTCTCAAATCATTTAAGTGTAACAACATGCGTGTTAAAAGAAGATTACTTGAAATTCCCATAGGCTACTGGAATGAGGATGCTAAGGAATTCATATTGAACGGCCAACCATTAAAAATTGAAGTGGGTGACATATACTTCCTCACCAGTTTATCATGTATGGGTGATGTTCCAAGTTTCAAACCTCGGAGTGTTGAAGGAGTGTCAACCGAATAGTATATGGATATCTATTGTTTTCCAAATGCACAAAGAGGGGTTCCCAAATCATGATATGAGATATCAATAGCCTTAGTTTGAATATTATACTTCTTACTATCGGGTGGATCCATGGAGTATTGGGTGGATCCATGGAGGAGCCTCTCAACACCAAGATTCTAAGGTGCAAATGTTTTATGGAGTGCGATGTTTGGAACCAATGATCTTAGATTGGTGTACATGTTTGTTGGGATGTTTGAAATCAAAATTGATGGCCATAAAAAAATGTAGACTTCGACACTTTGGGTTTGGAAATATAATCTACAAATTATTTTTCAAGTGGGTTTGGAACTTAGCCTACGAATTACAATCGAACCCCACTCTAGGTTGGATACTGCCATGATTAAATGGACAGGATTGATGCATCCTATTGGAGGAGGGTGAGTAGCCACCCCATTTGATGATGACTAATTCTCATGGTGGTCATGATTGATTGTTTCTATTGATGACTATCCATATGACGAGATAGATTTCAGCAGGTATCTAAACATGATAGTACCACTAGGCAGTGCTCTAGGTGCCATTGGCAAGACTTATTTTTTAAATTTCAAAATTATTTGATTTTCATTTTTTGTTAGATGTGAAAATTAAAAAAAAAAATTATAGATACCAACATATGTATTGTAACCTTACAAACATATGCCCTACTTGACCAGTTGGACTTCCATGCTATTGTAGGAGGTTGTAGGAAGGAGAGGGTGCAGATGCAGGAATTGTTCTGGAAAATGTTCACCAAAAATTGAGTAGTTTGATCACTGGGGTACCTATATACAACATAGGAAACATGCCAGAAGCACTTCAGGGACAGGTTGTTAGGGTACCTGAAGAGTGGCTACATTATTGATGTACTTCCATAGAGGACAAAGTCTAGGTGACCCATAGTCGTAGGCTAGTAGCATATTGCGAGGCTTAGTGATGCCTTATTTTTTGGACATATATTGGATCTATATTTTTTATATGTATAAAATTTTTATGTTTTGAGACTTTATGACTTATTTATATACATGATGGCTACTATTTTATGGCATTATATTATTTACATTGTGGATCATTTATATACATGTTATTGTTATTTATTATTATTGTGTATGAAACAAATGCCAATCAAGAATATAATTAGCATAAGCATCAGTAATTAAGTTTTGATTTTTTGAAATATGATTATATGTAATAAAAATGAAAGATTGTTCAATTAACTGTAATCTTAAGAACTGGCGTAGCAAAGTAGGATCATTGTAATGTCCCTTTTTTTTATTTTTATTAAAATAGTAAAATTTTCAACTTTTTTCCCTAGTTCGACCTTTAACTAGTTTTGAGGTCTAGGTCTCCAAATTGCTCCAAATGATCCCAAATATTCAGAGAAGGTGTATGAATGATATTAGGAATTTATTATTATGTTCAGGGATTATTTAGGACCATCAAATGACTTCTACAAACCCCTTTAATATTCTGGCCAAGATAGGAGTTTTTACTAGCAATTTGGGGTTCAAATCCCTCAAGGGAAAATGATGAATATGGCTTTCCAAAAGCTCTCAAACCCTCTCGAATTTATGAACAGAGGTAGAGGAAATATAAGGTACAATTTTAAGGTCTCATGTGAAACTTTATTCATTTTTTTAAGCCTGTTACAACCCTCCCCAAACAACTACAAAATTACTAGTTTCAACCTTGGGGGAAATGGCATTAAATCCTGTCCAAATGATATAAAACTGAGCAAGATGACTCCAAAAGATTAAGTACTGAACATGGAACTTGTGAAACTCATTAATAACAGTCCATTCATCATAAATACATTAGTAAAACACTCTTCCATTCGAATTCATCAACATTTCATTGGTATACATCAATATAGTGGGGAAATGGTCACTATTTGCTCATTAATGATCAATTTTACATATATCTAATTGGAATCTAGAGCTGATAGAGTTATGAAAGTGAAGAACAAAGTATATTCATCTTATTACAAAATAGATGGGGCATTATAAGCTCCCTTAGAGAGTACAATAGCTCACCAAAAGCGCCTCTCCTCAAGGATGAAGAATATGCAAAGAAAACAAGAAATGGTTGGAGGAGTGAGCTGCACTAGAAGAAACCAAGAGATGTCCTGTAGCTTACACCTGGAAATAAATACTCCATTAAATCTCCCATGAAAGGTCTAAATGGCCTTTCCACACACCAACTAGGATGGGAATCTTTCACCCTCGAAATTGGCTAAGGCAAGTAGACTAGTATTCCACTAGCTCTCTTCACAAATGAAAATTCTCAAAATGATAAAAATCCCTTCTCTTGGTTGATCCATGTATTTTATAAACATCCTTAGCCTTATAAGGTTCCAAATCCATACAAATACTCCAAGCCAATTCGAATTAGGGAGTGGTTCATGATTTTCCATGTGTCCTCCCCTTCCTAGCCTTCCACCTTCCACAAATTTGAGTAGGAATCCTTTGAGATTCTATAACTCCCATGAGCTCCCTATTGGCTGCTATTTTTAGGCATGACATTTCATAATGGTCATATTTCAACAATCAGGTCTGCAATTTGTCATAGGTGTCATAGCATCTTCATCATTGTTGTCATATAGATTCGGGAATCTAGTCCAAGTGTTCAATAACTCCTCATTTGACTCTTCCTCTTCTATGGGAGTTACATTTCCATCCCAATTCGACCTATGATGCATATTTCCAAGTGTATGAGCCTTCCAACTCCTCCTAAGAACCTTAGGCTTCCCATGGATTAGAATTTACAAGAGGAGGATGCCATGTGGCACATAATTTCTAGCTTGTGTGGGCCCCACAACCTCCATGTGTCTTCATGAACCATTTCCAGTTTGATTTTCTCTTGTATTTATTTATTTATCTCCTTTATTAAATATTTATTCCATTCTAATGTCCAAACACCATTTATTAGCTCCCTTATTGCAAATCCTCATGTATCCATCCAACTTAGGGAACTAGTAGGATTGATGGAATTTCCTTGTTATGAATTTATTTGAATTGGGACATTACAATCCTCCTCGCCCAATATTGCTCGTCCTCAAGCAATTTCAGATTTGGATGCTGAAAAATGTGTTCCTCCTCCCATGTGGCATCTTCACTTGGAAGATCCTTCCATTGCTCCAAGTATTCTTTGATAGTTCTGCTCCTTAACCTTCTTTCCCTAGTCTTCCAAATTTTTTCTGGAACAAGTGTGAGATGACCTTTATCATCCAAAGGAAGAATTTTTTCTGAAATGAAAATTCACTAACCAATGGCTTTTTTGAGACATGAAACATGAAACATGAAATACATTATGGATTTTACTTCCTTCTGGAAGTTCTAACTCATAGGCTACCTCTCCAACCTTCTGAACTACCTTGTATGGACCATAGTATCTTGGTTTTAGATTTTTTGCTCCCTTCTTTTCAAGGATGTTTGTTTATATGGCTGCAACCTAAAATATACCAAATCATTGACCTGAAAGGTCCTTTCTTCCCTATGTTGATCTGCATATTGCTTTTGCTGATTTTGGGATACCTGCAAGTTGTCTTTCAAGAGCTTCAAAATTTCTTGGCTTTCTTCCACCCAATCTTTAGATTTTGGGGCTCTACTATCACCAAAGATAAGCTCAAAAATAGTAAGTTCATCATAACTATATAATTCTTTGAAACGAGACATTCCTATGACATATGAAAGGTGGTGTTGTAACAAAACTCACCCAAGTGTAGCCATTTTGACCATGCTTTTTGTTGCTCTCCCAATAGTTCCTTAGGTACCCTTCCAACCATTGATTCACCCTCTCTGTTTTTCCATCAGTTTGTGTATGATAGCTTGTGCTTGGAGTCAATTGAGCACCTACCAATTTGAAAAGTTCTTTCCAAAAAAGCACCCATGAATCTACTATCTCTATCACTTACAATGCTCTTGGGGAGCCCATGCAATTTGAAGATTTCTTTTAAGAAAATGTCAGCCACTTGTGAAACACTAAAATATGATGTAATAGAAAAGAAATGAGCAAATTTGGTCAACCTATCCACTACCACATATATGCAATCCTTTCCCAAAGATTTGGGCAAACCTGTGATGAAGTCCATTAAAATACTCTCCCATTTTTGTTTCGGAATGGGCAAGGTTGCAACAAACCAGTTGGGAATGTAAGTTTAGATTTTTTTTGCTAACATAACTTACATTGATTCACATATTTCATAACATCTTCCTTCAGCCCCTTCCCAAAAAACCTTTTCCTTAATTGCCTATAAGTTTTGAACATCCCCAGATGGCCAGCTAGTGGGGAATCATGTGCTTCTTGCAAAATCTTGTACTTGAGTTTTGAATTTTGAACCAAATAAATTTTTCCCTTATAATATATCATATCATTCAAAATCTTGTATTTATCATCCCCTTTGACCCCATCTAATACATCACAAGCAAATCCATCTTTTGCATATTCAACCATTAGCATGTTTTTCCAATCTTTTGCAATGTCCATGAGAGAAAAAGAAGGTCTTCTAGATAATGCATCAGCTACAATGTTATTCTTCCATTTCATATATTCAATATCAAAATCAAAATCTTGAATCTTGCTTACCCACTTTTGTTGCCTCTCATTAAGATCTTTTTGGGTGAGGAAGTGCCTTAAACTGTTGTGATCAGTTTTCACCACAAACTTGTTTCCCACCAAGTATTATCTAAACTTGGCCAATGCATGCATGATGGCCAACATTTCTTTGTCATAGATGGAGTAAATCTTTTCATGTGGCTACAACTTTCTACTCTCAAAGGCTATAGGGTGTTGGCCTTGCTTTAGGACAACCCCTATCCCTTCGCCTGAAGCATCACATTCCAAAACAAAAAGTTTAGTAAAATCAGGTAATGCAAGTATTGGACAACTACTCATTACCTCTTTCATTTTTTGGAAGACATTTTCAGCCTCCTCATCCCACTTGAAATCATCTTTCTTTAACAAATCAGTGAGTGGAGATGTCAATTTGGAGAACCCTTTCACAAACTTCCTATAATAGGTGCATATTCCAATGAATCCTCTTAATTCTGTGATGTTTTTTGGTGATGGCCCTGATCTTTTCCATGTTCACTTTCACTCCTTCTTGTCCAATAATGTACCCAAGATACAAGAGTTCCTTCATCCCAAATTCACATTTAGACAACTTAGCAAACAAGGACTGTTCATGCAAAATTTTCAGCACAACCTTTAAATGATGCAAATGATCTTCCCAAGTTTTGTTGTAAATGAGAATGTCATCAAAGAAGACCAAAACAAATTTTATGAGCTGCTTGCAAAAAATATTATTCATGCATGCTTGGAATGTGGCTAGAGCATTAGTTAATCCAAAAGGCATAACAAGAAACTCAAAGTGACCATAGTGGCATCTAAAAGCAGTCTTTTGCACATCTTCTTCCTTCATTCGAATTTGATGGTAACCTAATCTAAGATTAATTTTAGAGAAGTAATTTGCCCCAAATAGCTCATCCATGAGCTCATCAATTCTAGGAATATGATACCTATTCTTTATTGTCTTCTTGTTCAAAGCTCTAAAGTCTATGCACATCCTCAAGGTTCCATCTTTTTTCTTCACCAACACTACTGAAGAAGCATAAGGGCTAGAGCTTGGTCTAATGAGTCCCAACTCTAGGAGTTCTTGGATGGCCTTTTCAATTTCATCTCTGAATTTATTTGGATTTATATATGGTGGTATTTGGATGGGTGAAGTACCCTCCTCCAAAACAATGTTGTGCTCAACCTCCCTATCAGGTGGTCTACCATGTGGAAGATATCTAAAAACTTTTTCATATTTTTGTAGGAGTTGCTCTATCTCCTTTGGGTGTTCAACAAACTTTATGTTTGGATTGGGGGAGTTTATGTGACATTCATCAGCCCATTCAATATCTCCATTCCTCAATATAGACCTCATACTATGTGAAGTCACCACTTGATTCAGGTAGGTGTGCTGCCCTCTCACAACCCTTAGTATTCCTTTCGAATCTTGGAATTTCATTTCGGGAATTTGATAGTTTACTGTATGCTCCCCTATAGAGTATAGCCTTTGCACTCCCAAAATCATATTAGTATCAGCAACATCAACCACATAAAATCTATCAGAAAAAGTATAGTTACCTATGGTGATTTGCAGCTTTGGAACCCATGTTTTGCACTCCATTGTGTTGTGACCTAGAATGACAACTGTGAATCCATCAAATGGTTCATCAGGTATCTTCCTTCTCTCCACCATGCATGAATCAATGAATTTATGTGTGGCTCCTCCACCTACCAAAATTGAGGTCCTTTGTCCTCGTACCACACCCTTGCATCAAATAGTGTGATAACGAGGCACTGCTGATAGTACTGCCATTCTTACTTTGTCAGGTGAGGGATGATTTTCTTCTTTTTTCCCTTCTTTTGTTGTATCATATCCCTATTATTGATTTGAAATATGTCCTTCTTCATCCATACCCCATTCATACTCATCATTATTAGAAAATACTTCAATGTATTGAGCTTTTTCCTTAGTACATTTGTGCCCCATTGCCTATGGTTGAAAGCATGTGTAGCACAATTTTTTTCTTCAAAGTTCTTCCCTGTTTAGTCCCTCTTTCTTATTCTTTTCAAATGCATCATTTTTCCAAGGATTATTTTCAAATGTATCTCTTGTCCAAGGCTTCTTTTCAAATATGAAGTTAGGCTTGGGAGGAAACCTTGTTCTAGGAAACACATTTTGGAGATCTCTAGTCAAGCTCATAGCATCCTTTAATGTAGTTGGTTTGTGGGATTTAAATAAACCTTTTAAGGGTTCATCCAAGCCTTCAGTGAACAACAATACTAACCTTCCCATATATACATCATCCACCTTGACTGATAATTTTTGAAATTCCAACATATAATCAACAGGGGTTCCCACTTGCTTCAATTGGGCCAGTTCTTTGAAAGGTAATTCTAGGTCCTTTTGCTCAAATCTCTCTAATACCCTGTCAAAAAATTCTCCATAAGTAGTAACTTGATCATGTCCCAAATTTTCCAGAACATGGAACCATTCATTGGCATCTACTTCTAGATGCAAAATTGCTATTTTTAAGGCATCCTCTTCCACCATTGGATTCAGCTGAAAATACACATCTAGTTTTTGCACCCAAGTGTTAGCAGAACTTTGAGAGGAACCATCAAAAGTAGGAAGTGGAATTTTACCAATAGCACAATTTAATTCCTTGTTTTGGAATAGAGCCCTATTATCCTGCCTCTTCTTGAGTGTTACACAAAAATCTTCCACCCTGTGAGAATCAACATTCTTTGGCCTGTAGGATCCATTTCAGTGACTTAGATCTATTTTCATCCTTCAATGATACCAGTTTATCCTATTTTTGTTCCTACCCGCATGTTTCATTACTATAGCATGCGTACCCACGAGTTGCATCCCTATAGCCTGCAGGTATCAAGTAAAATGGTAAAAACCGCTATTTTATTACTTTTTACTCCCAAAAAGCGGTCATTGGGTGACCTTTGGCTCTCCATCTGCCCAAGTAATGTCTCGATGAGTCCTTTCACCTACCTTTGAGAGGAATATATATTGAGTACATATGGCTTATGGACGGGAGGAAGAAGAGAATAGTAAAGGAACTCTAGTGTATTTTTGCCCTATCTTGAGTCTGCACTCATTGATCCTTGTAGTTGTGAACCAGTTATGTTCACCTTCCAAACTCCTTGCTAGTTTGAGTTTGCCATTCATGGAGGATTGAAGTGGTGGAGGCACAAGTGGATTGATCTAGATCTTGGTTCAGATTGGTTTCCGGCAAGAGGTCGTATCACTTTGTACTTCTTCTTGTTCATTAATAGAAATACTCATATTCTCGTCCATTCATGGTGTGAATGTCATTTAGTATACATTGGGTTACATTTGCTTATGATATTATGGACCATTGTTATTGATAATGTTAATGTTATTTATATATCACATGTACTTGTTAGATATTGGTTGTCAAGTTAATTTGCAGATTACAAGTGCTTGGATGTGCGCGGATTGAAAGCTCCAATGAGGATCTACATCAAACGTTGGATCGAGGTTGATTACATTTCTCCATTGTTTTAACATTGTCATTTATAATAGCATTGTTTTTGAGAATTGAGTAGATTTCTGGTAGTCATCTATCTGTTGTGGTATTCCCAAGCCATAGTGAGTTTTCTCCAATACAGAAATGGCGACTCCACTGGGGAAAACATCCATGTTTGGGAAAAATTTTGAGCATTAGTCCATAATTAGAGTTGTTTTTTATTGAAGCTCTGTGTCACTGATTGGCCGTTAAGATACACTGTAGAAAAATTGCTTTTTCTAAGCCTCTGGACTCTCTATTTGACCATTTTTTGTTCCTCACCTGCGGGTTGGCTTAGTTCTGCCTGCGTATACGTGCCTCTGTTTACTCTACTGCTCACGGGTACCCACAGGTATTCCTTCGACAGTAGCGTGTAACTCCGGATTTTGTTGGTTTATGGCTATTGGTTGTTGCTGGGTGGATTTGGTTGATTCCTAAGTCTTTGTTGGCCTCTTTCTTGACTGTTTCATGCCTTGGTTGTGACCAGATCTCTTCGTTTCTCTTGGTTGAGCCTTCTTGGTTTTTTACCAATCTTTGGTTTTAACCTCTTGGTTTTTTCCTGTTGAGCTCATTCCTTTGGCTAAGTCTTGTTGTTTAGGATCTACTGGGTTGTCTTAGTGATCTTCTCGGCACTTCAGTGACTGAATAGTAGGATTTTGCTTGCATTTTTTCATTCCATATATATTGAAAAAATACAAAAATATTCATTAGTTTTTTTCATTTTCCTTTCTGTTTATAAGAGAAAATACAAAAATATTTTATTTCCATGTACTGCATTTTGCATTGCGTGCTTGTTGCCTTCATTTTAGGTTCTACTTGTGCATTGAAAAGATAAAAGTTTGCATATTTATTTCGGAATTGTTGGTTGATTTTGCATATTAGTGACATTGTTTTATTGGATCGATGAGTCTAGGATTGGACAATGTTGCATACTATTGAGTCTAAACATCACTAGTTTCATGACCATATCCCTTGAGTAATCACAGCCACTAAAATTAACGCTTAATCATAAAATTGATTAGACTTATTTTATTTATAGGGTACACCAACTAGCATAGGTTTAGAGTCTTGGAATAGATCATTGTGAGTTAACAATCCAATACTACTAAACGAAACATTAGGTGTCTGACCAGGGAGTGGAGGAATCCATGGTATAGATTGGTGTTCTCAGGAAATCTCTACTCAAACCAGAGTTAAGCACGAGGTCACGGGAGGTTGGTTGAAGAGATATCCCTCTGATATCGGCTGAACGTGGGAGATATATCTAGGATTTGTTCATATCTGGGGGTACCGTAGGTTCGTCCTCTTGTGCTTCAGGCTTAGCTACCCTGCCCATACAATGGGTCCCACCTGCAACTGTCCCCCTGAGCATTAGCTATATTACGGTAGACATAGTTGCCTTACCTAGGTACCACACAGGGTACTTACAGTGGTTATGCTATTTGTGTCCTGAGTCAGATAGGGATTGGACATCACAGTTGTGTTCGTGCAGTGGACTTGACCCTGTCGACACAGTGAAGCCTGGGTGTCTCTATAACTGATTATGTTACCTCCGGCTATAGTTTGGGAGTCTCAAGCCTCTCCTAGGCGAGACACACCGGCTCTAGTGTCGGGAGCTCATTTAGCCACTCTGTCTGTCTGCTCTTGTCTATAGATTCTCTAGGTGTGTGCTTTTGATTTACTGTTTTTGATCGATAGTTGACCTTTAGGAGACGTTGTGTCTCTCTCCGGAGAGAACGTGGCACGAAGCCCTACTCTCTGTCGGTCCCGTCGTTTGGCTAGTTTAAAGCCAGCTTTGGTTACACAACGTATTACTAGACGACACCAGAGGGATCCCTCTGAGTCTTCAGATTCTTACGCGACTTATGTTGAGGATTACATGGCTACACATCCTGATATCGGGCAAGACCTTTCTACTCCTTCAGGTAGAGTTGAACATACTTTTGTTCCCCAGACTCCTCGTGAGGATTGGGGAGGTGATCCACCTGTGACTCAACCTGGTTCTATTTGGCCTAATCCACTCGACCGGGATCCATTTGATCCTTCAAATCTGGATAATTATCTTTACGGGATGCCCGACTTACCCGAGGAGGAAGAACAGGACGAGCCTTTCGTTCCTTCATTTCCACGCGATTCTAGATATAGGAGGCCTGAGACTCATGATGATTCCGACCCTATGGTCAACCCCACTGCACTCTCTTTCGGTATGCCTAGTCACAATACTGTCGAACCTTCCACTATGGTTGGTACTCATGCTGGCACTAGTCAAAGTGTTAGCCATACTATACCCACTGCGGGCACTACCCTAGCTGGGGGCACTACGTTGTCCACCCACTCACATAGTATGGGGAATGGTCAGATTCCTAACCATGCTAATGTTGGAACACGACCACCTCCTAGGAATACCCAACCTAGTCAGAATGTTGTCCGAAACATGACTCGCCATCCACCACCTAATACACATGTCGCTACTTGTCAACCTAGGACCACTTTTGCACATGATACTGTTCCTCCCAACCACGGGGGTGGACACATACCGCATACTTTTGCATCCACTACTGCCGCTAGTAATAGTAATGTAGGGGGTGGGAATATTTTATATCCACATGGACATCACACCACCAACCCTGCTATTGGTCACGCCCATATTGGACCTGGGAATACTTCTCATGCTTAGGGTCATCACATGATTTCTCAAGCTAATCCGAATATTGGGGGTGGGAACATACCATACCATTACGGTCAATACAACACGGTTCCCACTATGAATAGTACATACATGCCCCATATCCATGGTGGAAACCCTTACTACAACACAGTCGGTGTTGGCCACCAGTATCACCCACCACCCCAATATGGTGCTCAAAACGCACATATACCTGCTTACTCTCAAATGGGTCAGGCAGGGGGAGGTTATCCATCTTATGGCCATGGGAAAGCTTATGGGCCATCAGGTCCTCAGTATCAGCAGTTTAATCCTCATGGTGAAGCTTTTGGTCCATCATATAACACAGTTCCATTCAATCAACCTTTTATGGGAGCTTATAATCAAGCTTTCCAGCCGCAGCTCCCGTTCCTTGCATGGTTGAATCTCCCGGATCTTTCGAAGCTCACGAATGATCCAGTGTGTCACGACCCTACTTAGCCCCCGGTCCCTACCAAGATACCTTCGGACATTCCAAAGTTTGAGGGGAAGGTGGTGAGGACCTGGGAGATCATGTCACGACGTTTCACCTTTGGTGCTCCTCCAACTCTTTGAATCATGATTCCATTCGATTACGCCTATTTCAACGCACCCTCATGGGGGCAGCCGCGAAATGGTATGTGGAGTTGCTTGGAAACACCTATAAGGGATTCAACGAGATTGCTTTGGTTTTCTTAGACCATTTCCAGTTGCCGGTTCGCTATGATACTGGTACTGAGTTGTTGTCCACCTTCCGTCAGAATAAGGCCACACATATTTCTGACCATGTTCAAGAGTGGCATCGGCGGAAGAGATTAGTGAAAGCCAACATTCCTCCAAAGTTCCTGTTGGAATGGTTCCTTAAGTCTTTACTTCCATATATTGCTAAGGATGTTTCGATGTCTGGCATTATGACTGAGGAACAAGCTATCTTGAAAGTCCAGCAGTTAGATCTTCTTTATTCTCAGTCTGGCATTTTGTATGACATTATTCCTGACACACTAAGAACAAGACATGAGCCCACGTCAGTTCCTGGACCACATGTCGATGGCAACGTGGGGTCCGTATGCACTCGCCCTGTAGACTTGGTAGCTAATCAAATGCAAAATTTGTCACTAAACCAGTCTGTACCCGGACATGTTCACACCTTGTCCACTTCCACTCTGTCGTCTGATGTACACAATGTGCAATCAACAAAACCGTCGGGTAACCAACAACCTGGTGGTAAGAAAAAGGGGAGAAATAATCGTAGGGGTGGAAACAATGGAAATAACAACAATAGCAATCATAATACTCCTCGTAAAGAGAATGACAACCCTCCTCGGGAAGGCAGTAATGCTGGCAAGGATTGTAAACCTAGGCATAAGGTGAAATTCCCTTGCAAGCTTTGTGGGGAGGATCATCTTACTCACTTATGTCCTCGTATTGAAGAAGCATCCAAGCATTTGGCACAGAGCCCAACTATGTTGAAGGATCCCTTACCTCATCACCAAAACATGGCTTCGCATGCTCCCACGACTGGTTATGGTACTAATGAAATGACAACGTCTTCTTCGAATACCAGTGGTTATGGATGTGTGAATATGGTTCAGTCAGAGGTTTGTGTTGCTACTCATCAACGTGATTATGGTGCACCACAACCGAATTTGGGGAATGAGCCTCCCCCTCCTCCTGATAATTCCTTGCATATCGAGAAGCCTTCTATTATGCCGCAGATACCGAAAGGTGTTCTCAAGCGCTCCATGCATAATCCTAATGCTCGAGCCACCCATAACTACTCCATCGTAGAAGATTTGGGCCAAACTCCGTGCGCCATGTCGGCTCTTGAAGTTTTGCAAGCTTGTCCTTCTCAGAAGCATGCCCTTTTGAGTGCCTTAGGAGTTTAGGATGTTAAAATTTGAGCATTAATTCACAATACTCTTGGATCTTTACTAAGAGAATGACATATTCAATATATCAATGTATAACAATCACAATAAGCATGAAAAGCATCACAAGAATCAAAAGCATGAGATACAAGAGACACAGAGTTTCCATGGGGAAAAACCCTAAGGTGAAAAACCCCACAACTTCCTCAGAGATAGAGAGAGCAATGTCTCAACCAAAGTACAACCAAAATACACTTGAGATAGTCTCCTAGAGCAGATGATCATCCTCCTCACTAGTGCGCCACTTTCTGAGTGAGAGAAGTGTGTCTTTCTGAATGATCCAAATAGAGATCTCCCGATCTCTATTTATACTTAACTTGTTTGCCCAGTTACACTATGGGGCCGACTTGTCTATCTAGATACATCCACAATATAATATATATTTCAGGATCGACCCCACACATGGTGGTCTAATAACCCATTGGCAAGAACACACGCTTGCGACACTTGTCAATCCACATGACGACACTTCCTTATAGAGGAACAACACATCTCTTATAAGGGTACAATAAATATATATGAAATACATAGATGAAATACATTCTGAAGTTACATATACATCAACACTCCCTCTTAACTAGGAAGGTATTTCTTGACATAGTTCTGCTAGAAAAATCTTCTTCTCGGGATCATCGTCATCATCATCGTCACTGCTGCTGCTATCTCAACCAATCTCTGACTCTACTTGTCATAGGAAGTTCTACAGAGCCAGTCCTTTTTCATACTGGATGTAGGCCCACCACCTATAGGTCTTCATCATTTGTGTGAATGGTCTGATAGAGGTGGCCTCTCAGGACTAATTTTATGTGCACACGCAATACCGAAAAGAGTATCCCAGGAACATTTATGTGCCTAAGCACGACCGAAAAGATCTCCCAGGACTGATTACATGCATCTCCTCCACAATACCTTTAAAGAGCATCCCAGGAACATTTATGTGCCATAGCACGACCAACAAGATCTCTAAAGATCATCCCAAGACTTATTACGAGCATACAGCTCAACCTCTCGGATCTCCAGGACTGATTACATGTGGATAGACAAAACCTTTAAAGAGCATCCCAGGAACATTTATGTGCCGCAGCATGACCGACAAGATCTCTAAAGAGCATCCCAGGACTAATTACGAGCACATAGCTCAACCTCTCGGATCTCCAAGACTGATTACATGTCTCCATAGTAATACCTCATCCCAGGACTGATTACTAGCACATAGCTCAACCTATCGGATATCTGAGGACTGATTCCATACTACATAGAAATACCAGAAAGAGTACCCCAGGAACATTTATGTGCCGCAGCACGACCGGCAAGATCTCCCAAGACTGATTACATGCTATTTGCACAACCTGCCACATATCATCTCTGACCTCCAAGTATCAACCTGATACTCATGATCCAACGGATCATCATCGCACGAGGCATCATCCTGATGCCCATGATCATACTGATCATCATCATTGTACCATCCTGGTACATATCATTTGGAGCAACATCCTAAAGCTCATCATCATGATCAACCTGATCATACAATGCATCCACCTGATGCACACAAAGTATCTACCTGATACATATCATCATACATGATCCACTTGATCATACAGTGTATCCACCTGATACAAATACAAATACATGATACATATCAACATACATGATCTACCTGATCATACAATGTATCCACCTGATACATATACAGAAACATGGTCCAAGCATCCAACATGATGCATATACAAATACATACAAATGATCCAACCGATCATATCTAGCATCCAACATGATGCATATTTACATATAAATATAAATGATCCAACTGATCATATCCAGCATCAACATGATGCGTACATACATACAAATATAAATGATCCAGCTGATCATATCCATCATCCAACATGATGCATATATAGAGCAGTAATTGGAGCATCATCCTGATGCTCATCATCCAGCGCTTACATCCACAGCCATGTGAAGGATCCTCCTTCCAACATGATTGGAATGGCTTCAGCAAATGTGTCCATCACTTTTTCCTCTAAGTGTCATCAATCTGAAGAACACCAAGCCTCTCCCTGAAGTACTCAAACTTCACCCTGGCTAGTGGCTTCGTCAGCACATCTGAAATCTGCTTGTCCATCGCAATGTACAGGAGCTTCACAGCTCCTCTCTGCACCATATCCTTGATATAGTGATATTTGATCTCTATGTGTTTCGACCTGTCATGAAACACTGGGTTCTCAGACAGCTTCACACATCTCTGGTTATCGTAGAAGATACCAGTAGCATCCAATGGGAGATCAAATAACTTAGACAGTAGCTTTCATAGCCATACTGCCTCACAACTAGCTGAATAGGCTGCAACATACTCTGCCTCAGCTGTACTCAGTGATATGCATGACTGCTTCTTGCTAAACCAAGAGATCACACCTGATCCCATACTGAAGCAGCACCCAGATGTGCTCTTCCTATCTACAGCACTGCCTGCCCAATCTAAATCAACATAACCCTGCAGGTTAAACTTTTGATTCACTTCATACTTGAGCCCATAATCCATTGTACCCTTCAGGTACCTCAGAACATGCTTTACAGCAACCAGGTGAACACTCCTCGGATTGCCAGGAACTGACTCAATGTGTTCACAGCAAAGCAAATATCTGGTCTCGTGTTCGTCAGGTACATCAAGGACCCAATCATCTGACGATACATAGAAATATCAACTGGCTCAGATGAAGCATCACATAGAAGCTTCAGGTTCGATGCCATAAGTGTGAGCATGGCTTTGCAATCCATCATCCCGAACCTCTTCAAGATATCTACAGTATACTTCCCTTGTCCAAGGAAGATCCCATCTGAACTCTGCCACACCTCCATACCTAGGAAATAATGCATCATTCCCAAATCTTTCAAATCGAACTCGACAAAAAGCTTTCTCTTTGTATCTGCAATCAATCTTGTCATCTCCTGTTACAAAAAAGTCATCCACATACAGGAGTAGAATCACAGGATTCCCTTCCTCAACCTTGTAGTAAAGGTTGGAATCCGCTTTACTCTTGGTAAATCCCAAACTGGATAGAAAGCTATCTATCCTACCAAGTTCTGCACACATATATGACTACACCATTTAAGACAACTGTCTTGAAATCCATCTGGTGTATCTTCTATTTCATCACTTTTATATTTCTCTATGCTGCGATCTGCAGCATGCTTGATCTGATAGTTCCATTTGGAAGTCACAACAGACTTCCCTTCAGCTCTTGGGACCGCATCCCAAACATCGTTCTTCATGATCGACGGATCATGGCATTCTTCCCGTATCCTGGGAACTTCAATATCTTCAATAGATAATTTTGTTGCTTGAACAAATGTTGTAATCCTTCTTTTGTAGGTGAAGGTATACGGTCTTTCTTACAAAACAAGTTAAATTGCATGATTAGAAACATCTCATAATTTTCAGAACAAATTCTTTCACATAAAGAAATATGTCATGCAGTCATGCAATTCTTTAAGCCAATGCTTCAATACAACATTTATCCATGTTCCATAACTTTCTAGATGCCTTCTAGTCTCTACCAGAACATTGTTAAGAGTTTGCACTACTCTCAACATGTCAACAAAGAGGTTTCATTCTAGATAAGTAGCAATGGAATGTTCTACAGTGCCATAGGCCACTTACCCAACACATGCATTTTAGTAGTATACTGTTCATTAATGCAATCATTCTAATATGCACAATACATATCCTAAGTCTAGGAACATGAGCATATACATCATTGAACAATTTTATTTAAACAAACAAATATGCAAGAAATGATAATTAAAAAATTTATATTGTTTGTTTGGTGGGTGGATTCCCTCTGAGTCTTTGCTTCCATGCAGGAGCTGCTGGAGTCCTAATCTGAAGTAGCTTCTTCTACACCTTTCTATTGTGGAATGTATAGAGATGGTCAACTCCGTCTGAATATCTGCATCCTTGCAGAAGCCACTAGAGTGTACTCCCTCTTGATCTTTGCTTCCTGGATTACTTGTTCTTGAACTTATATTCATTCTCGATCCCTATGCATGCTTGTTAGTATCATCATTGTGTTATCCTCTAGGTCTCATACATAATCAAACATTCATTAGTATAATCTTAATATTATCAAAACACAATAATCTCAAGCATGTATAGTCATGAACATTTCAAACAGAAATAATAAGCATTAGCATTCAAGGTTTATACAGGACTCTTATGGTTAGTCATAACATGTCTAAACCTATGACTCTTCTAGTTAGTCATAACATTAAATAAGGTAAGACACATAATATGCATATACCCATGATTATTCAAACCTATGACTTCATGAATAAACATCATCAATCATGTCATGCATACTTATATAAAAGATCCTATGATATAAGAAACACATACCTGGTCACCATATTTGCGAGTTATGTCTAGCAATGTGTTCTTGTTTTCTTCAATGACCTGCATAATTCATTAGTTAACTTTTTCAAAAACAAATTATACATACCTCTATGTGATCCATGAATATGGATGAATCTTTGTCTTTGTGTCACCATGGCATGTTCAGGTTGTCCTTTCAATTTATACAAACCTCCCTCTTGCTCTCCAATCACCACTGCATCATCTATGGTCTTTCCCTTTGGCCACATTAGGACTTGGCCAACCACAAATGCAACCCTCATACCTTTTGCATCCAATGCAGAGATGGAGAGTAAGTTCTTCTTGAGCCCAGGTACATAAAGGATTTCTTTCATCTTCAAATATTTTCCAGAATCTAGGTTGTAGGAGGCTTCACCACTTCCTTTGATGGGATACTGATAATCATCCCCAAGTTTCACTTTATGGAGTGATTCATGTTTAGATAGATTGACAAAGGATTCTTTAAACCCAATCATGTGTTTGGAAGCCCCACTGTCAATTAACCAATCAGTACAACCATGGGAGATAGTACCTGTGAGAGTATAGATTAGAACATACTCTTCTTCACTTGATGAGTCATCATTACTATCATCACTTTCTGCCCTAGCCTTCTTCTTTGGAGGTTCATCATCTTCGGCAGCATGAGCATGGTACCTTCTTTTGTTACCCTTCTTCTTCTTGCTAGAGTTGTTATTGTTGTGGTTGTCCCTTTTGTTCTTGGACATTCTGAAGCAAAGTGACCCTTCTCATTACAAGTGAAACACCTTAGATCTTTCTTGTCTTTGTGAAAATGATGAGAAGATTTCTTCTTGTGATGGGATGGCTCCCTCTTGAACTTGCCCTTCTTAGTGTGATCTATGAAAGCTTGATCTTCATTTCCCATCTTCTCTTCTCTTTCCACAAGCCTTGCTTCTTCTTGAGAACATTCCTCCCACAATCTGTTGAAGGAGATTAATTTCTTTCTGGCACAGATCCCCTGGATAAAAGAGTCCCATGACCTATGTAGGCCATTCAAAGTAGTCATAACAATTTCACCATTCTCCACCATTTCATCTATAGCTTCAAGTTGTTCCTTGATCTAAGAGACCTTGTAGAAATAAGATTGAATGGTTTCTCCATTCGACATCTTGACCCCTTTCAATTGATTCCGCAGGGTCATCTTCCGATTTATGTTCTTTCCTTCAAATAGCTTGGTCAAAGAGTCAAACATAGCCTTGGGTGTCTTTAGAGAAGACACATGGGGTATGAGATGGTCTTTGATAGAATCAACAATGATTCTCTTTGCCTTGACCAAGTTCTTCTTATGCAATACCTTAGCCTCTTCGTCCTCTGGGATAGGGATGTCTTCTTTTATACATGAGTCCAACTCATTCTCTTCCAGGATTAACCCAATCCTATACTTCCAAGCTCGGAAGTTATCAGCCCCTTCAAGCTTATCCTCAAGCTTGGTGTGGTGAGACATATTAAAGAGTACTTCAAATGGAAATAGAAAATATTTAGGTCTTACCACTGGAAATGTTGAAAACTGGATCTGGTCCCGGATTAGGGTTTGTCGGAAAAACCCTAAAAATTCAAAATGTGAATTTCAACTTTTTGAAAGGATAGAAAGATGCGCCTTGATGAGCTAATCAGCCTGGTGTATTCAGAATTTGAGATTAGCAAAGCTTTTCCCTTCATATTTTCCTTTTTGTCCTCCCGAGTTCACTAGGGAGAGCCCTGAATTAGGGTTTGAGTTTCCCGAAGATCTACCTAGCCAAAAATCTCGATCCAAAGCTCTAAACTTCAATTTTTGCAAGGAGCTTCCAGCTATGTCTTCAGATTTTAGAAAGTCCTATTTTTGTAGAAACCCTAATTTTTAGGGACAAATCTAAAAATGCTCAGAATTGAATTTTGATTGGACATATATATTCTCCTTGATGAGTAGAGTCAATCTACTATACTTCTTTTCCAAACACTGTGGAGAGAAACCCAATAAACAAGAAACTCAAGTTTTCGTCACTGCAAAATGTCTTCTTCTCAGGTTAGCTCTGATACCATGTTAAAATTTGAGCATTAATTCACAATACTCTTGGATCTTTACTAAGAGAATAACATATATAGTATCTCAATGCATAACAATCACAATAAGCATGACAAGCATCACAAGAATCAAAAGCATGAGAGACAAGAGACACAGAGTTTCCATGGGGAAAAACCCTAAGGTGAAAAACCCCACAACTTTCTCAGAGATAGAGAGAGCAATGGCTCAACCAAAGTACAACCAAAATACACTTGAGACAGTCTCCTAGAGCAGATGATCCTCCTCCTCACTAGTGCGCCACTTTCTGAGTGAGAGAAGTGTGTCTTTCCGAATGATCCAAATAGAGATCTCCTGATCTCTATTTATACTTAACCTGTTTTCCCAGTTACACTATGGGGCCGACTTGTCTATCTAGATACATCCACAATATAATATATATTTCAGGGCCGACCCCACACATGGTGGTCTAATAACCCATCGGCAAGTACACACACTTGCGACACTTGTCAATCCACATGACGACACTTCCTTATAGAGGAATAACACATCTCTTATAAGGGTACAATAAATATATATGAAATACATGGATGAAATACATTCCGAAGTTACATATACATCAACACAGGATGGGGGAAGTCCTAGTGTAATCAAGTTCGATACTACTGATGTCCAACCTCGCTTGCCTTACCACGTGGCTTTTCAAATCCAGGTGGTTTTCCTTAAGAGCTTCGTCAAACGTACTATGGTTGAAAAAGGTGCTTCCGTGTCAGTAATGTTGTTAACTTGTTGGAAAGCTCTTGGCTCTCCTCCTATACTCGCGTCTAGAACTACACTCATTGCATTCGATGGTAGATCTTTTATGCCACATGGAATTATCCCTTCCCTTGTTGTCTCCTTGGGAGGTAAGTCCGTGCCTATTGAAGTCAAAGTGTTTGATGTGCCCATTGACTACAACCTTTTACTGGGTCGGAACTGGATGTATGCTATGAAGGCTGTCGCGTCTACTATATTTCAAGTTATTTGCTTTCCCCATGAAGGCTAGATTGTGACGATCGATTAGCTGGATTATGTTGGCACTCCTTCCACAGCATCCATGGGATCAGTAGTCCCGCAAGCTTCTAATTCTCAGTCGACAATTGGGAACATAGGTGTTGGAATGTACCCCTTGTTGATGGGAACTTTTAACCATTCTGCACCTGTGAATATTATTGGAACCATTTCCGACAGTGCACCTCCTCCTTCGAATAGTTTGCCATTCCGGACTTCCTATTGTGGTGATCCATAGATTTTGCCATCCGTCGATTCTATGTCTAGAGACATTGCGCACGTTGGGATGTCTGTTCCTTTATCTGTAGCGGAGCCCACTTACGATCACATCCAACAAACCACTGCAGATCTAGATCTCTCTTCTTCCTAGATAGTTGAAGAAGATCCTGTTACGCTGCCAGTTTGGGCAGCGAACTCATCTTTCTCTCATGATTTCCTTGATGATACTTTGCCATCGGATGAAGCTATCCTCGAAGCCATGTGTGGTAGTGAGAGGCCTTGGGAAGATATGCACCATCGATCTTATTTCCTTCCCAACCTTGAGCTCATTGAGCAGGATGAGTTTAGGATGACTCTAGCTGAGATGGTTGGTCACCCTGTGGCTCTTTTGTAGTCGCATGATGTTTTCTTGGAGGGGAATATGGCCAATATTTCCCCAACCACTTCGATCAACATCTCCCGCACTCCCGAAAAGATTGAGAATGTTTACGTCGGTGACGATTGCACTCCTGAGGAGATTGCTATTTACACTGATTTGTTTACTGAACTCCGGGAAGCTTTCACCTAGTCATATGAGGAGATGTCGGGAATAGACCCCCGCATTGTTGAACACGAGATTAAAATGTATCTTGATGCTAAACCGGTTCGACAACGCTTACATGCTGTGAACCCTAGGAAGGCAGCTGCTATTAAGGAAGAGGTAGAGAAACTGCTCAAAGCTGGTTTCATCTACCCCGTTCCCCTTACCGAATGGGTGTCAAACCCCGTTCCTGTGGATAAGAAGCAGGGAACAATCCATGTATGCACTGATTTCAGATATTTGAACCGTGCATGTCCGAAAGACAACTTCCCCATGCCATTCATTGATCAAATATTGGATGCTTGTGTGGGAAGTGAGATTTTTTCATTCATGGACGGATTCTCGGGTTATAATCAGATTCAATTCAAACCTGCGGACCAACATAAAATGGCATTTATTTTTCCATGGGGAACTTTTGTGTACCGAAAAATGCCCTTCGGCCTCAAGAATGCCAGAGCCACTTTTTAGCGAGCCATGACCTATGCCTTTCACGATCTTTAGAATATTATGGAAGTTTTCTTGGATGATCTTGCTGGCCATTCTCGCAAGAGAGTAGACCACCCCAAGCACCTCCGTATGATTCTTGAACGATGTATCCACTACAAAATTCGATTGAATCCAAACAAATGCATCTTCGCTGTTAGGAATGGTCGCCTTTTAGGATTCATAGTTTCGAAGGAGGGTATTAGAGTCGATCCTCTCAAAGTTGAGGCAATACTTCAGTTGCCTCCTCCGCGTAATCTATTTCAACTTCAGAGCCTCCAAGGGAGAGATACTTTTCTGCGTTGGTTTGTAGTTAACTATGCCAGTATTACTAAAGGTTTTGCACGCCTATTGAAGAAAGACACACCTTTTATCTGGGATGAGTGAGCCCAGCAGTCTTTCGACACCCTTAAGAAAGCTTTGGTATCAGCCCCCGTGCTTAGTCCGCTGGACATTACACGAGATTTCATTCTTTATGTGGCCGCGTCTCAAAAGAATATTGGCATGGTCTTGGTTCAGGTAGATGATGCGCTCGTCGAGCATGTTATCTATTATCTTAGTCGAAATTTAGTAGATGCTGAACTAAGGTACGCCCACATAGAAAAGTTGGCACTTGCGACTGTTCACGCAGTCTAGCTGTTACAACATTACATTTTGCTTCAAACAACCACTGTTGTAGCTCATATCAATCCGTTTCAGTTCGTGCTTTCACGACGCCTTATCGGGGGTAAGTATAATAAATGGATTGTGATCCTTCAGGAATTTGATCTTGAGTTTGCTTCTGCAAAATCGGTGAAACCATTGGTGTTCGTTGAGCTTATGTCGGACCTTCCAAAGCTTGATGAGGATGTCATTCATGAAGATTCCTTTGTGGATGAACACTTATTTCTTATCTCGACCGAGGACCCTTGGTATGGGGATGTCATTAGATATCTCCAAACTTTGAAGTTTCCTCCACATTATTCACGAGATGAGCGACGGCGTGTGAGACATCACGCTAAAGATTATACTATCGTCGATGACACTTTGTATCGCCGAGGAAAGGATTCCACTCTCCGTCGTTGCTTGACTCACAAAGAAGCGGAACTGGTACTTAATGATTGCCATGTGGGGGCGTGTGGTGGTCACTTATCTGGGCTTGCTACAACCCAACGTATTATGCGAGTGGGTTATTTTTGGACTACTATCTTTAAAGATTGTGTTAACGCTGTGAAGAGATGTCACCCTTGCCAGGTGTTTTCTCGGAACATACACTCGCATCTAGCGCCCCTCCATCTGGTCGTCACCGTCGGTCCCTTCACTAAGTGGGGGGTAGATTTCATGGATTGCAAACTAGCTTCGGCAGGGGGGCATCATCATATTATTGTGGCCATGGATTATTTTTCTAAATGGGCTGAGGCCATGCCTACCGTTAAAGCCGATGGTGCTACTGCAGCCCATTTCATGTTCAACCAGATCATCACTCGATTCGATATCCCGAAAGAGATTGCCACTGACCATGGTAGTCACTTTCAAAATAAGATGATGGAGGATTTTTCTCTCAAGCTTGGGTTTCATCAGGAACACTCGTCTTCCTACTATCCTCAAGCAAATGGTCAGGTTGAAGCAGTCAATAAGTCTTTGAAGACCATTCTCCAACATACCATCCAACAAAGCAAGACCAATTGGCATATCATGTTATATCCTACTTTGTGGGCTTATCGAACCGCAGTTAAGACTGCCACCGGGTTCTCACCATTCCAGTTAGTTCACGGTGTGGAGTCACTTTTACTGATTGAATGCGAGATCCATTCGCTCAAGCTAGCCATAGAGCTCCTCCCTGATATGACGGAGATTGAGCGACATTTAGTACACCTCGAGCAACTTGACGAACACCGTCGAGATGCCGCTGTGTCCATTGATGTTAACAAGCGTCGTGTCAAGGTTCAATATGATAGGTCTTTCCGTCCCCGGCAATATATGGAAGGTGACTTGGTACTCTTGTATGACCAAGCTAAAGAACCCCTGGGGGCAGGCAAGTTCAATCCCATGTGGCACGGTCCTTACATTGTGAGGCATGTCCTTGAAAAAGGAGCTTATGAGTTAGAAGATTACGAGGGGTTTTTCTTGAAGGAGCCTAGAAATGGGCTCTACCTCAAGCGGTATTACGCTTGAACCTTTGGTTCGGGCTGATACTTTTGTACACTATTGTATAGTTTTTCTGTACATAGTCTAGGATTCCTTTTTGGTTGTTGGGTCTATTGATTAGCCTTTGTTTGATTGATAGATGTCAGCAAGATGTCCTACGTTCTTAGGTTTCATGGATGGTGCTAGCCGACATACGCAGCAGCTTGCTTCTGCTGCCTGGGTTATCTTTTCACCTGACCATCTAGTTGTGTCCTCAGGAGGTGCTTGTCTCGATCCTACATCTAACAATGTGGCTGAGTATAGTGTCGTTGTTGAGCTACTTTGGGATGCCATTTCACATGACATCCAGTCTTTAGAAGTCTGCCTGGATTCACAACTAGTTGTGTCTCAGCTGAATGGGCAGTACCATGTACGAGACCCTACATTACTACAGATATTCCTTAAGGTACGACTCTTGGAGAGACATTTTTTTTCCATTACATATATTCACATTTCGAGAGTCATAATTATATATTTGATGCATACGCTAACTATGTATTAGATTGGCATTTGTCACATTCATCATGAAGCATAGAAATACAAAGACATTCATACATTTGTACCCTACACACATATAGTAGAATCGAGAACCAAAGTTGTATATATATAAATATGTCCAAAAATGGTAGTGTAATACAAGACTGGAGCCCGTAGCCCTCAAAAATATACATATCGGTACAAAAAGTGATGAGACCTTGGGATATCTACTCCCTCCGAGGAGGTCTAGTTGCTGACTCGATGCGATGTGTCTCATAGTAGTATTGTACTGCATTGGCCATCCGCTGCAGTAGACGCACCCACTCACCAGGAACACCCACTACCTGGTGTTGCATAGCCTCGGGTAGTCGGGCTACCTCTATCAGTGGTACTCGGGAAACCATCCATGATATGTTGCGCCGCGACATCTGTAGTGCGCTCCCTACTGCAGCATCTGCTGCCACCTCATCCCTACCCCGACGACCATGTCTCGGGAAGCCCTCGGGTCTCACAGGGCCTTTGTCTGCAAGAAAACAGTCACCCATTAGCACATGACATTACCACCAAAAGTTTTTTTTTCCTTTTAACTATAATAAAAAAATCCATAAAAATTTAAAAAACACAAAACCAAAAGAGTACTCACCAATGTCTCCAAAAGCTGAACCTGGTGGGAGCAGCATGTCACGGTCCTGTCTAAAGTCTATCCCCGCATAGGGGTATTCCTCGATAGCAATCACCTGTCGGTTCCACCAGCGAAAGAACTCATCAGTATATGGTGACGCCAGACGGCCACCACCCTTTCGTGTCAGTATCTCATCCCACTGGGTCAGGGTTGGATCTCGGAGACTGTGAGGAGAGACATCCACTCTCGAGCTAAGTCCCGGAACCCTCTCAAAGAAGAACCTGCAGAGGATGCTACCATACCCAAAGTTTTTGGCCTTCCCCTCTTTGCATTCCATCAGTTGTGTCTTCATAGACACCAGCATAGTAGTACACCAGTCGAATATAGTAGGCTGCAAGCATTGTGATGCATAAAACATCACCGATCTGGATGCTTGATGTAGTGCTTTGGATCCTGTGATCCGCACCAGAGTTGCCACAATGATCTTTGTGCTCAATTCCACTATGAGATTGACCGACACTTGACTTCCCACTGGTCATGTGTTGGTGGGACAATATCGTACTATGTAGTCTTGCACAGTAATCCCACCACCCACGGTCTGTGACTAAAGACTAGCCACTTCCCCTCTACGGGACAAACCGGTAATGAAATAGATATCCTCTACTTCCAGTGTCAGTTTTTTCCTGTTGAGGATGAAGTGCTGAGCATCCACATCCCAAGAGTTGGTCAAATGACGGAGTAGTAGGTTTTGGGCCCTTAAGCCCCCGAGACTCCAGTATTTATATAACCCACATGCTTGCAATGCTTGTTGTGCTTGAAAATTGTTGTGCACGGCCTCATCTACCTCATCATGCTCTCATTCCCTCCACTCTAGAACCATCTTGGAGTGCAAAGCAAGATATTTTTAGTCAGTTTCATGCTTAAAAACTTCTTCACGGCCGTACTCGTGGGCTATATTGTAGACAGGTATGGGTAGACGCGGGTAGTCAGTTTTTTGACTGCACGTTTGATGCCCTACCCGCGACCCGCATACTTACAGCCCATGGGTAGCGCCGAAGCCATTTAGGGCTTGGCCAAACAAAATATCCCACCAACCAAAATTGAAATAAAAACACTTAAATGAAGGGTATGGCAGTGACCACTAACCTGCTCTAGACGGTTCGTTGAACGGTTGCTCGTAGCTCCCACGATCGGCGCTTGAATTTTCAGGTACAAACTTACCACTCAACTCTAAAATGGTGAATAGTGCAAATGAATTGAAAATTATTAAATTTTATTACTATTTATAATTTTCTGAACCCACTCTTCTATAGTTTTTTTCCATTTTGGGCCATTATGAACTAATGATGTGTCATGGAGTAGTGTTTTTTTCAACATATTTCCTCGGCGAGAGTTGTTCTAATCCATTTCACACCTACGACAGGTATGTTTCACACCTGGCATATAGGTTAGATGCCATTTCCACATGGATTATGCATTTGACCTATTGACCATTTTCATAAACCCTAGGTGCGACCCCACTTCGTGACTGACACAGAACCTTCACACTGTTATAGAAGTGTCGTCATGTGGTGGTAGGACTTTCCCGAACATGGGTACCCTATTTAGAACTCCGTTATTCATTTTGGTTCCCATGCCGTTGTTTGTCCTCAGGATTTGGAGTCCTTTGTAGTCACGCCATGACGTTGCGATAAAGACTCATACTCTACTTTGTCTTATGTTGGCCATATCCCTTAAGGACTCCCCTTAGTTATATCATGTTGTGATTGCATTGCATCATCCTACTTGCCGCTTGAGCCTTGTGCCGGCTCCCGCTTACTCAATTGTTAGCCTGGTGGCTGAGCACTTTCCCTGTCGAGCCCTGCAGAGCTTATATATTTTCCCTTCACAATTTGATGACCCTTTGACCTTGCGGGAACACACCCCCTAGTGTCCACATCCTGCACGCACTTCCTTGCATTGAGCATAGGTATGTTCCACTACTTGGGACTAGTCTGCTAGCTATTTGACACTCGTTCCCTCACTTGTTGTACTATAAGCAATTTTATTCTTTTTCAAGCTTTTTCCAAATATGAAAAAGACAAAAAAAAAAATCAAATATTCCAAAAAGACGGACGGGATTATGGTCATTATTTCTTGTTGGCAGTTGTTGTGTCGCCTTTGAACAAAGCATTCATTCCACTCTATACATTATGAGTCGGGAATATAGTTGGACCTTAGGAGCTGTACTTGTTTCTCAGTTTTCTCCACCGATTCGTTAAGCTTCCAGTCATCATGGAGCCCTTTGTAATTCCTCCTGCATTGCACAGTTTATGTCAAGTCTATGCTGCCTGAGTCTATCCATCTGCTCATGCTCTTGTTCAAAGGAAGTCCTGAAACTAGTGTCGGCCACTCCTTAGATATCTTGACTATTGCATGTCATCCATCCTTATTGAGTCAGTCCGTTTCACCTAAGATCTTCCAAATCTTTCAGCATTGCTGGTACCTCATGCTGGTTGATGGGCGATGCCTTAATGCCCTCCTTCCAGCGAGTCTCGTTCCGTTGACTTCAACTCATTTATTCCGGGACTTAAGGCTTAGAGTTCTGTTGAGTACCTTGAGGCTTGCAGTCATTAGTGGCAGGTTCTCTCGCCATCGACAGTTTTGGGAATACATCAATGTCCCCTGATCGATGGATTCATCCTAGTGTTCAACTTCAACCCATTTATTCACACTCTGATGATTGTGCTCTGTGCCTTGATGCCCATTTTCATTATCGGTGGGTCATCTCGCATCTGTTAACGGTATACATCAATGACCGGTAATCGGACGATGTCTCATCAGGTTCGACCCCAAATCCTTTATTCACTTGACGGGACTTGCACCGTCGAAGACTTGTGTAGAAGACCCCAGGCGATTGTGGCATTCACTATGCTACATATGACTTTGACTCTACATCTGAGATATCACCTCTCAGATTTCAGCAGTTTGTACCACCAGTTTTCACCATTTGTCTTCTTTTCAGCAGAAGACCACATCTTACTGTAGAGGGATCATGGCTATGATTACTTATGACATGTATCTACTTATGTACTGCTTGTTCATGGCCATTGTATCAAATTGTTGTACTATACCGACATGTATTCAGAGATACTCTTGTATTATGACGAGTGAACCGTTCTTTCCACTTGTGTCTCCATCACTCCACTTCTGAGTTTTATAATGTATTTCGGCCATCGTAACACATTTCAGTCTCTGACCTCACACATTAGGGGGCATCTGTTACACAGAAATATTCCACCCTGTGAGCATCAGCATTCTTTGGCCTGTAGGATCCATTTCAGTGACTCAAATCCATTTTCATCCTTCAGTGATACCATTTTATCCTATTTTTGTTCCTACCCGCATGTTGCATCACTATAGCATGCGTAACCGCGAGTTGCATCCCTATTGCCCGCGGGTATCAAGTAAAATGGTAAAAACCACTATTTTATTACTTTTTACTCCCAAAAAGCAGTCATTGGGTGATTTTTGGCTCTCCATCTGCCCAAGTAACGTCTTGATGAGTCCTTTCACCTACCTTTGAGAGGACTATGTATTGAGTACATATGGCTTATGGACGGGAGGAAGAAGAGAATAGTAAAGGCACTCTAGTGGATTTTTTCCCTATCTTGAGTCTGCACTCATTGATCCTTGTAGTTGTGAACCAGTTATGTTCACCTTCCAAACTCCTTGCTAGTTTGAGTTTGCCATTGATGGAGGATTGAATTGGTGGAGGCACAAGTGGATTGATCTAGATCTTGGTTCAGATTGGTTTCCGGCAAGAGGTCGTATCACTTTGTACTTCTTCTTGTTCATTAATGGAAATACTCATATTCTCGTCCATTCATGGTGTGAATGTCATTTATTATACATTGGGTTACATTTGCTTATGATATTATGGACCATTGTTATTGATAATGTTAATGTTATTTATATATCACATGTACTTGTCAGATATTGGTTGTCAAGACTAATTTGCAGATTACAAGTGCTTGGATGTGCGGGGATTGAAAGCTCCAATGGGGATCTACATGAAACGTTGGATCGAGGTTGGTTACATTTCTCCATTGTTTTAACATTGTCATTTATAATATCATTGTTTTTGAGAATTGAGTAGATTTCTAGTAGTCATCTGTCTATTGTGGTATTCCCAAGTCATAGTGAGTTTTCTCCAATACATTGAGTTTGTTTGAGACAGTAAAGTATTGGTCAAATGGTAGAGTCCTTTTACAATCTTCACTCAAATTTTCCCATTCTTTTACCACTTCACTCATATCAAATTGGGTGTTAGGATATTATTTGGGCACAATAAATTTAGGTGCAGTAGGCCTTGGTGTGCTCTGAAATTCATTAGGTCTATTATGGGGTCCCGTGCTTGAAAAAATATGCTCACCCATTGTCTTCTTTCCTTCTGAATGTGAACTATTGTTGCCTCCTATTACTGTTTTGCTTCCAAGTTGGATAGCCATCAATTCGAATCCTTTCATAAGCCGCTGGGACATGTTATTGGTCATGTCTTAAAATAGGGGTTTTATGTGTTTGAATCCTTGTATTCATGAATGGTTAACCACATCAGGTTCCAATACCATGATCTGATACCACTTGTAATGTCTCTTTTTTTTTTATTAAAATAATGAAATTTTCAACTTTTTCCCTAGTTCGACCTTTGACTAGTTTTGAGGTCTAGGTCTCCAAATTGCTCCAAATGCTCCCAAATATTTAGAGAATGTGTATGAATGATATTAGGAATTTATTATGATGTTCATGGATGATTTAGGACCATCAAAATACTTTTGCAAACCCCTTTAATATTCTGGCCAAGATAGGAGTTTTTACTAGCAATTTGGGGTTCAAATCCCTCAAGGGAAAATGTTGAATATGGCTCTCCAAAAGCTCTCAAACCCTCTTGAATTTCTGAATAGATGAAGAGGAAATATAAGGGACAATGTTAAGGTATCATGTGCAACTTTATTCATTTTTTTAATTCTGTTACAACCCTCCCCAAACAACTACAAAATTACTAGTTTAGACCTTGGGGGAAATGACATTAAATCCTCTCCAAATGATATAAAATTGAGCAATATGACTCCAAAATCTTATTTAATGCACATGGAACTTGTGAAAATCATTAATAAAAGTCCATTCATCATAAATACATCAATGAAACACTCTTGCATTCGAATTCATCAACATTTCATTGGTATACATCAATATAGTGGGGAAATGGTCACTATTTGCTCATTAATGATCAATTTTACATATATCCACTTGATATCTCGACCTGATAGAGTTTTGAAAGTGAATAAAAGATTATATCCATCTTATTAAAAAATAAATGGGGCATTAGAAGCTCCCCCAAAGAGTACAATAGCTCACCAAAAGCGCCCCTTCTCAAGGATGAAGAATATGCAAAGAAAGTTGGAAATGGTTGGAGGAGTGAGCTGCACTAGAAGAAACCACGAGCTATCCTATAGATTACAAATGAAAATAAAGACTCCATTAAATCTCCCATGAAAGGTCTCAATGGAATTTCCACACACCAACTAGGATGTGAATCTTTCACCCTTGAAATTGGCTAAGGCAAGTAGACTAGTATTCCACTAGCTCTCTTCACAAATGCAAATTCTCAAAATGATAAAATGCCCTTCTCTTGGTTGATCCCTATATTTTATAAACATCCTTAGAATTCTAAGGTTCCAAAGGATCCAAGCCAATTCGGATTAGGGAGTGGTTCATGATTTGCCATGTGTCCTCCCCTTCCTAGCCTTCCACCTTCCACCAATTCGAGTAGGAATCCTTTGAGCTTCTCTAACTCCCATGAGATCCCTCTTGGATGCCATTTTTAGGATTGACATGTCATAATGTTCATATGTCAGCAATCAGGTCTTCAATTTGTCATAAGTGTCATAGCATCTTCATCATTGTTGTCATATAGGTTAGGGAATCTAGTCCAAGTGTTCAATAACTCCTCATTTGACTCTTCCTCTTCTATGGGAGTTACATTTCCATCCCAATTCGACCTATGATGCATATTTCCAAGTGTACGAGCCTTCCAAATCCTCCCAAGAACCTTAGGCTTCCCATGGATTCGAATTTACAAGAGGAGGATGCCACGTGGCACATAATTTCTAGCTTGTGTGGGCCCCACAACTTCCATGTGTCTTCATGAACCATTGCCACTTTGATTTTCTCTTGTATTTATTTATTTATCTAAATATTTATTCCATTCAAATGTCCAAACATCATTTATTATCTCCCTTATTGCAAATACTCATGTTTCCATCCAACCTAGGGAACTAGTAGGATTGATGGAATTTCCTTGTTATGAATTTATTTGAATGGGGACATTAAAATCATTCACTATATACTCGCCATTTAGTTGGGATACAATTAGCTATTCAAGTATTAATTCAAGATATAAAATATCATGGGATAAAGCATATCAAAGTAATTCAATGACAACACTATACTCAACCCTATTATTAATTATCGGACCAAGACAAACGCTTCCTGATGAGACTAATTGACCCGTGGGTGAGTAAATTACCCAAACAGTTGAAGCAAGGTAACGAGTATGGTGACTAGCACCATCAACGAATCCTAGAAAAACTTGACTTGACATCTTAAAACAACAACATATCTACATAAATTAACGCCAAAAGATAGACTATACAAATGTAAAACTATTTACAAGAAAAAGTACATGATCTAAGCATCCCACTTCTTCAGATAGAGCCCATTTCTAGTCTCCAACAACTTATTCCCTTCATAATATGTTAACTAATATGCTCCTTTTGTTAAGACATGTGTTACGATATAAGGACCAATCCACATGGGATTAAATTTTCCTTCCCCTAAATTTTATTTATCTTGGTCTTAAACTAAGACAAGATCGCCTTCAGAAACGATTCTAGGTCAGACAGACTTGTCATATTTGTTAAATATACAGCATTAGGAGACATTCTCCAAACCGATATTTTGTAGTCAATATTGATCCTCCTGTATAGAGGTGAGCACTTTAATTTCCTTTCGTGCAAACGTTATTCCTCACGTATAGAGGTAATTTATCAAAGCAATTATGTTGTAAAGTCTTGTTGGACAAGGCTCCGAACTTGTGTATATCAAGTCATGATTATCATGTGAACCTTCTGTATAAAGGTATCCATGAGATGGACCTCCTGTATAGAGGTGAACCTTCCATATAAAGGTATCAATGAGATGGACCTCTCGTATAGAGGTGGACATTCCGTATAAAGTTCATGCTTTACTTGTTAAAAGCATTAATTTTGTGTGATATATTATTAACCATGATCACCAGATTGCTATTAAGTCTCCTTTAGAGATTGATCACCTCTAAAGTGAATTACTTTAGCATATGATCATTTGGTACAAAATAATATAATATGATCAAAACATCTGATAATTCTTCTTAGTATAATGTAATGTGATGGATAATTAAAGTTAGCACATATTGACCATGCAATAAGAGATAAAGAAATAAAAGATAAAGCATAGAGATCAAGAGAATTCAAAATTTCCCATGCAGACACTTTAGATAATTAAAGAGAACTCAAATTATTAAAGCTTCATTTATAAATCTTTAGTTATAAAGATTCAATTAAGTATCAATGCTTCAGTTAAAGCATCCATTAAAGATATGCCTCAGTTAACTAAAGAACTCACAGTGGTCACTTCAAGTAAATCAATCAGCATGATTTTAGTTAACTAAGTGTTAAATGAAAAGGACTAGTTAACTAAAGTATTTACACTTTAGTTAAACTAAAAGACGACAGTTCAGTTAAAGAGGATATCTAGTTAACTAAGTGTTATTGCATGATGACACTTGCATGTCAGACACTTAAGTTCGCCACCTAACTAAGTGGGAAAGCTTTCAATTAAGAGGCGAGTTCATCCTAAGTGGTAGCTCAGTGAGATGAAGCACTGCATAAAAAGTGGGGTGCACCACTCCATGCAAGATTAATACATCCATTTTGAGGGTGACTTTATCCTGAAGTTAGAAGTTAAAAATAGAAGAGAAAAATGTACAAATATGATATACAAGATTGTTGAATCCACAGTGTGAATTGAATTCTCTTCTCCATTGAAGGAAAGGCACTTCTCTTTGTGCAGGGTATTGTTCATGATTATTATTGTTGAGTTGGGTACACATCTGATTGATCTCTCTTCTCTATTGCTTCTGTATCTTCACCAAGAATTTTGGTGATCTCTTATCTTCTGAAAGCAATCTAATATGTTGTAAAAGAAAGCATTCTTTGCTATCCATTATATTATACTGAGAAGAATTGTTGGGGTTTTTGTTCTCATAATTTTGAGGATTTTACCCAAGGTATATCTTGTGTTATGGTTGTATGAACTTCATGGATTGAATTGTCTCATTGCTTCAAGTCTCTGTATCTAAAAGAATTAAAGATCAAAGCTCAACCAAATTTCAACATGGTATCATAGCTCAGGGTGTGAAGGAGCTCATTTTTGCATGCTAGCTAGAGCCTACGTTGATCCTGGGAAGTTGAGCACAAGATTTGAAGACTATGGCATCGGTATTTGTACGACTAGAAGACTGTCTTGAGGGCACCTCAAACTTGAACACTTGGAAGGCTTGGATTCTCAACATCCTAGAGTAACATGACTTGGATGGCTATGTATCCATTGTGGTGGAGGAGACTACATCTAATGCAGGGTGCATCAATTTCAAGAAGAATCAAGTTAAGGATAAATTGATCATCTATGATTCGGTAAAAGATAACTTGATTCCCGTGATCACACCGTTGAAGACCACGAAAGAATGTTCTGATACATTGACTAATCTATATGAGAAGAAGGCCCCGATTCAAAAGAGGGCATTGAATAATAAGCCTCGAAACTTAAATATGGAGACAGATGAGACAGTGGCCTCCTTCTCCAAGATCTCTCAGGTAAGAGATCAGCTTGATAGTATTGGAGTAGTGGTGGATGAAGATGATATTCTCCAAACCACTATTGATGGTATCCAATACTCATGGGAGACATTCTTGGTTGTGGTAAATGGTCGATAGGTACAAACTAACTTTGAAAGGTTGTGGCATGACTTCCTCCAAGAGAAGGGGAGAATCCAGAGCAAGTCAGTGTGCATCAAAGAAGAAAATCTTGCCCTCACGACAAGAATGAAGAAAGGAAAAAAACCCTTCTTTCAAAATAATTTCTCTCATTCAAAGAAGGAGTTCAACAAAGGATTTGACAAGTCAAAATCTAGATGCTTCAATTGCAACAAAAAGGCCATTTCTCAAGAGATTGCAGAGCAAAGCGGAAAGGAAAGTTTCATGCTTCTACCGCCATAGAAGATGAAATCACTCAAAATAATGCATTCGAATAAAAGGATACAAGAAGGGAGTATTATCTTGTCTCATACCTTTTCAAGATCCATCATCACAAATGCAGACACATGGTTGATTGATAGTGGTGCATCCAAACATATGACTGGTTACAAGAGTACCATCACCGATCTAAAAGAGAAATAATTCGCATGCATGGTAGAGTTGCGAGACAACTCAACTTATTCGATCCAAGGAGTTGGATCCACTTCATTCCAACTGAGCACTGGTGATATTTTACATGTGGGGGACATTCTATATGTTCCAGGATTGAAGAAGAACCTCCTCTCATTTTCAGCTCTTGAAGACAAAATCTTCCGAGTTATCTTCATGGATAACAAAGCACTTTTATGGTCGAAGAACAAAAGTCTAGAATCTGCTGTTGTGATTGGAGTTCGAGAGGGAGGACTCTACAAGGTACCCGAGAAGTACATTCAAGATATGATTCACAACACTATCAGTCTATGCAGGCTATGGAACCAAAAGCTTGGACACCTACACTACAAAGCACTACCAGGACTTCAAAATATGGTAAAATGTATGCCCGTATTTTATTTTGAGCATGATAGTGTATGTCGGGGTTGTGCACTTGGGAAGAATGTTAAGAAAATATTTTCTAGCAGTTATACTAGATCTAAAGGGATTTTAGATTTAATACATTCTGATGTATGTGGTCCCATGTCATCCCCTTCCCTGAGTGGCTTCTTATATTATGTATTGTTCATAGATGATTTTTCTAGGAAGTCATGGATTTATTTCATGAAGGCTTGTTGGGCGTGACCTAAGTAGGCATAATTTTGATAAAATACAGTTTTGCGAATTGCACAGTTTGGGCTGCAATGTCAAAGGGCACATTTTTGCAGAGTGCGCAGCTTAGATTGCATAGTCAGATTTGGCGCAGTTGAGATGGTGCACAGTGCCAGCACAACAGTTATTTTGGGTAAAGAGTATAAGGGAAGGTCGAGCTGGGGAAGTGACCTATTTTGAGTAAGAAGCAGAGCAGAGAAAGAGAAAAGAGACCTGTCAATAGAGTGGCGGAAAATAGTTAAGGAGCTAAGCCATGAGGTCGATGGCGACAGGCAGGCTAAAGGGGTGGAAAATGATAGGCCACGATGCAGTTGTAACTGTTTTGTTGATGACTGTGGCTGTCAGAAGGGAATTAGAGCCACAAGTGGCCCAACAAGGTGGCCGAAGCGAGTGGATTAAGTTGTCGACGACGACAGGAAAGGTGGCGGGTAACCGCACCCGTTTGGGAAACCTTAGGGTTTTGGCCCATGCATTATAAAGACATGAACAACGGGCATGATCTATAAAAGGGGCACATTTTGTAAGGGAAAGGGTTAATCTTCATTGTATAATCTTGAGCAATACTTGTTTGTTTTGCTGGAAGCCATTGTAAAGGCTCTGCAAGCTGTTTGCACAGAGGCCTATTGACAGAGAAGAGAGCCTGCAGCTGAGTGCGCAGACTGGAACTATTGTACCCTTCCCAAGATAATATAACAACAGTTCCTATGGACGTAGCTCCCATCATGGGGGTGAACCACGTTAAATTGTGTGTTGTGTGACTGTTTATGTGTTTGCATCTGTTTATTTGCTTACAATGAATGCTTAAGACCTTGCTTATCAGTTTATGTGTTTTAATTTTATATGTATCCGCCATAAAGAGTGAATATGGGAATAATATGTTAAGTATCACATTATGGATGAATGTTAGATGCACAAGTAATTCTAAGTCTGTGAATGCATAAGTAAGTTGAGTAAACACTTAAGTAAGTAGAGCATGCGTCGTGTGACTCTATCGAAGCGCAGCACCGGTAATGCGCAGTACATTGTGTTCCATCGAATTGCATAAGTCATAAGATTAACAACTTAAGGAAATTGATGAATGGATAGAAAATACTAAGTAAAGTCATTGAAATGGGTTAAGTCCAGAGAGGAAGCGCAGTAGTCCGTTGCATTATCCTGTTTTCGGTTAAGTCCGAACCACGCAGTCCTTGGATGCGCGGGTTGTGCAAGCATCTAGCTTGTAGAAGTGTTAGCCGCGAAGAAGGTGAACTTTGCACAGTCCTCAGTCCGCAGCATGCTGTTCGTCAGATCTATTTAAAGCACTCATCACGTGGTTGTGGAAACCTAATTCCGCAACCTCCCCATTACTTCGCCTCAGGTGAGACCTCAGTCTGTTCGCAGATTGTTGCCGAAAGGGCCGGTGAAAAGGGGTTTTGTTGGTTCCTTGAACCGCGAAGAACCTGGGACTAAATTGGAAACCTCTAGAACAGTTACTTAAGAAAACAAATGGTTCCATTTCCGTGCTAAGAATATGTGATGAGTTGCCATGCTTGAAATAATGATGTGCTCGGACGAAAAGGTTCCGTTGATTGCAGAAAATTGGCATCCAGACAAGAAAGAGATTTGGGCCTGGTGTGACAAGACAGAAAGAGACTTTGCAAGGAAGGAAAAAAGACATCCACGTCTCTTTGACGTAGAGTGGTTGAACAAATACCCATGGAAAGATATTCATGAAATATTTTGGGCATCTTTTGGAAACGAGTTGCACGAGTGGTTATCGAGGCTCGTAGAGTGAAAGAACTGTTTCCATCCAGAAGTACCAACCGAGTGGACTCCAGAGCTTACTGAGAGGCTCAAATCAATAGATAGTCCACTGCCGTGGGCAATCAACTTTTGGGTTGATAGCATACTAGAAGGCTTCGTAACAGAGTTCGCTGTGGACACGTTGAAATCCTATAGCGCAACTGAAGCAGAGTTCTTCAAAGGGTTCAGAGGTAAGTATCTGAACAATCTCAGTTTATACATTAAAATTCTTTTAGCTGAGAAAGGCCTTTTAAGAATGCAGTGAAAGTTTTGAGTCTGTCATGGTAAATAGCATATATAGTGACTCTAACGAAGAAACCCATAATTTGAGAAGTGGAAAGAGATACAAGTATACTGCTGAGAAAAATCCTAGACCACATGGACTTCGCGTAGAGACCAAAATACCATGTGAGCTTAATAATCAGATCGCACCTCTATCAACCACTTATCATCCTATTACTCCGTAGAATCCGCCGGTTGCGAACACTGCGCCCCTATTTCTCAGAATCCATCAATTTAGAACCCTCCCGCTGTTAATATTCCTAATCCTCAAAGTGTCAATACCAGTAACATCACAGGAGTAGGTACTCACACCATTCTGACTCAGACCATTCTGAATCCAACTATTCCATCTCAGAATATCCCGACTCAGAACAATCCACGTAGTACTATATCCAAAATCCCACTCAGAACCCTGCACCACCAAGAAGGAGGATGACTGACGACATCAAGCTGCCGATATTTAAGGGAATAGAAGACCCTGAGCAACACTGGTTCCTATGTGAAGCTGTGTGGAGTGTTAAGCAGGTTCAGAATGATGATTTGAAGAGAGTGCAGCTCGTCAAAGATAGAGCCTTGAATTGGTTCATGAAGTACTCTCAAGGGCATAATAGAAATTTAGTGGACATTAAGGCCACGCTATTGAGCGAGTTCAAGAAACCAAAATCAAAATCCCAATGTATAACAGAATTAAAGGAAATTAAGCAAAAGCCTAATGAAACAGTTTGGGAATTTGACCAAAAATTTAAGACACTGCTAGACCAATGCAGCTTTGTCATAGCACCGCAACAGCACCAAGAATGGGTTATAGCTGTGGTGTTGACTCACATCAGATTACCGTTAATGCAACAAAAGGTTGCTACGCATGCAGAAGCCTTGGAGATCGCGATGAAGTTAGAACCTTCACCGATAGGTGAGACCAGCACTGGAATGTCTCAAATCTAGACACAGTTAGCTACCCTGACACTACAATTACAAGATATGAAGAAGGGAAAATATAGAGATAAGAAATCTGGTGTACAGGCTGCAAGTGATAAGGGCACACCAGAGATCACTTCCCTTCATTTTAAAAGTACCTTAACAGTGGAGCACCAAATCCACTGAATCAGAATCAAGCACCGTGGTGTGAAATTTGTAGAACTAGAGGACATCGGCCTGAAGACTGTTATCTAATACAGAAGTATGTTCGAACCCCTAAGAACCTCTATTGCAACTTCTATAAGTCAGTTGGACATGATGAATCCAACTGTAGGGTATATGATCTCATGACGGAAAGAAAACGAGACATGGAGCATATGCGCGGTGGAGGAGTATACAGATTCTAAGAAGAAAATCTGCCAAAACAAGAAAATGCGCAGTATGACCAAGGCACATACAGATGCTGTGGAGGATACCACAGACGAGGAAGAAATGCCATCCCAGCACAAGGAAGAGGCTGAGGTCAGGTAATATGTTATAACTATGGCCAGCTAGGCCATGTATCTAGAGATTGTACCAATCCATGTACTACCTGTAACTATTGTAAATCTTTTGATCATGTTATTGAGGACTGCCCAGTGTTAGTGGCAAAAATGCAGAAATGAAAGCAAGATGCGTCGAACCCAAACATTCAGTTGATCGCAGCAGAGAAAAGGGCTGCAGACCCAAGTATCAATGTGGTGATGCGAAGTTGCACTGTAACAGGAAGAGATAGAGGAGCAGAAGCTTTGACTTCTGGATATTTTGACACTAAGCAGAACCCTGTTGAAACCATCTGGATCAAAAAAGCTACTGGAAAAGCACTTGCTTTCAACCTGGATAAAAACAAATAAGTCTTTGAAGAAGCGCAAGACATCTTCAAAGAGCCAGCACCTATGTCACCAAGAATCCCGTTGCGCAGTGAAATACTGCAAATGCAAGATATGCGAGCGGCATATGACAAGACGTGCACCGCAACAGAGATAGGCACTTCTATTGCGTAGTTCCTACGGAGCTGCATGAAACTATTGAAGAGCATAGATGTTGTAGTGGAATTCAAAAAGTTGTTGAACCAGTATGAACCATGCAGTGAGAAGGATACTACCGAGAGCGCAGTTCACCACATTAAAAGCTATAAAAGAACAGGCAGAGAAATGAGGCTCACTGCGCAGATAGGATGTTATGAGATGGATGAAGTCATCCTTGACTTAGGATCCAAGGTAAATGTCTTGACTAAGCAAACATGGAAGTAGATGGGGAGACCAAAGTTGTTATGGTCACCCATACAGTTGAGGTTAGCAAATCAGATGAAAGTCATACCTTTTGGGATACTAGCCAATATTGTTGTTGACATCAATGGAGTGCGAAGTCATGCAGACTTAAAGGTTATCGAAATTATGGATGATAGCCAGCCTTATCCAACACTATTGGGTATAGATTGGGCTATGGATAACCTCGCCATCATAAATATGAAAACAAAGAAGATGATCTTTGAAGGTCAGGAAATAAGGGTCATCGTGTCGTTGGACCCTTTGCAAGGTGAAAGATATAGCAAGCCAATTCAAGAAGAATCCAAAGCTCAATACTTGGACCGCATCTACAATATGACTATGAACGATGCTGACTACATTAATCCTACTGCAGATGGAACACTCAGCTGGAAATGTGACAACTCTTGCATCTCAGACTCCGATGTAGGGCTAGAGAATTAGCAGAACAGAATGCATTAGGTATCTCCCAAAAGATGCGCGCATATCACAAAGTCACTACGCTAGATTGGAAGAGAGGTAAGTCCAATCCCCACCTATGATGGTTCATCTAATGTTTATTCATTTATCCAAGAATATACTGTATTAGTTGCATCTGAATAGCGCATACCAGCAATAAACATGGCACTACGCGAGACACCTTCTAGATGGTGGGATGCGCATAAGAATACCTTGACTACATGGGATTAGTGTAGACGAATGATGCAAATCAGATTCATGGAAACCACTGCGCTGACCATGTTAAAGTACAATGGACAAACAAGTCCAAGGGATCACGTAGAGATCTGTTCGGAAGCATGGATAAAGAGACCGCAGATAGAATGGGTTCATTTGTTTGCGCACACATTAGACCGGATTCCAAAGAATTGGTATCTAGACATAGAGTTGCATAGAGGAACCACATACTGGGCAATGATGGCTGCGAACTTCCAGAAAACTTTCAGCTTTGAAGATGAAAGTCCAAGTATAAATGAAGCCTTGCAAGTCATCAAGGAAATCATATTCAAAGCAGAATGCCCAAATATAAATGAGGCATTGAAGGAACTCAAAGAGAGAGTGTTTGAAGATATCAAAGTACCTGTGAACCTATAGCCAGAATGGGGCAGGAAGGTAGAGCATGCCCTTGAATGTTATAACCTTGCTGAAAATGAAGAACGAGAAGAGAGCAATGAGGAGGGTCCGCGCAATGTCAATATACTTGAGTCAAAAGGTGCGCGTGATGTAGAGGGACCTCCACTGGAAATTCCAGACATGAGTGCACCTGTGAAAATTAGAAAAGTGAACATTGGCACGAGTGAAGAGCCAAATTTCGCATCTATTGGAGACTACTGGGATGATCAGACGATTGCAGAGATCAAAGACCTGCTACATGAATATCGGGATTTATTTCCTACAAAGTTTATAGAAATGAAAGGTATTCTGGGCAACTTAGGGGTTATGAAAATACCTCTTAAGCTAGGCATGAAGCCTATTAAGTAAAGGCCTTATAGACTGAATCCTAGATATAAAGAAAGATTCAAGGCAGAACTTGATAAGATGCTCGATGCGGGGATCATCGATCCGGTTGAAGAATCAGAGTGGATAAGCCCGATGATTATCCAAGACAAGAAATCTAAGGGTGAGATCAAGATTTGCGTAGATCTTAGAAAGTTGAATGATGCTTTGATGCATGAACCATTTCCTATTCCTTTTACAGATGAAGTGCTAGACAATGTTGGAGGAAACAAGGCATATTAATTTACTAATGGATTTTCTAGATACCATCAGATACGGATTGATCTAGCGGATAGGCATAAGACCACTTTTGCCACAGAATGGGGCTCATTCCAGTATACAGTGATGCCCTTTGGTTTGAAGAATGCACCTGCCATTTTTTCTAGAGTTGTTGTTGCAGCATTTAAAGATTTCATAAATAAATTTGTAGAAGCATATTTTGATGATTGGACTATCTTTGGTTTACTGAAGACCCACTGTGAAAACCTGAGAATGATTCTTGCGAAGTGCAGACAACATCATATTTCCTTGAATTTAAAGAAGTGTGTTTTATGTGTTCCTTATGGTATTCTTTTGGGCCACATAGTATGAAGACAAGGCCAGATGGTTGATCCTGCGAAGATCGCAGTTATTGGAAACCTACCAACACCAAATTTAGTAAAGTAGCTTCGCACCACATTGGGGCATATAGGATACTATAGAAAGTTTATAAAGGGTTACACGCAAAGAACCGAGCCAATGGAGAAGCTGTTGAAAAAATACGCGCAGTTCATCTGGAACATGGAATGTGAGCAAGGATTAGACACATTAAAATAGAAAATGGTAATTGCACTGATACTAGTTTTTCCAGACTGGGAGAAGCCATTTGATGTACATGTTGATGCATCATGTATAGCATTGTGCATTTTGCTTGCTCAGCTAGGTGAAGGGGGTATTGATCACCCCATTTCATTCTCGAGCAGGAAGCTCTCATCTGCGGAAAAAGAATTATACGACCACTGAGAGAGAGGGATTAGCTATGGTCTACGCACTCCAGAAATTCAGGCACTATTTGCTGGGTGCACACTTCTCTATGTACACTGACCATTCTGCTTTAAAATACTTGGTCAACAATCCAGTGTTAGGGGGGAGAATCTGTAGATGGTTGTTACTCTTTCAGGACTATAACTTTGAAATAGTGGTTAAGCCAGGAAGATTAAATCTAGGACTTGACCATCTCTCAAGGATTGAGTCAGGCAAAGAACTGACTAATCTTGAATACAATTTTCCTGATGCGTAGTTATTTTCTATACAGATTGTAGATGACTACTATATAGACATTGTCGATTTCTTGACTACTGGGTTGGCACCCACAAAATTTACTACACAGTAGAAGAAGCAGCTGGTAGTAAGAGCAGAAGACTTCACCATAATTGCGGGACAACTATACAAATTGGGACCGGATGAAGTGATGCGCAGATGTGTGTTAGAGCACGAGAAACCATTCATATTGGCTGATGCACATTCAGGAGCATCAGGAGGTCACTGCGTAGGAAGAGCCACTGCGCAGAATATATTAAGGGTAGGGCTATGGTGGTCTACTATTCACAAAGATTTGAAAGAACATTGCTAGAACTGCGATGTCTATCAGAGGACAAGGAGTCCATTGTGAAGAGATGAAATGCCACTGAACCCGCATTTGAAACTTAAGGAATTTGAAAAATGGGCTATTGACTTCGTGGGACCTATAAACCCACCAGGGAAGAGAACTGGTTCGAGATACATCATCACTACTATTGACTATCTCACCAGATGGGCAGAAGCGAAGCCAGTGAAGGACTGTAGCGCAGCTACTACCACACAGTTCATTTTTTAGAACATCCTTACTAGGTTCGGATGTCCGAATATTTTGATGAGTGATCAAGGCACTCATTTTCTGAACAGAACTATTGAAACACTGACTGAAGAGTTCCACATTTACCACCAGAGAAGTACACCATATCATCCGCAAGCAAATGGAATTGTGGAATCTTTCAATAAGGTACTGGAAAATGTGCTAACTAAGGTATGCAATGTCAATAGGGATGATTGGGATTTGTGCATTCCAGTTGTTTTGTGGGCGTACATAACTAATTGCAAGAAATTGATGGGACATACACCTTTTAGGTTGGCCTATGGACAAGAAGCAGTAATTCCTATGGAGTATATTGCTCCCAGCTTGAGGATAGCTACATTTACAGGTATGGAAGATCAAGAGGCACTAGAAGAAAGGCTTCTACACTTGGTTGGTTTGGAGGAAGATTGCTTCATCGCAGGCTTTCACCAGCAAGTGAAAAAAGATACGCCATATCAAGAACAAGACCTTTCAGGTAGGTGATCTAGTCCTCCTATACGATAGCAAATTTATGAAGTTTCTTGGAAAGTTTAAAATGCATTGGCTTGGCCCATATACCGTTTTGCATGTTACGAATGGTGGCGCAATTCAGTTAGCCACGTTAGTAGGAGATACATTACCAGGACTAGTAAATGGAAGTAGACTAAAACCCTATCGGGATAGTCCTACTTCGCAGAACCCTCAATGAGCAGGAAAAAAAAGTGGAACCACACAACACGAAGTTTATAATGGAGCTGCACAGATTAAACATAGATAGACAACTCCGAAGAACGAGAAGCTGCGACGAGAGGCATGAAGCAGAAGCGCAGCTGCGTAGTTAAGAGACAAGAAGCCCACGTGCACCAGAAAACCATTTGTTAGAACCGCTATCACATCAGGACGGAAACAAGTAACCATGAAAACTGTCGGCTGGTTAGTGAGACGTTATTCAAAAATGCTGGCACCAAAAAAATCCCACATTAAAAGAATATCTTACCCGTTCAGGCATAATAAAGACTAAAATGACTGAGATCCTAATGGGATCCGACCAATGGACTTGGAAATTAATCCTTGACTAGGATGTCATACGGCTCGCCAGTACCATTACACCTCAGCAATTAAGGAAATTTAATCTGACTTGACATATTTAATGGTGGAAAAGATTGAGATGCCAGCGAGATCTCATCCAACACACTTAGCACTTAATGCCTAGTCTAGTCGTTCTAGAAACATTCAATTTCACATCAGACGGAGATCCAGCCGAGATTTTGCAAACGGATACAACATTAAATCTCTAATTTAAATGTCGAAGAACGCACTATCGAGATAGAAACTCTATAAATAGCAATCAACTCTTACTTATGCATTTTACCACGAGTTTGAAATTTTACCGACTGTGAAGATTGTAAGAACTTAGCAGCCAGAAGCACCAGTGCCTGCTAAGTTTATGTCTGACAAGCAGACATTGGAAGAGATCCTAGGCACCTTCAACCACTCTGGGTTAAGTGGAGTGATGAAGACACCAACGAAGCATACCACATGAGACCGGGGTGGCTTATCTAAGACCCCGAAGCAGAATCAACCACAACAACAAAAGAAGGACAAGCATCCAGCCACAGGGCAGGAAAAACCAAAGACACAAGGCACTTTAAAGCTAGAGGCTCCGCAAGGGAACCTGCCACCACCTATATGGCTCGTTCCAGAATATGTCAGTCCGAGGAAGAACGATGCCCTAGAAAGGCACCTCGAGAAGAATGCACAATATGACATCCCGGTACCGCCGATGTCAAGACATGTGCAAACCAAAGAATATTTGCTTGGTAAGATACCTGACTGCAAATTTACTGATTATAATCTAATGAATCATGAGAAATTCCCATACTTGCAGCCCGAAAGATACATGTATAGCAAAGGGGATGGAACCACAAAGAAACCAGAGGTTTTTCCCATGAACTGGGCTGTGCCATTGTCCCAGGATGGTCTGCTCAACCTATTAAGAATTCCACACTTCGGGCATAGCAATGAGCTCAATGCTGTGGTTCGTACGCTGCTCTTCTGCATGCACTAGGGTTACATTTGGTTGGACTTTAAGGTCAACAATATTGTCGTCTTGAAAAAGAGGGGCGATGACCGTTGTTAACAATCAAACTAACACCCCTAGTCATGTGACAGAAGATGCATATGTTTACCATGCACCTGTAGCAAGAAGACATGACACAAGTTCATTTAGAGACGAATCCTCTCTGAGAAATGCATTAATTATGTTTAAAATCATTCTAAATGGTGCAAAAAGCCTAAAAACTATGAAAAGTGGGTTTTCAAGTTAAAATAATCTAAAATGAGGAAAATGGATTATCTCACACTCAAAAGAGAAACCTAAGGCACATTTCCCAATGCTATATAAGAAAGGCTTTGGGGCATGGTAAAGACACACAAAGGAAGAGCAAAGGAATGCTGGAGAGATTCTCAAGGAGGAGAAAGAGCTCAAATTCTTCAAAAGCAAGGGTGAAGAAAGGGAAGCTCATTTGCAATGGAGGAAGGATTCTCACCTAGATCATTGGTAAGGATGTATTTCTTCATTATTCTAATATTAATGGATTCAATTTTCTACCATCTATGAGTTTAAATTTGGTTTATCTTGTATGAATTTAATTTATGGATGGCTTTAGATCTTAAGTTTGCTTATCTTGATTGATGAATAGATATAGATCTTTGGAAACTTGTGATAATATTTTCATGTTGCTGACGTAGGAACTCACCATTTCTTAGGAAGATAGTTAAACTAGTGTAGACACAACCCTGCACTAAACACTATTTTCACCATAACATCGGAGGTATACTTTCCTTTAAGAGTTTTCTCTAATTCCATTTCGGAGGTCGGTTCCACCTCATCGGTTGGAACCTCCAAAGAAAAAACCTTAGATGAAAATAATGATGGCAAGATACATACTTCTGCACACCATGAGGAAATGGATAATAGTGTTCCCTTTTCTACCGCAGAGCTCGCTTATCAAGCTATTCAAATGGCTTCAGTAGAACCGGATCAAAACCCTCCCAAGATGGAGGAGTATGATCCCTATACTTCACCTGTTTGGGCCTTGAACTCTCAAAGTAACCATGATCTCCTAGATTAGACTTTCTCTTCGGATGAAGCCATCTTAGAGCCTATGAACATCTCAGAACGACCCTGGGACGATATGCATCACAAATCCTCGTTTCCTCCTAAGATCGATTTATTAGAAGTTAAACCTGAAAATTTTGACTTCGATGATGACATCAACAAGTACCCATGCCCTGACCAAATTCACAATGTGAGTTCAGAAGGCAATTGGCCAAAAAGGTTTTATGTTGATGATGACATCAGTAAATACCAATGCCCTATCCAGATACACAATGTGAGTTCAGAAGGAAATTTGGCGAACATTTCGAAAACCATCCGAATTGATATACCCATCAAACCTGGCATTGTTGAGCACATCAACATAGGTGAGAATTGTTCTCCTGAGGAAATAAAATTTTACACTTCTTTATTTGAAAAGTATCGTGATGTGTTCGCATGGTCTTATGCAGAAATGCCAGGCATCGATCCCAGCATCGTAGAACATGAGATCAAAACTTATCCCAATGTTAAACTCAAGCGGCAAAAACTACGTCCAATGAACCTTAAGAAATCAGCTGCCATTAAAGCAGAAGTCGAAAATCTCTTGAACGCTAGATTCATTTATCCTGTTCCTTTGATTGATTGGGTATCCAATCTTGTTCCAGTTAACAAAAAACAAGGAACTATCTGGGTTTGTATCGATTTTAGAGATCTAAGCTTAGCCTGTACTAAGGATAACTATCTCACACCCTTCATTGATCATATCATCGATGAATGCATCGGGAATGAAATCTTCTCGTTTATGGACGGCTTCTCCGGTTACAACCAAATCCAGATAAAAAAGGAAGACCAACATAAAACAACTTTTATATGCCCTTGGGGAACTTTTGCATATCGAAAAATGCCATTCGGCCTAAAAAACGTCGGAGCTACTTTTCAAAGAGCTATGTCATGTGCATTTCACAATATTAAGGATATCGTCGAAGTTTACCTTGATGATTTAGCAGCTAAATCTAAAAAGAGAGTTGAACATGGCGCACATCTACAAGCCATCTTCAAGCGTTGCCGCAAGTACAACACTAGGTTAAATGCATGTTTTGTGTGGACTCTGGGAGGTTACTTGGGTTCGTAGTGTCCCAAAAAGGGATCATGGTTGATCCCATCAAGGTTGAGGAAATACTTCAGTTTCCTTCCCCAAAAACAATCACTCAACTTCAAATCCTTCAAGGGAAAGCTACCTACTTGAGGAGATTTGTCGAGAATTTTGCTGAAAAAGCTAAAGGTTTCATGTGTCTTTTAAAATGGGATGCAATATTCATATGGGATGACCAAGCTCAACGTTCATTTGATGAAATAAAGAAAGCTTTGGTCTCTGCCCCGGTGCTTAGTCCATCGAACTATAATAGAGACTTTCTACTATATTTGGCTGCCTCTCCTACCACAATTGGAATGGTCTTAGCACAAGAAGATGAATCCTCTCAAGAACATGTTATTTACTATCTTAGTAAGGGCCTTGCAGGTCCTGAATTGAGATATTCCCAGCTCGAGAAGTTGGCCTTGGCAGTGGTCCATGCTGTCCAACGACTTAGACATTACATACTTCCAAGGAAAACAACCATAGTGGCTGAAATGAACCCCATGAGACACATTTTGTCCCGCCATGTCATTGGTGGCAAATACTCAAAATGGATAGTAATTTTACAAGAATTTGACCTCGAATTCAAAAACGCTAAAGCCAAGAAGTTGTTGGCATTTGCTGAATTAATGTATGAGTTTCCCATAGAGAAAGAGGGTACTATATCTGTTGAAACTTGGGAAGATGAACATGTATTCCTCATTGCACCTTTTGATCCTTGGTATGGAGCATTCATTATATATCTTCAAACCCAAAGGATCGATCCTCGGCTTTCTAGTATTGAACGACATCGTATCCGACATCGAACTCGAAGATACCTCATCATCGGGGATACTTTGTACCGTCGAGGAATAGACATCATATTAAGACGTTGTTTAGTACACCATGAAGCTGAACAAGTATTGAATGATTGCCATGCTGGAGCATGTGGCAGTCATCTTTCTGGGTTAGCAACTACTCAGAAAATATTGCGTGCAGGATACTTTTGGCCTACAATTTTCAAAGATTGCATAAATGTTGTCAAAAAGTTTCACCCTTGTCAAATTTACGCAAGGAAAATGAGCGCACATCCTGCTCCTTTACACCCTATAGTAACCGTGGGTCCATTTTCAAAATGGGCCATTGATTATATGACAGTCAACCCACCTTCAGTCGATGGCCACCACTACATCATCATAGCAGTGGACTACTTCACCAAGTGGGCTGAGGCGATTCCTACATTCAATTGCACGGGTAAAACTGCAGCATACTTTCTATTCAATCATGTGATAGAAAGGTTTGGTGTACCCAAAGAGATCACTACTGGAAACAGAAGTCATTTTAGAAATTCCTGTATGGATGAACTTACAAACCGGTTAGGATTGCAGCAGGACTTCTCCTCGCCATACTATCCTCAAGCTAACGGACAAGTAGAAGCCATCAACAAGGTTTTAAAAACCATGTTATAGAGGATGATTAATACAAACAAGAACAACTGGCACTTGATGTTGTTTACTGCTCTTTGGGTCTACCGAACAACTGCTAAAACTGCAACCGGATTCACTCATTTCCAATTGGTTTATGGAGAAGAAGCTCTGTTTCCAATTGAATGTGAAATCCCATCATTAAAGATAGCTTTCGAACTCTTACCTAACACTTCTACGGAAGAGGAAAGGATTCTCCATCTCCATGCTTTGGATGAAACTAGAAGAGAAGCCTCTTTAAACATAGAAGTACATAAGAAGAGGGTCAAAACACAATATGACAAGTCCATTCGTCCTTGAGTCTTTTATGGAGGCAATCTAGTTTTAGTTTATGACCAAGACCAAGATAAAATAGGAGAAGGAAAATTTGTACCTAAATGGTTTGGCCCACTTGTTGTCAAAACTGTGTTAAAAAAGGGAGCTTATGAATTGGTCAATTTTGATGGGGAACCCATGTCGGAGATCATAAATTGTCTCTATCTAAAGAAATACTTCGCGTAGGCACTGATGCCTCGCACCATTTGTTGTATTATGTTGTATTCTTTGTATAAAATTTTGTACATTAGTTATTTCAGGCACACACTTATCTTTCTTGGCATTATCACTTTGGCAGATGACACAAGAATCTTTCACATATTTGGGATATGTGGATGGTGCCAGTTGTAGTTCTCAGAATGTTGCTTCCGCCACATGGGTCGTTTTCACACCTAATAAAAAATTTCTTAGCTCAGGAGGCATTTTTCTCGGATCTGCAACCAACAATGTTGCAGAGTATAGCGCAGTCATTGAGCTTCTTCTCGAGGCTGTCACCCTTGGCATCCGACGAATAATCGTCAAATTGGACTCATAATTATTTGTATCCCAGTTAAATGGTCAGTATTAGGTTTGACACCCTACATTGTTTAGAAAGTTTCTATGAGTACGTCTTTTAGAGTGTCAGTTCGAGTTTATTGAATATATACATGTTCCTAGAAGTCTAAATAGTTTGGCTGACTCTTTGGCCAACTATGTACTTGATTGGAATCTAAGTCATTAACATCATACCAAAAAGAAAGCATGTACATTATTTCATGGCCAATCACATAAGTGAAACCAAAATAATCTAGCTTACATCATAACCCAAAAAGTGTGTAAATTTTGCACACACCAAAAAGAATAATTGAAATACTATTTCCCTTTTTTATTCTTTTTCTTACAGATAAGACCCAAAAAATGTTCATACAAACAAAAAAAAAATGAAAAATTTGGAAAAAATCGAAAACATGGGAAACTGTTTCAAAATTTTCTAGTTTGACATCGAAACTAATCCACTACTGGAAGATCAAAGACTAAAGGTTAATAGCTTCTAGGAATTCGAGCTGAAAATGAATGCTTCCTCTCATGCATCGGCTTCACAACGAACACATATGGTAAATCATGAGTATTTTTACTTATCTTTTATTCATATATGTACAAACTGTATCCTTTTGAATGATAGTAAGAGGCATAATTCCTCAATTTTTAGCTATCTTTTTAGATATTAAATGCACATCTGAACCAATGTCTAACTAAATTGTTGGCTAGTGAAATGGTTTTTGATTTTAGGACTTGAAGACTTTGACAGTTCAAACTATTTGACTCAGGTAGTTGAGACAGACCATGATTCATGATGATCTATGATTTTGGCATTTTTTACAAGACTCAAGCTGAAGTAAACCTCATTGAACCATTCCTACTTGGCCATTTCCCCAACTCAGATAACTTCAGTCACATGGTATTACTTCACCGTCCGTCGACACATAAACCTGCTTCAGATAGACTACCCCGGGAAGGAACAACTGTAAGAGTGTGCACAACTAGCTTAGCCCTTGTTTTCAATATGGATCTTTTCCTTGGCCTAACCCCTGCCCTTGAAACATAGGCGTACGCCCATGCAACACTCATTCCTTCCTATGTATCATAGCATTCTTTATTCCTTTTTATAAAAATGAAAAAGCATAAAAATTAAAAAACACAAAAATCCAAAAAGGGAGAGACTTGAATCACTTCATATTATAATCCTTGAAGAAAACGGCAACAGTCAGTCATTGTCACCCTTGAACACGGCACATAATTTGGTCCCCGCTGTCAATACACCATCTGCATTTGCCTTAGGAAACTGCACCAGTATTTTGAATAAATCTCCACCGATGGGTTATCCTTCCCGTCACCAATGGAGCTTTCGTTAATGCATCTAGCATTAGTGGATTTCATTAAGGTCAGTTACTCAAAGTCCTATGTTGCCAAGTGTCCATTCTGCGTCATGTTATGTGTTCAAGGGAAGTCCAAACCGAGTCGGCCATTCCTCAAATATTCTTGACCAATCATGTCGGCCTTCCTTGTGTCAGTGTACAGTGTTGGATCTTGTAGTTCTACCAAATTATAGCATATTATTGATTTTTGTTTCGTATTGGTTGATGTGGGATGCATCAATTCCCTCATTCCGATGGATCTATTCCTATCGACATCAAATCATCATCTAGGACACGGATCTAGAAACCCGAGAGTATCTTGGATCTTGCAGTCATTAGTGGCAGGTTTCCTCGCAAATGACAGTGGGTATACATCAATGACCCCTAATTGTTTGATTCTACAAGTGTTCGACTTCAGAACATCTATTCACACTTGCTAGTTTGTACTTAGTACCTTGGAGTCCATCATCACTATCGGTGGGTCTCTTCGCAGCTGTTAATGGTATACATCAATGACTGGTAATCAGATGGTGTTTTATTATGCTCGACATCAGATCACTTATTCGCATGATATATTGGTTTGTGCTGTTGTCTCGGGATGGTCTGCTCAACCTGTTAAGAATTCTGCATTTCGGGCGTAGCAATGTGCTCAATGCTGTGGTTCGTATGCTGCTCTCCTGCATGCACCAGGGTTACATTTGGTTGGACTTTAAGGTCAACATTATTGTCGGCTTGAGCAAGAGGGGTGATGACCCTGCTGAAGAATTCGTCGACAAGAAAGACGAAGGAATTGGTCACACAAATAAAAGATGAGTTCAACTTGGTAAGAAGGAAGAGAGAATATGAAACTGACCCAATTACAAATGAGCCTCTACAGTTCGTAATTCAGCTACTGGCGGGAAGGATTCTGAGGAAAGCTAGACCAAAGGAAGTTTTAGCATCAGTGGTAGCCTTAGCTGCTAAAGCTATGGATGGACATGAATATAATTGGGCCAATTTTCTATTGAATGAGAATTTATTGGAGGTACAAGACACGCAAGACAAAGGGTTACCTTTCCACTTCAGTTGGTTGCTAGTACTCATTACTTTCATGGGATGGAAGGAACCTCACCATCAGAATGGCCTGCCGATAGCAGCAGATGACTGTTGGGCGGTCCGTTACGCGAACATGTGGGAATCCACGAATGCATAGAAGCAGCGGTTTAACAACCTACAGTTCCTGACTTACTTTGAACAACTATAAACAGTCATTGAGTAGAATCCACACATCACAGAGGAGGTGACGACCAAATATAAGCCAATAATTATTTTCAAGGCTTGATTACACTGTATCTACATACAACCACGCACGAAATAGAGACATGGTATGAAGGGAAATATCAGTTCAGAGCGCCGATGCTTGAGATGATCATTGAGGACTGGCCTGAGGACTGGAAAGAAGATGCACCAGATACTGCTATCACTACATCCACGGAGGAGGAAGAAGAGGACCAAACGGACAAAAATCCAGAGGTCCAGAGTGCACCAAACCCAACACCTTCCCAGTAGGCAGGCGAGAAAAGAAAAGAGACGGATACACAGACACTAGAGAAGCCACAAAAGAAGAAGTCGGAAGCAACAAAACTACCGCTCGATAGAATGTTGCACGATGACAATTACGAGTAGATTGCATCAAGGGTTTCAGCGCACTTGGAAGATGTCGTGACACTGAAAACAAACAATGAAGAACCGGACGAAACAGAAGTTAGAGAAAGCATCAACAAACTGACCAGTCTGATCATCAGAATGGAGCAAGTCCATCGCGACTTGGCTAAGGAACCAAACCACAATGACCACTTAGGTGAGTCAAGTGGGAAGATGCGTAGTCCACCTACTTATAAAACACGGACACGCGTAGTTAAGATTGCACCAATGTCTATTTTGTTTCCGACAAATGTGATGGCAGAGAATGCGGGGAGGCTCGTGTAGTTGGAATTTAATGTGGACATGCTACTTGCAGAAGGATTGAATGAGCTGCACACTCAAATAATAGAAGAAATCCATGAATGAGACATCGTCTCACACAATCAACACCACCAACTTGAAGAAAACTACAAGAAATTACAAGAGGAATGTGAGCAGAAGACAAGGGAGCTTCAATACGCACAAGAGAAACAACGCAGGGTAAAAGGAGCAGTATCAGCTATCTGCTTGAAGCTACCTAAAATTGAGGCAAAGCCTGAAATTGAGGCAGCTATCCTACAAATCGGCATTGCTGTGGATAGTTTGCAAGAACAAATGCAAGGACTAGAGATTTCCCACAAATCTAAGGTTGTAGAGATGGAAGTTGCCCATCAAGCCAAAATGGCCAAGCTAGCAACCCAGTGGCTAGTTGACATAGTACAACAGGCGGAAGAAGCATGAGCAGAGGCGTTGAGGGCCTCTACGCAGAGCATCTGTGCAGCAGTGGTGCAATGCCAAAACCTGCTGGATGACGTTTCTAACATTTGGAGCATATTACAAGAGGAACCGAAGTTGCAAAACTTCCACAATGAAATACAACGGAAGCAACAAGAAGTGGATTCCATGGATGCATCTATGAAGGACTTTCCTGTACGAAAGAAGAAGCAAACCTTTATACACACCAAGGTACTCAGGAAGGAGCTCAAAATTTTAAGATCAAAAGAGGCTGAAACCTCTTCGAGGTTACAACCGCTACAAGAAGAGGAACTCACCCTGATGGACGAAATTGAAACAAAGTTGCAAGATCTTCAGGCAACGGAGAATAAAGTCAAGGAACAGATTGTGGAACCTGCCTCAGATGACATGTTGGACATGGTAAAAGGACACGAGCAAGAGATAAAGGAAATAGTTGCAAAGCTGAGTGCAATTGTTCAGGACTTTACTACGCGATCAGGTATTTCAAAAGATGCGCAGATGGAGCAACTGGATTGAGGTGGCTTGGAACGAGCCACAAGTAAGTGTTAGGGGACTGTTGGGTGTGGCCCAAGTATGCACAATTTTGATAAAATATAGTTTTGGGAACTGCCCGGTTTGGGCTGCGAGGTCAGAGGGCACAGTTTTGTGGAGTGCACAACTCAGATTGCATAGTCATATTTGGCACAGTTGAGCTTGTGCGCAGTGCTAGCACAATAGTTATTTTGGGTAAAGAGTATAAGGGAAGGTTGAGCTGGGGAATCTACCTATTTTGAGTAAGAAGAAGAGTGGAGAAAGAGAAAAACGACCTGTCAAGAGAGTGGCAACAAATAGTTAAGGAGCTAATCCACTAGGTCGATGGTGACAGGTAGGCTAAAGGGGCGAAAAGTGACAGGCCACGATGTAGTTGTAACTATTTTTTTGATGACTACGGCTGTTAGAAGGGCGTTAGAGCCACGAGTGGCCCAACAAGGCGACCTAAGAGAGTGGATTAAGCTCTTGACAATGACAGGCAGGGTGGCGGGTAACCACACCAGTTTGGGAAACCTTATGGTTTTGGTCCATGCATTGTAAAGACATGAGCTATGGGCATGATCTATAAAAGGGGCACATTTTGTAAGGGAAAGGGTTAATCCTCATTTTATAATCTTGAGCAATACTTGTTTGTTTTGCTGAAAGCCATTCTAAAGGTTATGCAAGCTGTGTGCACAAAGGCCTATTGAGAGAGAAGAGAGCCTGCAGTTGAGTGCGCAGACTGAAACTGTTGTACCCTTCCCAAGATAATATAACAACAGTTCCTGTGGACATAGCTCCCATTCTGGGGGTGAACCACGTTAAATTCTGTGTTGTGTGACTGTTTATGTGTTTGCATCCATTTATTGGCTTACAATGAATGCGTAAGATCTTGCTTATCAATTTGTGTGTTTTACTTTTATATGTATTCACCATAAAGAGTGAAGATGAGAATAATATGTTAAGTATCACATTATGGATCAATGTTATTTGCACAAGTAATTCTAAGTCTATGAATGCATAAGTCAGTTGATTAAACACTTAAGTAAGTAGAGATCGCATCGTGCGACTCCGTCGAAGCGCAACACCAGGAGTGCGCAGTATGTTGTGTTCCGTCGAATTGCACAAGTCATAAGATTAACAACCTAAGGAAATTGATGATTGGATAGAAAATACTAAATAAAGTCATTGAAGTGGATAATTAAGTCCAGAGAGGAAGCGTAGTAGTCCGTTGCATTATCCTATTGTCGGTTAAGTCTGAACTGCGCAATCCTTGGATGCACGAGTTGTGCAAGCGTCTAGCTTGTAGAAGTGTTAGCTGTGAAGAAGGTGAACTTCGTGCAGTCCTCAGTCAGTAGCACATTGTTCATCAGATTTGTTTAAAGCACTCATCATGTGGTTATGGAAACTTGATTCCGCAACCTCCCCATTACTTCGCCTTGGGTGAGACCTCAGTCTGTTCGTAGATTGTTGCCGAAAGGGCCTATGAAAAGGGGTTTTGTTGGTTCCTTGAAGCACGAAGAAATTGGGTCTACATTGGAAACCTCTAGAACAGTTACTTAAGCCAACAAGGATAAAAGTGAAACTCTTGGAAATTTTAAAGAGTTTAAAGCCCTAGTTGAAAATCAGAAAGAAAATCACATCCGTGCATTAAGGTTTGATAATGGAGGTGAATTTGATTCACATGCATTTAATGAGCTATGTAGTGATGCAGGAATATATAGACAATTATCAGTATAGTACAACCCTCAGCCAAATTGGGTTTCCGAAAGAAATAATAGAACCATATGTGAGGCTACAAAATCCATGATGCATGATCAAGATATGTCTACCTCATTATGGGAAGAAGCCACCCATACAGCTGTGTACATCCAAAATAGAAGCCCGCATGCCATTCTAGATGAAAAGACACCAGAAGAAGTGTTTACCGGTGAGAAGATAGACATCTCACACTTGAGGATATTAAGGAGCCCAGTATACATTCACGTACCGAAAGAAAAGAGAACAAAGATGGAGCCTTCTGGAAAGAAAGGCACCTTTGTGGGTTATAGCGAGTCATCCAAAGAATAGCGAATATATTTATATGGTGAGAGACACATTGAAGTCAGCCGAGATGTTACCTTCCATGAGGAAGCTTCTTTCAAAAGATTGAAAGAGATTCAATGTGATTCAAAGATAGAGGATCATGATTCTGATTCTCTCCCTTTATAGTTAGAGAGGAAGAAACCAGAAGATGCCCCAGATTCGCTAGCTCCTAAAGAACCAGTAGAACTAATTGAGAGGTCACCTGATGAACCTCCCGCTAAAAGAAGATATGCTTGGTGTCGAGACATCTTACAAAATGAAGAGAAACATGGAGCACCAATAGGCTCATCCAGAGAGAAAAAGAAACCTAACATATAGTCAGGGTATTGTTGACGCAGTGTCTATTGACAGGGGTTCACTTTGCACTGTCACCAACAAACTACAAACCCAAACTCCCTTACGCACTGGCCCAAAAAGGTGTAACCCTTTCCAGCAACACTTGTGGAGCAATTGCAGTCTCACCCGAGATGGATAAGGGACCTACAGGGACCAAGTTTCCGTAGTGGAGTTGAGGATATGCTTTCAACACACATTACCATTGTAGTAACCAGATATTATAACATTCGCAACATACGATCAATTCATCATTCACACATTAAGTCATTCGCAGAGTTCAACAGATAACAAACATTCGTAACAACATATTCTATTTACTTATTTAGATCAACAGTACTCCTTAAACCCATAGCATATTCACATCAGAGCTACTCTAAAACATTCACATTCATCATCACATAAAACTAGAGACAAAGATTGCACCATAATCGAACATCTTCATTCATTCATTAAACCTTGCGGAATGAACCTCGCAAAAACAGTCAATACACCATGTTGCAGATACAAAACAGACCCAAAAGATAGGATTAATCCTCAAAAAACAGCTGCCCTTAGGCTTACAATCCTACTCTATTTATATGCTTCTATTTGGTTACAAAACGGTACACATGACCAAATTAACTAATTTAACAATTCTTGCGCTTCCGCGAACTCTGCGAATGGTCCTTCTTCCGCGGAATGACCCTTTCGCACCTATCGGCTTCTGCACTTCCTGCGGACTTATCCCGTCCCAACAGGCCCCCAACAAAAACTTATGGCTCGTCCCGAGCCACCTCAGCTGGACACTGTTGTTTGGTACCCATCCTTCACAGTGCTCTGCTTCTAAAACTGTTCTTTCCATCTGGAGCTCGCTATTGTGTACTTCTCAACTTCGTCCGTCGATATTTGGTTCGCTGTCATGTACTTCTTGAACTCATCCTCCAGTCTCTGGAAACCTTGATCATCTACCTATTCATCATCTGCTAACTCACTCCTAGCTTGTTCCAGACTGGGAAAAATTTCATCAACGGCACCAAGGTGGGAAATAAGCCGACTGCTCTGGCACATCTGTTTCACACCTTGGATTGCCTCCTACCTGGGCCAGGGGCCCACCGCCCCTGGTGTTTTGGTGGTCACCAAGACCGTGAATATTCTAACTTCCACCATGCCCTTAGACATCTTGATTGAGACCTCGTCTCTTCTTCTCCCGAGTGTCTGCGCCGCTACCTTCTGCGGTCGTTTATGCACACTCGTCGTTCTGGCCCTCAATGCCCCTGGGGTGCTGCCGCACGAAATGAAATGGATCATTTCCAAAGCTTCCTTGGAATTCCTAACTTACCTCTCGTCTGGCTCAACTTGCAGCATAGGTTCCTCTCAGCTAATAGGTACTTCCTTACTCATATAGCCTTCTGTGCCTACTTTATGCTTGTTCGTTGCTTCTTTAATGCCTGATTATGAAATTATTGCCAAATCTTTACGCGTGCTCTTCGGATCCTATCATCCTGTCCTTTTGTCGTCGTTCGATCCGCACTGCTCATGATCGGACTTGAATCCTCACGTTCCAATTGTGTGAAGCATCGACCGCAGCCATGCTTCCGTTTCTACGTGCCAATCGTGCGAAGCATCTAGCATGCTTCCGCTGTCTATCTTTATCCATTTTTTTTTCTTTTACCGCACCTCCGATTCTCAGCCGCTCTGTGTTGGGTCATGGTGATAGGGCTTCATCCTATTCCCATTGACTAATTTAGGTAACAATATTCCATCCAAACTTTGTAACTGCACCGCACCTCCGTCGATTACAAAAGTTATGACGTATGGTCCTAACCAGTGCATTTGCAACTTACCTGGGTGTTTCGCAAACTTACTCTCATACAAAAAAACTGTATCCCCATTCTGAAAGTGCTTTGACTTGACATGGCGGTCGTTCCATGCCTTCTATCTGTCTTTTTCTACTTTCTGATGGAACCTTGTGATGAATCGATCTTTGTCAAGCTATATTAGTTGTGTCAATTGTTCCTCCATCGCGCCATCGTCGCTCATCCCTGTTGCTGCTGCAATGCGCAAGCTCGGGACAATGTATTCCATCGGCATAACTACTTCCTGGACCTAAACAAGCTTAAATGGAGTCTGGCCAGTCAGTCGTTTACATGTAGTGCGATATGCCCAAAGGACCGCTGGTATTTTTAAGTCCCAATCGTCACGGTTCGCATTGCACACCTTGGTGAGTGCATGCGCCAATACCTTATTGAACGCCCCAATTGTCCCGTTTTCCTGAGGGTGGTAAGGCGTACTCTTTTTGTGCTAGATCTGAAAATCTTCCATCATTGTTGCAATCGTTTGGTTAACAAAGTGCATCCCTTGGTCACTTAACAACACTTTTTGGCACTCAAACACTGGGTTCTCCTCCGACCTAATGTTCACCTTCTTGATCTTCAATGGTTGCTGAAATTTGTCCGATGGTATGTCTAGTGCCACAAAACTGCGACTACCCTCTGATTCTGGCACGTATATAGCCCTGGGATCATCCTCATCGTCGGGCTCTCCGGTGATGTTGTAACACTCCATCAACATTTCAGGTGTCGCAGTCCATTGAAGTGCCATTGGTCGTCCTGTCAGTACCACCTCAAATATCTTTTCGCGGATCGCCTGTAGCACAGTGTGGATCAAGGGATTTTTGTCTAAGAATGAAAACGATTGGCTGAAGCCAATGGTAAGTTGTTCCCAAGAAGTCATCCCGCGTCGCAGTTCTGCTGCGACATACCAGCTCCGCGGTACTTCATCCAGCGTGTGTACGAATGCATGTACCCACTCCTGTTTTGCTTTCGATCCCTATTGGTGTTGACAAGCATTCAAATGCTCCTTCGGGTCACCTCGCCTGTCATATCTTGTTTGGTTGTACTCCGCAGCTTTGTCGAACCGAACCTCCATGAGGCGTCGACATAGTGGCCAAGTTGTGATGTTTGATTTGTGCATCACCCACCATCGCGCAAGAGTAACCTTCAAGGCTTCCTCCAGGGCTAGTAGACGTTGCGGTTCTTCCACTTTTTCCTCAAATTCTGCGAGAAACTTGCCCAAGTTGGGCAATCCCTCTTATGTAGGTAAGACATATTCCTCTGTGGCTACCCTTGACAGGGACTGCGTTACCCATGCACATCTTCTAAAGGATACTTCATGTAACCGGTTCTGCCAATTCTCGAGGGCCTCATCTGAATATGAGGATGCCGAGCTGGCGCTACGCCATCCTAATTCTCCATCCGTGGTGGGATTAACATAATCCTTAGAAATGTTGTACAAACTATCCCACCCTTCCACAAACTCTTCTCTGGCTGGTTCTGTATAGCGTAGCCCTTCCGCAGGATCCAGTGGTGCGATGAATCTCATCTCATGATTCTCAAAGGACATTATCATTTTCTTAAAATTGATAATCGATTGATTCTCCATGGCCCAGTCTATCTCGAGTAGTACTGGATAGGGACTAGTATTATCCACGATTTCAATGACGTCGAAATCATCATACATCGTGAGCCCTTCAATTTCGACTGGAAGTTGACATACCAGACCAGGCGGAGTGACCTTACTCTAATTCACCAGTCGCAGCTGTATTGGTGACCAGGTCATCCGCGACTTTTCCATTGTCTCCCACGTCTTCTTGGTCAAAGTATTCACATCCGAACCCAAATCCAGAATGATGGAGTCGACATCAAATGATCCAATTTGTGTCGACATCCGCATCTCCCTGCCTGTCTTCCTTTTATGTATGCGATTAACTTTCTATTCCTGTCGTGCACCTTCCCGTTGATGCAGTAGACCAGTTATTTATTCCAGTGTGTCTGGGTCCTTTGCCAAGTCCAGGCAACTTTCTAAGAAGGCCTTTGGAGTGTTTTCCTTCCTTCACGACTTCGTCAAGTCGAACGTCGATGGCATGTCATAGATTTCTTCCTGAAGAGGTAGCTACCTCCTATTCCTTATTGCCTTCAATAAAACATCCCTTTCTGTTTTTACGTCAAAGGTGACCTGCTTCCGCTGTGTTTGTGTTGGTCTAACATTGGTGTGTGACCTGTCCCCGCCTGTCACCGCCCCTCCTCGTGTCACTATTCCAACCATCGCATGGCTACTTCTATCTTCTGTCGATATCATCTCCACAGTTGATGGTGCTTTCTGATTATTTTGGTTCTCGTTTTGGGGTGGATTCGTAGTCTGCCATTTCGCAATGAGCTAAGGGAAGTCCTATACACTATGATCTACAACACTGCAGTATGTACACTACGGCACCGGGTTTGGACAATCTCTCTGGTATTGGCCCTATTGTCCACAATTGTAACAGATGATCCGTCCTCTTCCTCGTCCAGCATCTCCTCCACGTCCCATACCGGCGTCTCGGCCTCCGCAAAATCCTCCCCTGAAACCTCTGCGTGGTGGCCCATATGGTTGATACTGTGGTTTCCCATACTGCGGTTGCTGATACTGTTGCTTCCCATACTGCAGCTGGCCATACAGCGGTGGTGGATACTACGGGTTTCCATACTACAGTTGCCCATATTGGCCCCGGTCGTATTGTTGCGGTTGGTTAAACGACGGCTGTGACTGGCTGTACTGTGGTTGCTGTTGCACCGCTGGTGGCTCTTCTACCTTCATAAAATATGTGTTAGCTGTCCGATCTTGCAGCAGGTCATAGGCCCTGCATTCCTTCTCATCATGGCCAACCGATCGACAGAACTTGCAGTATAAGTTTGCCGGTTTCGACACCATCTTTTGCAGATATACACATTCCTCCGGTCGATGTTCTCTGGTCTGACAGATTGAACACCATGGCATGCCTCCTTGACAAAGGGGGTTTGGTGCCCCCGAATGCAAATACTCATGGAATTCTGGGCAATTGTCCTTATGGTGCCCCTCAGCTCTGCACCTGGTGCACCATATGTCTCCTCAAGTTTCCTTTCCCTTCTTGATATCCTCCAATTGAAGTGTTAAATTGGCCAACTGTGCCTGGACTTTGCCCATTCCTATCCCTACTTTGCCGATTGGTGAAGCCTCCAGCTTCATCGCAATCTCTAATGCTTCCGCTTGTGTCGCGATTTTTTGTTGCATCAATGGTCCTCGGATATGCGGTACTAGTCTTGTGATGAACCATTCTTTGTGCTATAGCTCATTTATCGGGAAGCTCACTTTTTCTATCAACATCTTGTACCATTGATCGAATTCCCACACCAGCTCATTCGGGAATTGCTTAATCTCCTTAAGCTCAGTAACATACTGCGACTTAGATTTTGGCTTTTTAAATTCATTAATCATTGTCATTCTGACCTGCGCCAATGTCTTGGCTGGTGTTCCTGTTGGAACCTTTACAAACTTCATGTACCAGTCTAACTCCCGGCCCCTAAGGGTCGTCACTAGCTATCCCATTTTTATGGCTTCGTCCTGGACCTGCTTTACAGTTCAGATTGCTTCACATATGAATCGATACTGTTCAGTATCCTCGGTCCCGTTCCCCTGAAAGGTAGGCATCTTCGCCTCGTCTGCGATCCTAACATTGCTACTATTATTATTTACTAAAGTGCTACTCTTACCGCTGCACATAGGGAAACTCTGTGAGTAGTTTGGATTTCTTCCTATAAAATTTGGAGTAGTGCGCGGGGTTGAAGGTATGTTGTAACTTACGATCTGTCCTCCTTCTACTTCTGGGGTAGCTTGGTCGACGTCTCCTTCGCAATAAGGTCACTTCCTACCTTGTGGTCCTGTTTCACAGTTTTCCATTCCGGTCCTCTCAGGAGACTCTCTCTTAGTCCTCCTCTTCTTCTAAGGATGCCGGAATATCGCTCCACTCCTCAAGGTACCACACTCTTCATCAGCTTCCCTTACAAAATCGTTGTCGCTCATGTCCATCTACCCCACATCTTTCTTTCAGATCCGCATTCACGCGATACCTTCAACCTCCGCACACTGATTTTTCTACTCGTCGGAAGACATCCTCAATATTCCCTCTTTCGCAAACAAGCATCTTAATCCACATTTTTAACGATGACATGAACCTTCCTCTCGGCCCCCTGAAGAAGTTTCTCTCGGCGTCACTGTATGACTTGATAGTGTCTACCGCGAACTCAGTCACGTATCCCTCGAGGATACTATCCACCCAAAAATCAATAGCTCGCGATACCTTGTTATTGACTTGCTTCAATTGTCAAACCAAATCTGGGGTCCAACAATCAGGTTCAGTCTTCTGGCAGTGATTCTTTCGGAACGTCAACTATGCTAGCCACTCATGCAACAACACTGGGAATTCACAGAAGAATATTTCATGGATATTGAGTAGATGTATTTCTGTAGCCAACTGGTTGTTGTCTGTTTAGGATCTCGCTTCTCGCTTTTTACGAATTCCTCCGCTTTCTTGTCGAACCACTCTTGAATCTATGGTTTTGTCGGATGCCACAACATATCCTCTTCTTTTCTTCCTCAGGGTCCCGGCAACGAAACCATTTGTTGACGCAACGTCTATCGTTAGGGGTTCACTTCGCCCTGTCACCAACAAACTACCAACCCAAACCCCCTTACGCACTATTGGCTTGAGTTTATGACCTGGCCAACTAAGGAGAATCAGCCCACACAAGTTGCTTATTGCAGCTTCCGGTGTGTTTGAGATAGCTGACTCTCGCGGGAACAAAGGCCCTGCTGCCTTTGTAGGTTTTCTCTCTAGAATAAAGAGTCTTATAAACTAGTGATATGAATTCCTAGAATACAAGTTAAATCCTAAAATGCAATCAAACTTTTTTTTTCAAAGGTGGTTCGCCGTTTGTTAGAGGGCTAGTCCACCTGGGGAAATGGTCACCACCTGTTATTCTAGAGAATCAAGGTAGCACGAATTACAATCATTACAATATGGGCTCAACAAGAGCAATATGTCACTTACAAGAATTGAACCTGGGTGGGGAGGGTAACAAACATTCCTCCCAACCACCCAAGCTACAACCAATGGATATAATGCAATCAAACTTTAATCTATGATGCAAGTTTAAATAGTTGGAAACACACAGATTTAGCAGCTACTAAATCACACAGGATTAATGGCTGCTAAATTGTAGCTTTCAACATGAAATAAACTAAAATCTAATTTTGAAAATTAACTCTACCTAATCTATCGTGCGGGCAAGAGCAAATTATAAAAACTAATCTAGTTGTTTCCAGAATTGAAATATATTTAAACATTATCCAACAAAATGGCAAAACAAAGTTTACGATTCAACTAAACAATGTTATATACAATCACATAGTGTTTTTAACAACAATAAAACTTATTATTAAAAACGCCATATAAATTTTAAAACCAATTCTGAAAACAATGTTAGTTCAAGACAAACATATTTATCACTCATACATGATAATAAAATATACATGCATTGATGAAAATAAATAATATAGTAAGCATGAAGGAGTTTGAATATCTTTAGAATGAAAATTCATAAAGTAACTGTAACCAGCGAAGTTCCTGTCACAAACAGCAACCAAGACTACTACCAACTCCTATATTAAGAACATGCTTCAACAGTCTCAAACTCTAAGAGAAACTTTTACAAAAATTCTGGAAAAAAACAATCTCCCAGAAAATTTACAGAGCTTCTCCTGGTAGCGTTTCCTCACTCTTTTCTCTTTCAAAGCAAAGTTACAAACAGAAAAGAAATGATTTCAGAAGAGAATTGGTTTATGAAACGGTTGCATTCTTGGTTGGCATCCGTTCTTAAATGAAGATTACCCACAAATGCGGCAAACTTCTATTCTTTGTTTACTTGTGCCATAAAAGAACAACACAAATAATAAGTGAAATCGTGACGTGATGATCATATATGCACTTTCCTAGGTCTAATGGTAATAGTTTTAATGATATTATATCAAGTTAATGAAGTAAAAACCATTTTAAGGAATATCATCAAAATTACCATTAATTTATATAAATCCAATCACATATTTACGTTGAGCTTTATCTCATGCCAATTATCAACTGAGTTGACACTTTTTTCAAAATGTAAAGAAACCTAACATTTAATTCAAGAACATTGCTATTTGTTTAAATAAGAAATGTCTTGATGAAGTACTAAATAAAAGGTAAAAGCATCACTTTTAAAAGATAAGAACTTCATCAAGATTTAAAGTTAAATAACCTTAGCATTTTTTCCCTTATAAATACATTTACATGTTCCAAGAAGAATTTTATCAAAACATAATAATGAAAATTAATATTATGGTTTTAATTAATTAAAGAAAATAAAATTTATTTTCCTAAATAATTTCGTAATGTTTTTCATTGTTTATAATCAATTAATTTGGGCATGATTAAGATCATAATTTTAAAGAGAAGAAAAACTATAATAGTGCAAAAGTCATTTTTGGGATAAAGCAAGTGTTTATTAAAAATTAAATAAGCTTCGCAAATATTTAAATTCGCTTAAAGTCATAAAAATTGTGAAAAAAGACAATTTTAATTACAAGTTAAAGACTTGTAAGATTTCTTGGATTGCTCGAAATGAGGATGAAAGACGTGATTCCATTCTTCAATATACATTCTTTAAACACGTGAATGAGAAACTTAAAATTGAGTGTTCAGTTTAATTATACTGATATGCCATGGTATCCAAAAGTTCATTTATGCATCGAGGGATGAAATTTAATGAGGCTGTCGAAAGATAATGATAATCCAACCTTTCCAAACTGAGATATATAATCAAGTCGGATAAGGTCCAATGAGAGCAAGCAAGTGTTGTTCAACCACCAAAAGGAAAAAGAATCAAAGTCCATAATGATAAGTTGATGACAAAATAATCACTCGAATAATGCAAATGATGGCTTGAGTATAATAGTCATAAGATTGTAAATCCATCATCATATAAAAGGCAGAAAAAGCATCAATTATGAAGAACTCAAAGCCAAACATCTGGGAAAGCAAATAATCACCAAATCATCTTATGAAAAACCAAGTCAACGAAAAGGCAACGCAAATGGTGAAAGATCAAAGAAACGAAGCTATGAAATTATCTACCAAATCAATTCATCATTCGCACATTAAGTCATTCGCAAAGTTCAATAGATAACAAACATTCGTAACAACATATTCTATTTACTTATTCAGATCAATAGTACTCCTTAAACCCATAGCATATTCGCATCAGAGATACTCTAAAACATTCACATTCATCATCAAATAAAACTAGAGACAGAGATTGCACCATAATCGAACATCTTCATTCATTCATTAAACCCCGCAGAATGAACCTCGTAGAAACAGTCAATACACCATGTTGCGGATACAAAACAGACCCAAAAGATAGGATCAATCCTCAAAAACTGGATGCCCTTAGGCTTACAATCCTACTCTATTTATATGCTTCTATTTGGTTACAAAATGGTCCACATGACCAAATTAACTAATTTAACAATTATTGTGCTTTCGCGAACTCCGCGAATGGTCTTTCTTCCGCAGAATGACCCTTTCGCACCTACTGGCTTCCGCACTTCCTGCAGACCTATCCCATGCCAACAAGTATGTTGCACTGATGAGTCACATTAGTGATTCAGAACCATCCTCATATGAATAAGATGGAAAGAAGCAAGTTTGGAAATATGAAATGACATAAGAGTACAACTCTATAATGAAGAATGATGTTTGGGAGGTTGTTCCCAAACCTGATGGGAATTCCATTGTGACTTCTAGATGGCTTTACAAGATCAATCATGCTTTGGATGGTAGCATTGATAAGTATAAATATAGATTCGTTGCCAGAGGTTTCCCTTAGAAAGAAGGCATCGATTACGATGATACCTTTTCCCCTGTGGTAAGGTACACCACAATCCGAGCAATGATTGCACTTGCATCTGTTCTAGGATGGAAACTTCAGATGGATGTGAAGACAACCTTTCTCAATGGTTAGGTTGAGGAAGAGGTTTATACTCAGCAGCCTAAAGGATTTGTGGTCCATGGGAAGGAGTCCCATGTTTGTGAGCTAAATAAATCTCTATATGGGCTTAAGCAAGCCCCCGGGGCTTGGTACTTTAGAATTGATAGCTACCTTCAGAAACTGGGTTTCTGTAAGAGTGAAGATGATCCAAATTTGTACTTCAAAGTAGTGAAGAACCAACCATTGATATTGGTTATGTATGTTGATGATTTGTTTCTCACTAGAGAGGAACATATGATTGCTTGGTGAAAGAGGGAGCTCACCTCAGAGTTAGAGATGAAATACTTAGGTCTAATGCAATACTTTCTTGGCCTTGAGATATGGCAAAGAAAAGATGAAATTTTTCTATCTCAAGGGAATTAAAGTGTGGATATATTGCGCAGGTTTTCCATGATATATTGAAAATCTATGATTACACCGATGGTTTCCAATTTGAGGAAACTTCATGAGTTAGGATCTAGATCAGATCCAGTGGATCCCACTTTGTATAGACAACTTATAGGATCACTAATGTACTTGATACATTTGAGGCCTGATATATGTTATGTTGTGAGAATTTTGAGTCAATTTATGTCTGATCCGAGACACAGATACTAGACAGCTGCTAAGCATGTGCTTAGGTACCTTCGAGGTACAATTTCATATGGACTCAGATATGCCTCCAGTGGAGGAGTCGTGTTACTTGGTTATACATACTCAGACTGGGGAGGAAGCATTGTGGATTGTAAGAGCACATTTGACTATTGTTATAGCCTAGGATTAGCTATGATATCTTGGTCTAGTAGGAAGCAGGGCTCCATAGCCCAGGGAACTATTGAAGTAGAATACATAGTTGCTAGTGTTTCCTGCTGATAAGAAGTGTGGCTCAAAAAGCTACTTGCAGGGTTGTTCGGTTAAAAGCTTGAGTCTACTGTTATTAGGTGTGACAATCAAAGTTGCATCAATCTTTCTAAAAACCCAGTGTTTCATGACAAGTCAAAGCACATTGAATGAAGTATCACTTCATCCAAGAAATGGTCCAGAAAGGTACAGTGAAACTTCAGTACATTGCTACTGATGAGAAGATTATAGATGTGTTAACAAAGCCTCTATCAGTGACGAAGTTCGGGTACTTCCAATACAAGCTTGGTATGGCAGATAATTCCTCCCTCACTAAGAGGGAGTGTTAAATATACAACATCAAGAGACATTCGCCAAACCAATATTGTGTAGTCAATATTGATCCTCCCGTATAGAGGTAATTGATCAAAGTAATGATGTTGTGAACTCTTGTTAGAAAAGGATCTGAACTTGTGTGTATCAAGTCATGATTATTATGTGAACCTTCTTTATAAAGGTATCAATGAGATTGACCTCCTGTATAGAGGTGAACCTTCCGTATAAAGGTATCTATGAGATGGACCTACCATATAGAGGTGGACCTTCCATATAAAGGTCATGCTTTACTTTCTAAAAGCATTAATGTTGTGTAATATATTATTAACCATGATCACCAGAATGCTATTAAGTCTCCTTTAGAGATTGATCATCTCTAAAGTGAATTACTTTAGCATATGATCATTTGGTCTGGAATAATATTATATGATCACAACATCTGATAATTTTTCTTAGTATAATGTAATGTGATGGATAATTAAAGTTAGCACATATTGACCATGCAGTAAGAGATAAAGAAATAAAAGATAAAGCATAGATATCAAAAGAATTCGAAATTGCCCATGCAGACACTTCAAATAATTAAAGAGAACTCGAATTATTAAAGATTCAGTTATAAAGCTTTAATTATAAAACTTTAATTAAGTATTAATTATTCAGTTAAAGAATCCGTTAAATATATGCTTCAGTTAACTAAATAACTCACAGTGGTCACTTCAAGATAATCAATCTGCATGATTTCAATTAACTAAGTGTTAAATAAAAATGACTAGTTAACTAAAGTATTTACACTTTAGTTAAACTAAAAGACGACACTTCAGTTAAAGAGAAGATCTAGTTAACTAAGTGTTATTGCATGATGAAAGTTGAGTTGTGGCACTTGCATGTCGACACTTAAGTTAGCCACCTAACTAAGTGGGAAAGTTTTTAGTTAAGAGGCGAGTTCATCCTAAGTGACAACTCAATGAGATGAAGCACTGCATGAGAAGTGGGGCTCACCACTCCATGCAAGATTAATACATCCAGTTTGAGGGCGAGTTTATCCTGAAGTTAGAAGTTAAAAATAGAAGATAAAAATGTATAAATATGATATACAAGATTGTTGAATCCATAGTGTGAAGTGAATTCTTTTCTCCATTGAAGGCAAAGCACTTTTCTTTGTGCAGGGTATTGTTCGTGCTTATTATTGTTGTGTTGGGCACACATCCAATTGATCTCTCTTCTCTATTGCTTCGGCATCTTCACCAAGAAGTTTGGTGATATCTTATCTTCTGAAACCAGTCTGCTATGTTGTAAAAGAAAGCATTCTCTGCTATCCATTATATTATACTGAGAAGAATTGTTGGGGTTTTTGTTCTCATAATTTTGAGGATTTTCCCCAGGGTACATCTTGTGTTATGGTTGTATGAATTTCATGGATTGAATTTTCTCATTGCTTCAAGTCTTTGCATTTAAAAAAATTAAATATCAAATTTCAACAATATTTACACTTGAACCTCTTTCTATGTGCCTCATTGTCCATGGTTGCATCTTGACGTTGCTCGTCTAGATGTTCCAAGTGAATTAACCGTTCCTACAAAGAAGTAGTCTCGGGTAGGAGTTGTACATATAAATTCAAGGAAGGGATTTCACACTCAATTGGAATTACTACTTCCAAACCATGAATGAGTTGGAAAGGTGAAAAAATGGTAGCAGTTTTCACTATGGTTTGATAAGGGCCAAAGAGAAGGATATAACATGATATTCTAGTTAGATTTGCTAGAATTAATAGCACGTTGAAGAATAATATCAAGAGTTTTATTTACAGCTTCAACTTGACCATTAGTTTGTGGGTAAAAAATATATGAGTGATCTTGTTTAAAACCCAACATGTTGGTCAATTCTGACATCATGTAATTCTGAAAATGACTGCCATGATCAGTGACAATCTCTTTCAGGATACCAAATCATGATATAATTTGATTGAACATGAAATATGCTGTAGTTTCCCCATCAACCTTAAATGTAGGCATATCCTCTACCCACTTAGTAAAATAGTCGACAACTACTATAATATATTTATGCCCCATTTCCGAAGCTAGGTTGCAAGTCATAAAATCAAACCCCACTTGGTGAAGGGGCCTACGGAAATAATGAGAAAAAAGAGGAGTTGGATGCGCTTGCATTTTCTTGGTGAATATCTGACATGGATGACAGTGTTTAATTGCTTCCATATAGTATTTAAAGATTGAAGGCCAAAAATAACCGACATGTAAGATCTTATGGGTTGTATCTAACCCAAAAAAATTACCCCCACATGCTCCACTATGGGAATCATTCAAAATTCACTCTTCTTCTTCACGGGTTAAACATCGACACAAAATGGAATCAACTCCTCTTTGGTACAAAGTGTCACCGATGATGAGGTAATTCTTCGCATTATGAATTAATTTATTCGTTCATCCCTTGAAAAAGTAGAAGGACACTTCAAAGTCTGGAGATATATCAAAATATCTCTATACCAAGGGTCAGATGAAGAAATAAAAAATATATACAAATCAAGGAATGATCTTTCTTCTATTTTAGGATTTTCTTCACTTGGAAACTCCAAAATTAATTATGCAAAAACCAAAGATTTCTTTGATTTTGCATATTGAAATTCAAGATCAAATTTTTGTAATATAATAATCCATTTAGTGTTTAATTGCTTCCATATAGTATTTAAAGATTGAAGGCCAAAAATAACCGACATGTAAGATCTTATGGGTTGTAGCTAACCCAAAAAAATTACCCCCACACGCTCCACTATGGGAATCATTCAAAATTCACTCTTCTTCTTCACGGGTTAAACATCGACACAAAATGGAATCAACTCCTCTTTGGTACAAAGTGTCACCGATGATGAGGTAATTCTTCGCATTATGAATTAATTTATTCGTTCATCCCTTGAAAAAGTAGAAGGACACTTCAAAGTCTGGAGATATATCAAAATATCTCTATACCAAGGGTTAGATGAAGAAATAAAAAATATATACAAATCAAGGAATGATCTTTCTTCTATTTTAGGATTTTCTTCACTTGGAAACTCCAAAATTAATTATGCAAAAACCAAATATTTATTTGATTTTGCATATTGAAATTCAAGATCAAATTTTTGTAATATAATAATCCATTTATTGTATTTTCCTTTGATTATTCATTGGGTTAAAATGAATTGAAATGGATTAATATCTACAACCACTATGGTTGTTCACAATAGAATGTAATGATGAAGTCTTTGGACAGCATAGACAATTACCAAAGCCAAATTCTCAACATGAGAATAACGAAGTTCAAGACCTATTAATGAACGATTAAGGTAAGATATAGCATGCTCTTGGAGGTGTTCATATTCCTGAACTAAGACTATACCTACCGTTGAATTTGATGCAGACAGATATAGAAGGAAATCCCTCATATAATCTAGTGCGCTAAGTAAAGGAGCTGTTAATAATGATTTCTTAAGAGTTTCAAAATAATTTTGAGCAACTTCATCCCAAATGAATGGGACACCTTTATTAAGCATTCACATGAATCCTTTGGTAATTTTAGCATAGTTTACTATAAATCATATGAGAAAATTAGCCTTCCCTTGTAGGATTTGAAGCTGAGGAACAATATGAGGAGGCATATTTACAATAGCCTCAACTTTCAACAGATCGACCATGATCCCTTTGTTGGATACAATGAATCCCAACAAGCGTCTCAACACAATGGCAAAAATACCATTATTAGGATTCAAACAAATCTTATAGTGTCTACACCCCTCAAACACAAGGCGCAAATGATCAGAATGGTCTCATCTCTTTCGAGATCAGGTAGGAAGATCATCCAAATAGGGATCTATGATGTGTTTGATATCGTGGAAGGAAAAATACATAGCATGCTAGAAAGTAGCTCCAACATTTTTCAAACCGAAGGAAATATTCCTATAAGAAAAAGTAACCCAAGGATAAATACAATTTGTTTTATGTTGGTATTTAGGTTTAATTTGGATCTCATTATAGCTCGACAATCCATCCATAAAAGAAAATATTCCACTTCCAAAACACTCATCAATAATTTGATCAACGAATGGTGTGGGATAGTTGTCCTTGGGACAATATTTGTTCAGGTCATGAAAATCAGTACAAAATTTGATAGTACCTTGATTTTTGCCTATTGGAACAAGGTTGCATACCCATTCCGTCATAGTGATGGGATAGATGAAACCATCTTTTAAGAGTTTCTCAACTTCATATTTAATAGTTGTTGCCTTCCTAAGATTAATCGGACGAATTTTTTTTTGAACAAGTTTAGCATTGGAGTATATTCAAATTTCATGTTCCACAATAGATGGGTTGATTCCTAGCATCTCCTCATACAACTAGGAAAGAGTGTTACGAAATTCTTTAAATAAATCGGTATAAATGTGGACTTATTCCTCAGAACAATTCACAACAATAAAAATATTTTCCATGACATTAGGGTCTTTGGAAATGTTGATGGGCATAGTTTCTGAAACATTTGACATATTTCCTTCAACATATAGTCCCTGCTTAGCTAAAGGAATTATAGGCCAATCATTATTCCCAAGTAGTCTCAAATGGAACTCCTCATTCTCAATTTTTTCTAAGGCTAGAAGAAAGTAAGCACTATTATGCATATTTTCCCAAGGTTTATCAGGCCCTACCATAGCTTCTAAAAAATCCTCATATGTAGGCAATACTAGATCTAAACAATCCAAGGAATGAGAAGAATTGATAGCCCAGGTAGGTTCATAACCAAGGTCCAACTATTCTGAGACTAGAAAATTTGGAATAGAATATGTAGCAGTGTTTAAAGTAGCTTGATAAGCGACCTATCCCATGGATATTTGTACAATCAGTCGACTGTGTTGAGAATTGTTTGCTAACTTAGGTGAATTTGGCAGGATCCAAGGATCGCTTCTATGAGAAATTCAATGTGAGGGATCTTTAGGCATAGGATCAATATCCTGAACACCAGTTGAAATAATAAAATTAACAGGAGCAAGAAGGTTAAGTGATGGATACATTCCACCACCTAAACTTTTTATAAACGGATGAGTCTGATCAATCCAAGGAATGTTTGAATTTGAAGGAGCTGAAGTACTATTTTGAGTAAATTTCAATTGATAAATTGTAACAATTTTTCCTTCATGGGGAAATAATAAAAATCAAAACATAAAAGATGGTATATATTGCATAGATTATGTCCAAATGCTCCCTAACAACAAATTGTAGTCAAGGGGAGCATCTATGACTTCATCTTCTACTGAAACTCTTTTACCTTCTAACTCGATGTCAAAAGTAGGGATAATTCCATGAGGTCTAAAAGACCGTACGTCAAATGCAGTGAGTAAATTTGTGGATGGGAAAAACTATGGGGATCCCAAAGCTCTCCAACAAGAAATAGCCATGACACATGTGGATGCATGTCCTTCGTCGACAACATTTCGTCCAATAGTTTTGGAACCATGGACTATGTCAGTCTGAAAGGAAACATGGTAAGGTAATCGGGGTTTAATGTCTATCATATCAAATTTTTCCACTATATTATTTGTTGATTCAGTTTTTCCAAAACATCCAAGAGTGTGTACCATTTTAATGGGAAACTCTGTAGCACTTCCAGAGTAGACATCGCACAAGGTGTTTGAGCAAGTCTTCAACAATGGAATAGTTGGTAGCTTCCCTAGCATTAGGATTGTGTGTAGCTCTTTTGTAGGCACCTTTCAATATATTTGGAATAGGGTCTACAGGTTTCTCTATATGGAGAGAAGTCTACAACTTAGTATTCTCTTTATCCTTTAGTAGCGGTTCATGACTATATTTGTTTTCTCTCGTTTGCAATAAAGTGCTTGAACTCACCATGTGAATGTAGGATTGGTCAGATAACGAGGCATATGTTTTCCTTTAGGAAAAGGATCAAAAGCCATATGTTGTCCTTTAGGAAAAGTATCCTTTAATATGGCAGGCCATTGTTGTTGCAAGAGATTCTAAGCTTGATTAATCAAGGGGAATTGGTGTGTGAGGTGATATACTTTACAAAGTTTGCTAGGGAACTTAACCTTCCTATGTTATTTCTTACCCCCATCAGCATTAATATTATTGGTTTGGGGTTTGTTTTGATTTCCATCCCCTTTCTTACCCTTATTATTGCTTTTCTTTCAATCATGTTGTTGAGGACCTTTTGGATTGGACTACACATTGTGCACAGTAGCAGTTTGAGAGGGGGAGGTAGTAACTAAAGTTGCGCTCATTGTAGATATTTTAACAGATAAAGATTTTATTTGTTTTGCAAGTGCTTCTATAATAGGAGTATCAATGGAACCAACAATGCCATCGACATGTGGTCTAGGTTTCGGTTTAGCCGTATCAGTAATTTTCCACGGGGTTTTAGGAATAATGTCATACAAAATCCCAGATTGTGAATAGATTAGGTCTAACTGTTGGGATTTAAAAATGGATTTCTCTTCATTAGTAACTCCTAAAGTAGATACATATTTCGAAATGTAAGGTAGAAGTAATTTTAGAAACCATTCCAATAAAAATTTAGGAGGTATGTTAGCTTTTATCATTCTCTTACTCCTTCACCACTCTTGGATGTGATCTAAAATATGAGTGCCTTTGTTTTCCCTAAAATTAGATAGTAGGTCTGTCCTGGCATCATACTGAATAGGAAGTTGGAAGTGATTGAGAAAAATTGTTGTGAAATCATGGAAACGATGGTAAGCAGATGATGCCAGTTCAATGTATCATTTAGCTTCCACCTCTGTAAGGGATCTTTGAAACAACCTTAATATTTTCGAATCATCATTCAGCGAATTCGAAGAGCACCACAAATGGAAAGTTGTGGCATGATCTCCTAGATCCTCACCAGTTTTTCTTTCAAATTTTGGGGTATCCGAGGGAAACTTAGTAGGGATAGGAGGCCAAGCAGGATTATGACACATTGGTTCATTCATGAGCTTTAAAAAATCCAACATATTCAAATTTGATAGAAAAGGAAGTCTAGGTTGGGTTGTGGATGAATTTGCAAGTGGTCCCTGTTATCACATCCACAGTAGATGGGATACTATGATTGCAGAGCAGTTCATTGCATAGTTTTTGAGCTTGGCCTTTACATAGTTTTAGTGAGATCGGCTATGATGAGCAGTATTAGTTATGATCACTCACACATCAGAACAACCCCAGATTAGACATGTAGTAGAAATTATGCCAATACTGAGCCTCTTAAACTCATATTTGATGACCGAGATGACCTTTTATCCCATATAGAGCAGTGTAGTGCCTAGAGTTTCGGCATCAGTGTTTCAGTGGTTACAGGTGATCCAGATAGCAGATACATGTATATGGCCTAGTAGATATATGATGTGCATTGGTTTTATTATCTTTCTCTTTTGATAATTTTGATAGCTTGACTTAGTATCTAGTAATCATGATCTGGAAGTATATCGATATGAAATGAATATGGTTTTTATTGAATATCTAAATGGTTTTATTACTTACATTTAGAAGCTCTTGATTTATACTCGTTGGTTTTACTCTCTCAGGAGTGTGGACATGATCATTCCCACCTTCATGGCTTGATAGTTGGATTGCTAGCTTAGGCATCACCTACACTTTCCCCATCCATCCGTTATGGTTCCCTTTATTGGTTTCTACCCTAAATTATAACTCATCCTGTGATATGGAGGACTTCCCCACTTTTTCCTCTATGTTGGATAGCATCCCTATTAGTTTGTGTCTCGTCTATGATTTGGCAACAAAAATTACCTTTGGTAAGTTGGATTTGACACCTTGATCACTCTAGTCGATTGCCTCGATGTTTGCTCCTGATTGTGGAAAGTCCCCATAGTTGCTTGAGTTGTGTTGGCTAAAACCTAAAGCAAATTTTACTACCATCATTACATATGGAAACTATTTTTATATATTTGTGAAATCCCATGAGAATACCTTAAAAATTGTGCTTCTCAACACAATGAAAGAGGGCTGTGACATAACGAAAACTTAAATGAAAAACACCCTAGATGAAATCTTGAGTAGATGTGTTTCTAAGAACATGAAAAATACCCAAAAGGGTTATGAAATGAATTTAAATGGAAACTAAAAGCACCCTGGATGAAAGATTTAGTAGTTGTGCTTCTAAGCACATGCAAAATCCCCAAAAGGGTCATATAGGCCTAAAGAAAGTAGTGGTTAAATATATGCTAAATCCAAAGACTACTGGCCAAGGAAATGAAATGTAATGATTAATTCCTCATGGATCCCATGGGTTGTGATGTGAGATGGAGTAAGGGACAACTAATTCTAAGTGTCCCCTAAAACCTCAAGTTACGGTTATCCAGGCACCCAGTCCATGGTGGTTCTAGAAAAGATCCTCACGGAGCTGATACAGGTTGGATGTGAGTTGTAGACATTTTCCAAGGTTGAATAAGCACTCCTCTAAACAACTTATCCCATTTGTGAGATACTGCCATTCCCTGTGTTTATTATCCGACATATGCTTAAGTGTGTATTTCCTTTCCCTTATCCAAAGTATCACAATGTTGAGTCAGTTAAGTCATCCCCTTGTCCTAGCCTTTCATTCTTCACCTTCAACCTTTGCTAGAAAATTGATCATGTCTGCAGAATGAGTATATCCTTGAGGTACTTTGTAAGTAAATGATTATTTGAACTTATGGTTGATTATAATTATCTACTATCTTCCAGTGAAATGATGCTTAATACTTTAAGTCTTGCTATGAGAATGACTAAAAGAGAATGTCTTAACCATTTTCACTTGCAACAGTAGGTGTTTCTAGCTTGGGTCATATTTTGATCAGTTTTGATTGGTCAAACCTAGTTTGACCAAGTCAACCTTGGGATCTGTGATGAGTTGGACTAGTGATGTTATATGATGACGATTTATGGTCCTTGGATACACCTTTGATGAATCCATACAATGGAAACAAATTTCATATGATGGTTGATGTTTTTTTATGGTTATCATTATTCCCAAACCATTATTTTTATTATTGTCTAGGTATGGTTGAGGCTACAGATGATCTTACAGGTTGTCACAGGGTCTATGGGTACTCATATCTAGTATATTTGGACCTTTTGAGTCCATTGATACACTCAGTTATCAATTTTATCCACTCACAGTGATGATAGAGTCATATTTCCACTTTTGACCGGTTTTACCATGCAGAAATGGCTTGTCCAGCAGTGGCATTGAGCTAGAACGTTTACCTATGGAACTAAATAGGAGAGGGGTGGTCTAGCCACTTGTTATTACCATATTAGCCCCTCTCCATACATGATGGTATAATCATATTTTATGCTCGGGCATCAGACAGTGAGTTACAGGAAGTTTGATGGTTTTTCAGGTGGATTAAAAATGGGATAAAAAAGTCATTGAAGAAATCGATTTGGGATATTGAGGCAATTTTTTGGCGTGAGGTTTATTTAGAGGTCATATGTGATGTATCCCACTCCTTCCAAATTAGCTTGCAACATTCAGTGGGGTCCACACACTCTTCGGGTTGTGATTTTATGCATTCTTCTCTCATTGAGGGGAGCTATGATTTGATCATTTAGTCACCTGGACATGTTGATTAAGTCATATTTTATATCATTGTGCCATCGGGTGATTCTAATGAAGGATAGTAAATCCTCCTTGCCCCACCATGTGATCCTATTCACTTTTCATTGTCATCTTATGTGGCACACACTTGTATTAGTCACTTTTATGTGGTGCGCACCCCCCTAGGGTTTCTTTTAGTGAGTGCGCACCCCCTCTAGTGAGTTGATCCATTTTATATTGTACTGGCTCATATTAGCCGTTGATTGCATTGTATTTATATTTTGATCTCAACCACTCATTCATAAAGTGGTTAGGGTTTTGGTCTCTCTCCTCCTATTTAAGGAAGAGACCCCCCTATTGTAAAGGCATCTTGTGACTTTTGGCTCTTGGTTATTGGAATACAAGAAATATCTTTTGAGTAAATGCTTGGATCTTGATATAGATGTTTGGATATGATGATTGAAACTACTTTTCCATTGCACTAAATGATTTTCCTATCTATTTTGCATATTTGTTCCACTATATCGATTTGTAGGTTAAAGAAGACGATTTGGAGGAGTGCGCATTGGTGGGGAGGCTCACCCTGCTAGCTTCTGTCAGATCTTGGTTCAAACAGGGAGTTATTTTGTCTTTGTACATATCATTCTCTATCATTTAATTCTTATTTGCATATACCCTCATTGTTGTTTGCTAATTGAGCTTTATCTCCTTGGTTTTGCAGGAAGAGAGGGGCACACTAGTGGACTTGGGAAAATTGCATAAGCAAGAGAAACTACCATATTTTTCATTTGATCTTTGCGGGAGTAATCCTCATCATACATGCATCCATTCTCATCATCTAGGTATGCTCTAAAAGGTACGCATTTATTCTTCTAACTTACCCATTTGTCATCTACATCTCAAACCCTCATTTTTTATTTTTTTAGATCTGATAAGATTTGGCAATTGCTTGGGCTTAATAATTAAAACCCATCTCACAAATAATTAATTAACCTTGGAGACCAAATTTGGTGGACATCCGACTCCATTTACCCCTTGATATAAGGCGCTAGGCCTCTCCAAGGGAGGTCACACTTGTGGGTAGGTGGGATTTTTCCAGATTTGTAATGTGGGTATTGATTGTTCCTCATCAAATCCATATATCCATTGAGTATAAGCAACCCTTATAGTGTCATTTCATCTTGATCTTCACCTTGTGGACCCCATTTTGACCATTTTCCATATTTTAAGGGTGGGCCCCACTTGGATCATTCTTTTTGGCATTAGATCTATCTAGATATACTAATCTAAACTCATAAGTGGCTTAATATTTTCTTGGTTGAGCATTTTTCCCTTCTATAAGCCTCTTCAACCAAGCCCTAATTCCTTGGGTCCACTTATCCTTCATAGACCTATATCCATTCACTCTTGATCTCCTCCTATTTCACTTTCACATTTCCCTAGGAGGTCTTGAGTAGGTTCTCTTTCCTTCATTGGTTAGCTAGGGTCTCCCCCTTCGTCTTGCTTAGGCTATATCTAAAGTGAAGAGTGCCTCGTTTAGCATGACAACCAATTGCATTGGGAACCGTGGCATCTCTTGGGTCACCACTTTAGTTGTCCAATGCCTCTACCATCCTGGATAGGATAACCTTTTGGGACAACTACAAGTTTTGTGATAACAGTGCCATATAGGGAAAATTTCCAGTTCTTATGTTTCCAAAAAATTGTTAGGGTATTCCCCCATGCATCCATTATGAAGGGTATACCCCTTTAAAAGGATTCGATTGATTTTGGAAGTGGTTTCCAGCATACTAGAAAATGGAAAAGAATTGCTTGTTGTACCAATATTAAGAGAGAAAGGATCTGCACCAAAAGGTTGAAAGCATTACTAGTTTGAGGATTCCATACCCCAAAAGGATTGGTTCCAGTTGTGGATCCAAAAGTAGTTCTACTTCCTAAAGAAGGGACTGAAAAATGAATATGAGCACCTTCCCAAGAATAAGCTTGGAAGGGCATATATGGCATTCATGTTCCCATACTAGAACCATAAAACATGTGGAAAGAGGTAGGTTGATTTTTGGGAAGACTGACACTTGTCATCCCAGATGAAAAACTAGCTAATCGAAAAGGAGTAGTCATTGAATTAGAAGTTGATTGAACATCAACAGACAATGATGTTGTTGAAGTATTAACAATTGAACTCATATTAAGAGTAGTACTCTAATTTAAACTAGGGGTTTGGGTAGATATAATAGGAGGAAAAATTCCTCCTAACGCAATAGCCTAAGTGGGAATATGAGAATCATCACTTTTTGAAACTTCTCCGATGTTATTCATTGGAAATCCTCCTATGTGATTAAAAGCAATTGAACCAAAATTCGGTGTAATTGAAACAACTAAAAGGAGATGATCATTTATATCTATTAAAGGTGAATTATAAGGTCTAAGGAAACCTTCATTTTCAAGATCTTCAATCCGAACTTGTTCTTGTGATGAAGTGTTTCTTTCCACAAGTAAAATTACTTCAGAAGAACCCACTAGTTCAAATGAACTAGATGTATTTAGTCGACGCCTCCAATTAGGAGGTGGGGGATCCACTCTTAAAGGTGTTAGATTCTGTAATCACCTGGAATGACAAATCAAAGGATATGCCACACTGAAAGAGATGAAAATACTAAGGTCCAACTAAAATACAAAGAGAAAACAACACACCTCTAGAAAATTTCCTAAGGAAGTCAACCAAGCAAACATATAATTATCTCGAAGTTTCACTGTGGGCTGATTAATTCCCACAATAAAAATAATGAAGGCTGAGATAAATTACCAAGTTCAGGCATGTTTCCCCTATTGGTGCAAGTGTCTTTACAGATAGTATACAACCTCTGCAAAAATCACCCTCCAAGGGTACTAATTCTCCGCACTCAAGGTGTTCACAAAAAATCCCTTTCTAGAACTTGTGTATGAATCCTAGGACAAGATACTAAGGATACCGTTTTGTAATCCATTTCTGAGGGAACAGACGCAAGTCAGATTCGTTCGTATGGGATTGGTAACTAAGCCCAAAACTCTGCAACAACACTCTATGCTGATGAAATTCCATGTACACATAAAACCCCTAGTAGATGCTCGATTAGGAATTGGAGGGATCTCTCTGCAACCTAATATCACAAGACCTTGTGCTTAACTCCTATTTGAGAGGAGATTCTCGGCCACACTTCTTACAAAACTGGATCTCACCTAACAATTGGCCACTATGTTTAACAGTTTTAAAGTGCTTTGTACAGTTTACAAAATTCCTATTCCAAAGCACTAGCCTAAGCTATTTGGTGAATGCCCCTAGAAAGAAAGAGCTTCTAATAAATTTTAATTTAAGCATTCTTTTTCAGTGGTTGTGATTACTCAACCACTAGGTTTTTTGGACCCAAAATCCGATGGCCTAAAAGTCAAATTTTCTACATCTTGTGGTCGATTATCCGACAACCTCAGGTTTTTTTTAATGTCGGTCCAAATTCAGATACATTCCAACGGCTCATACCTCGTCAGTTAACCAACTCCAGATAAGGTCAAAACGTCGACGCTGAGCACAACTGGGCAGGGCTTCAATCCGACATCTTTTACCGTCGGACCTATAGCAAACTCATCGAATATCTAAGTTGTTGCCGTCGGGTATCCGACCACTCGCCGGCTTGAAAAAGGTTTAGCTCTGACTTCTTTTGCCATCGGAGCTATGGCATGGACGTCGGATATCTTCATATTTAGAGTCGGATATCTGACGGCGTTAGGTAATTAAAAAAAAAATACACTATTAATTTGTCATTGTTTCTCCATATTGTGTGCCTAGTGCCATTTTTCTATATCAATGCAAAAATCAACCTTTGCTTGGTTTCTAGTTCTAGATGCATGCCATTGATTGTTGTTTAGAAATGAAGTCTTGTAGAGGAGGACTAGTATGTGGAAAATATATATTGATTGTTGATGGTTATCTCAGTCACTACTCGATAGTCATTACACATTCACAAACATTCATCCTGCTTAAGAACTATGATGATAGGCAACCCATAAGGTGAAAACTGTTTGGTGGAAACTACAAAAGATTTGTAAGATTCTACTAATTGCACATGACATATCTCATTCAAATATATCTAGAGGATTTGAGACATATCTCATTGAAATATTCTCAAGGAGATTCCAAGGAATTTAAAGAGAAGGTTAAAGATATTGGTTCCATTGCATCATTTACTTAGCCTTTCAAGTTGTGGAAACTTGAAATTTGTTATGATCAGGAGCAACCAAACATCACAACAAGCTCCAAGAAATTATCAAAATTTAGATGACACGGGAGTGGGTTGTAGAAAGGCAACATCGTTGCCATTCATTGAGCTCCTCTCTATTTCAAGAATAATTTAATATTCTCTATTGAACAGGTCCAACCACGTGAAGGTGGAAGCTCTTATGCCCCCCCCCCCCTCACATCATTCTCAATTCCCCATACCCAATGCATGTACTTGAAAAAACAATTATGTGCAAATTCATGCATATTTCATCATAAACAAACATCTACCATTCATTCAATAAAGGCTAAAATCCATTAAACCAATGTTTCATTCTATCAACACATTCATTCAATAAAAGATAACATTCAATAAACCATCCATTCATTCAATGAACACATTCATTCAATAAAAACTAACATTCAATAAAGATAACTGTTTACTACACAAAATCATTAAACCATCTCTTACCTTGATTTCAAGAGGCGGATGTGAAGATGAACAGTCATAAAGCATCGTTTCATATATCTCTGATTTTCTCAAAACTCGAGAATGAAGATAAAGAGGATTTCCATGGTAATTTTTTCCAGCCAAACCTATCAAGTGTACTTTTAGGTCAGCAATATTCCTGTCTTCGAACTGTAGCAGTTGTTTGGCCATTTTCACCCTGTAACATCTTAGAAGCAAATGTAACAAAGCCCTGAAATATCTTCGAAACAAATGTAACAAAGCCCTCAAAGAAGTTCGCGTAACATAATGGTTTTTGTTTGTAGGAATCCTTCAATTTATAGGGTGAAAATGGCTAAATAGTTGCTACAATTTGGAGACAAGAATACTTCTGACCTAAAAGTACACTTGATAGGTTTGGATGGAAACCATTTTCAATGTTGATGCCACTGCTGACCTAAAAGTACACTTGTTGTCTCTTAGTACTCTTCGCATCTTGACACATATGATATTTTATGGTTGTCTCTACATCCTGACAAAGGAAATTAAAGAAAACATATAATTTGCATCGAAAAAATAATAGGGTACAAACTAAATTGAGTAAATTCGAACCTGAAACCTATGTCTAGTTCCAAGGCTACCACCTTCAAGCTTGAAGTGCAGCTGAGAATGGAAGACACAAGTGTAGTTTATTACCACCGTGCGAATTTAATTTGACCTTATCAATCAATTCCCATCACTATTTCCTCTCATATGATGTCCCACAACCATTTCTCTTGACACCCACTCTTGATTCATTTTGCATGCATTTCACTATGCAACCGTCTCAGATTCTCACTACGTTTTCCCTCAATTAGTTTCTCAATTAAGTATGACCCACGCCTGACATCTGAGGAGTGTTTCCAACGGTCCTGAGTTTCAGCCTGGCAACGGTGGGGATTCATGGTATTATATTTCCCTTCAACTGCAATATGGAAAACTCATAGTTCACTACGAAGGTTTGTATCCTTACAAACCTTCGTAGTGAACTATGATTTTTCCATATTGCATCTGAAGGGAAACATAATACCATGAATCCCCACCGTTGCCAGGCTGAAACTCAAGACCACTGGCAACACTCCTCGGACATCGGGCGTGGGTCATACTGAATTGAGAAACTAATTGAGGGAAAACACAGTGAGAATCTGAGACGGTTGCATAGTGAAATTAATGCAGAATGAATCAAGAGTGGGTGGCGAAAGAAATGGCGGTGAGACGTCAAATTTACGTATCCATTTATATGTTTTCTGCAAAACATAAGAAAAATGTGGGCTAAGTGAGAGACACGTAAAATCATAATTACTATGCAAAACATATGAAAAGTTCTATTGAAAAAATAATAAAGTACTTTGAATGATAAGTTAGGGCACACAGAAATATGAATAAGCTATAATTGAAATTTGAGGAATGACACTAGATAATAATAGTTAATAGAGTGTTGCAACCCAGTGCATACAAGCTGATAGTCCGCAAACAAAACGACAAAATAGTTTTCTATGTTGTAATTTAAATTTGAGGAATGACATTAGCTACTAACAGTTATAGTGCTGCAACCCAATGCATACAAGTTGGTTTCCACAAACAAAATAATTATCGCAACAATTATATTTGACTAAAAGATGTCAATTACCGGAACATATGAGTATGTGACAACAAATTGAGCAGTTGATGGACCCCAAATAAGCCTTCCAGCAATTGCCACAACCCAATAGAGATTCCTTCTACCCCAAATTCCCCTCAGCATTTCAATTCAACCTACACATATGTCCTTATTATTATGACCATTTTCCTTCACCATGTCCATTAGGAACATAAAATTTGCCAGAATCACTGACAAAGATGGAAGCCACATCAACTCAGAAAATGTTGGGAAGCACCAGCAGATTCAGAGGAAGGATAGGATCTTAGTTGATACTTGGAAGAAAAATTTCGATGCAGTAATGAAGAACAATGACACAGTCTGGATCAAGCCAGGAAGCATATTTTCCCTATAAGTAAGATACATGAAAAGTTGCTTATACTTATGGTGGCAAGCATGCAAGATCTACTGAAGTTGTGAAAAAATCAACACCATTAAGTGATATGGATGATGGGGGTACGAATCTACTGGTAAATCTAGTAGCCATCGAAAATTCCAAGGACAGGAAAGTTCTTGTTGTTGTCAGTGAAAGAAGTGAAGGACCTTATTGTTTTCAAATTCCAAGGATAGGTAAGGAAGTGAAGGACCTTATTATTTCCAAATAGAGTTCAGATGTTTCTAGCTATGACTTGTTGAATAAGATTCAGAAAATTGGAAGGCATGATCCTCAAAACGACACACTTGATACCCCCTATAACCTTATAAATAACCAATTAAGAGATAGTTACCTACATCTTATAACTTTCCTTCTTGTTTTCAATGGCATTTTTATGTCGAGTAAATTGCATGGTAGACTGGTTTGCATTTGTTTACAAAATGCACTCTACCAGAATTCTTATGTTTGGGCCTATTAACCTCCATTTTGTACCAGGATTACTACCATATTTGGGCCTATTACCCCCTTTTGGTATGGGTGTCCACATGTGCTATTGATCATAGTCTTCAAAAAATAAGATACAACACTTATGATCATAATGGGAAATTCTGATTTGTGACAGCAGTGGGCCCTTTCATTGTCAATCCTGTACAATCCAACAGTAATGAATATGGCCATACATTAAATATGGGCATACTAGAAGGCATTCTAGAAAATTATAGTGAGGATAAATGTCATATGTGGGAATATTGGTATTCATTTGGAGTTGTTTGTGGCAATATTATCCCCAAGGAAGCCATTAAAGCATCATTTTTTAGGCCTGTAGCTGAAAGGGTATGTGCAACAGGTATGAGAACATTATGTGCATTGTATTAGACCTAAATAGGGGCCCTAACCATTCAACAGTAAGGTCTCCTACAACAACCAGACTTGGATCAACAGCCTACAGTTGCACAGTAATCCTGTAACAACACATAGTGAGGTCTAAGCGCATTTTCAAGGAGTCAGATTTAAGATATGCTCACACAATAGAGGGAGTTATCTCATTGTTTTGGAAGGTGCCAAATATTAGCAGTTACCCCTTATGCCAGCCCATCCCAACCTTTTTTTAGAACAATCTTTGTTTGAGGTCTTATGCCAAAGGTTACGAGTTCAAAACCCTCAAAAAGAGTTTCTAAATAGCAAGAAAAAATCGTAAAGCTTAGCCTGCCACGAGATCTTCTCGGCCCAGCCATTCATTTAAACATTTATCAAAGGCTACACTATAGTATCGTAGTAATAAATTCTACCATTCCTTCAAACCAAAAAACCACTGACATTTAAGCATGCAGACACAGACAAGGACATTGGTTGAGTGAATTAGAAATTGAAAGCGAATTATTACTCAAATATTTATTTACATTCCTCGTAGCATATCAATCTGCAGGTCACAGGGTCGAATCCCATTATCAATTTTATGAGTAAATCGTGCAAACCCAAAAATGCGTCAATACATAGTTTTAAAGCTACAGATTCATCCTTTTAAACAAGCTAGAAGTTGGACAGAGGCACCATCATCATCATACACATATAGGAGGCCTTTTTAATTACCAAATCAACTGCATAAGGAAATAGAACAATGACATTACATGCAAGATGCAGACCTGGGCATCACCATACATTTTTCCATAGAAATCAAAACACATAGCTAAATATAATTGAGGATCATAGAGAGAAATACACAGAGGCCCATTTAACCCTATATATTTATTTCAACCACCAGACAACGCAGCAGTAAGAACTAGAATTTACACTTCTCAGGCTTATAGTTAAACTAGTATCAGGGTTACGTTTTTCTCCTATCAACACATTCTTCAATATTAGTCAAATAACAATGATATCCAAAACACCAAGGACAAAGATATTATTAACCATACAAACTTCATAAAGAAAACACAGAGGTTCCACACTACTTTATACATGTTCAAGGTTCAATAGAAAAACGCAGGTCACTGTATCGATTCCCCCAAACCCCAAATTTACACAACAGGAGCCCATAACTCCTTTAAAGAGGCTTACAGTTTCATATAACCACAAAATGGTCAACTATTACATTCATTAAATGGTCTAGCCAAACGATGACCTTCCAAGAATTGCAAGAAGTTTTAGTGAACCCAAAAGGGGATTCACACAGTTCCTCCTAAACATCCATAAACAATACCACTCCATAAGAGGTGAGAGGAAAGGGTAAGGGTTGGAAAACCCTGAACTTACCAATTGCAATGCCAACGAATTTGAGGGTATTGGGCATCAATTAGGAATCCACGCAGAGGAGGAAATCCATCATTCACCTGCCAAGCAAATAACAACACGAAGTTAAACTCGGATATTTTATCAAAACTCTAATTTGAATGTAACAGAAAACTATTGCAATGAATCGAGATATACCTTACCTATTGTTTTCTTATTTGTGCAAATGGAACCCTCGAAATCCTTTGCGGCCTCCTCAACCTCCAGTATGACCTCCTCAACCTCCTCCACGACTGCTTCAACCTCCTCCACAACTACATCAGTGACCTCTACGACCTCCTTAGTGATGGCCTCTACAACCTCTAGTATTGGAAGTTCTTGCAGGGTGAGGTAAGTGAAATGTGTTCACGCAGGTTGGGAGGGAGGTAAGTTCTCAAGGGATGTTAGTTTTGTTGGTTATTGTTTTATGTTTTTTTTGTATTTATATTTATTGTTTTTTTTATAGTTAGTATTTATGTATTATTTATTTATTTATTTATTTATTTAATATGTATGCAAATGTTTGTGTATAAAACCTAATAATCTAACATATAAAAATAGATGAAAAAGTAGGCCACAAAATATCGATGGATTGAAAGAGATGTCTGTTCCATAGGATTGTTGTTGATTCTGATGGACAGTGGACTAAAAGAGAGAACATGACCGTTGGGAGTTGGGAGGCGCTACTAGTGTGATATCGGACCGTACTATATGAAAGGAACTATATGACTGTTCGGAGGTGCGGTGATCAAATTTGTTCATAATTACCAGGAGATATTATTCATCACAGCAAACTCATCAACGTCGTGTCAGCATCTAAACGGTCATAAGTGAGTACAACAATTTCATTATGTTTGTGCCTCCAAACGGTCACAATCAAACAAACTCATCAATGGGTGTGCATCCAAATGGTCATAAGTGTGTACAACAATTTCATCATCTCTGTGCATCCAAACGGTCACAATCACAATGTCTCTTTTGATCAGTTTCGACTCCCGACTCCCTACATAGATTGTCACTATTTTCAAGCTCAGTTGCTATCATGATAATCCTTGGAACTCATGATAGCAATCCGACTTTGACAAAAATCTGATTTTGATAAATGAGTTCCAAGGATTATATGAAAATTCGATTTGCATGGGAAACATGTGCCCCAACTCAGAAGCTTGGGACATAGACAAGAGGTTAACAAGGTTATGGAGTTGGACACTTGGCAACAAAAAATTAAATAATATTTTATATGGATTTCTACTACTGCCCCTCTGATTGGTTCATTGCCCCCATGGTGTTCACATGGAGATTTAACCCCAAGTGCACCTATTTATTATTTTATTATTCATTTCATTAATTATAATATAATGCACTTACCATATATTTACGCTATATGGTCATATACGCATAGGGGTATTACAAACAAATTTATTATGATTTAGCAAGACTACTTGGGGGTTTGAAGTAAGGTCGATCTTTTACCTATGCAAAGGAGTCCTTAAACAAAACACCAAACCAAGGTGTTTGGCAAGGTATGCATCCCATCGATTTTTTATTCTTCTAAACATAGTTAATCTATCCATTTAACAAGACCACTTAGGGGTTGGAACTCAATACCTTTTACTTGCGATACCTGATGCCATCGGATATCCGACCTCCGCGGGCTTAAGATTAGGTCGGATATCCTTATTAAAAATTGATCAATATTTCTAAGGGATGTCGGATATCCAAGGGACGCCAAATATCTAAGGTACATCGTATATCCGATGGATCCTTCACTTATTTTTAAAAAAAATCATTAAAGTTCATAATTTTGAAGGTGAAATCCGATGACACATACCTTTTTGTCGGATGTTGTCGGATTTTGGGGTCGAATATTGTAGTGAATGGTAATGGAAGGTGAAACCTGTGGTGTTTAATGACTCAACATGGAAATAAAATGCATTTAAGATTAAAAAATTTTAACCCTTACAAAAGTAAAAAAAAATATTCTATGAATATAATGCAAATCACTTCTTTTCAAATAAGCAAATTCAAAATATGCAACTTGTCTTTTTCCTTTTCTTTTGTAATGAAAAATGAAAACCTACTACAAAATAAAATCTTTTCTTTTCTTTTTTCTTGAAACAAGAAATCAAAACAAACCAAGAATGCAACCTAACTTCTCTTTTTATGTTATACTTTTTGCAAAATAGGAAAGAACCTACAACATGAAGTGCATATTTTTTATTTTATTTTCTTTGAATGAAACTATAAGAAACTAAAAATGCAATCCCTAAAATTCCTTCCTAATGCAAAAAGAAAGCCAAATAAAAGCAAACTTTATAAACATAAAGTTTTTTTTTCTTTTAGAGATTTATTTTAATGATAAAAACAAAAAAATAGAAACAAACAAAAATCTTTTATACAATTAGATTGCTTAAAAATTCCAGTAGAAGCAATCTAAGACACAAACTTGGAAACACTCCTAAGTTCAAAAGACTTCTAAAAATATTGTTACTTTTTGAAATCAAACAGTCAACTTGACCCAAACTATAACCCATAGCCATAAATTCCAAAGGAAACTAAAAGAAAAAGGAAAAAAAATGGTGTATGTGCTTTGTAAACGAGCAGCTCGTGTGCACGCAACTATCTAGTGGAAAGCTCACATACCTAGGAAAAAACAATATTTTCCAAAAAATAAACAACTTGGACAGGACCCAAGATGCAACTGTGTGCACACCAGGTCGCATACCTTCATAGGAAAATGAGAAAAAATACATCAAATGACCCCCAAAAACCAAAATACTTTCTTATAAGGGATCTAAAACGAGTATCTAATAAGATTAGCTTGGATAAATAAAAGAAAGTAACAGTAATCAATCAAGAGAAAACAAATTTCAAAGAGAAAACCCAGAAACCTTAGGAATCCCAAAATGGAGAATCCCCAACGTAGTCACAAATTCTGTTGAGGGATTTAATTACCCTAATGATTTTTTGGGAGCAATCACCATAGAACAGATGCCCTATGAGATAAGACTCAACAATCATGCAAAAAATAAGTTTATAACACTTGCAGGTAAAATTATTTATCAAATAGAGGAAACAAAAAGAAATTAACTATCCTGGAATCCAATGTTTGATGAAGATCTCTTTATTGGAAGATTTAACCTTCCTTGTTGTCTTCAAGATTCTACCTGAAACACAACAAGATCACAAAGGACAAGTAATTACTACTACGAAATATATTTAATAAACCTATTGCAAATTGCAAATAACCAAATGACATTAAGACACAAATTGCATATAAAACCTTGAAATTGGACAAGAAAGAGTGTTCTTTTATATTAATAAACAACAAAAATACAAATATGAATGTTTCACCTGATTTATGAAGGAAGCACCATTCTAAAACTAGATTTCTGGGGTCCTCCATCCAAAGTCCTTCATTCTCCCACTCCTAAATCACTTGTGAAAGCTATTCCCGAAGAATCTCTGCAATTATTGGCATAATAAGGGCTTTCAATAGAGGCTGAGAAACAATGTATCAAATAAGGGAATGGAATTTGTAGACAAAGGAACAAGGGTTTCAATCTTAGCTTGATTTCAACAACATAAGGGTACTCTCTTTGATCTTTTTCATATGATGATTTCCCCCTCCTTTGCTTATTTTATATGATAAGGGGACAATTAGGGAATTTATCAGGAGGTTTATTACGGGAATATAAGTTAAGGAATGGAAAAAACCATGAATTTCCAAAAAAAATAAGTAAATTTTCACTTTTTAAATTTTTTTTACCCTTGAACAGGAAGGTACACGAGCTGGACACTGAAAGGTCACATGGACGAGGGATGTACATGAGTAGGTCACATACCTCTTACCAAACTTGGGGTTTTAATATGTTTTCCAACATAAGTTGTTATATAAGAGATCGGGGATGTTTGCAAAGAGGGAAAAGGATCCTATCATCCATCTTAATGCCTATGGGAACAATGCTGGAATCCAACCTCTTGCATATGTTATCAACAAATTGCACAATGAAAAAGTAAATTGATCATTTGTATACTGAATTGTGTTAATGAATCCATAATTAGAATTTTAGAATGTTGTTACTATGTTCCCCAATCCTCTATTCAAAGAGTAACTTGATTATGAAATCGAATGAGGGTAAAAAGTGGTGGTCAAAGAATCAATATAGTCTATGGTAACACTTGTGTTTATTTCCAGTTACAAGCATCATAGTCTATGGTGGTATTATTTTTGAAGTTTTAGAGTTTTGGATTAGAACAAGACTATTCCAAACCATATCCTTGGTTCTTGAGATAGGTCGCAAAATTATTCCAATAGGGAAAAAGGTGTTTATCATTACCGTGGAGAACTATTTGAAGGAAGAAAACATAGTGTTCTAAAAAATAGATCATAGAAGACCTAGGTTCTTCAAAATCATGAAGGGCTAAAAAGATCCTCTCACCATCAAAATAGAACCACATTCATCCCATTCATCCTATGAAACCTAGAATTATTTGGTACTTTCCTCGTCTGGATTTGGTAGGGTGAATTTGGTATAGAACTTATACAATATAATTTATCATCTTACATCACAATCTAGTTATAACAATATTATCCCTAGGATGAAAATTAAAGTCATAGACTTCTAAAATTGTAGGAAACTTGTAGTGGCAATGTAAACGTATTAATAGTAGGGAAATTGAAAAATTAGGGCATATAAAAGAATTCATTGGAAGAGAATTGATGAAGGTACAAAATTTTTCATTGACAAGAAGACCATATAGAACATAAATAAATGCACAAGAATTTTGAACAAAGGTATGTGTGTGTGTTGGCCACTAGAAGAAAAAAATACTTTGGCGAGGGGCGAAAAATGTCACCATAATGTCATTGGAGACGGTTAAAAAGGTCTTTGTCACCAAAAACTGAACGTCACCAAAGGCAACGTAGCCAAAAGTAAGGGGGATATGGATACGTGTTGTGTCTGTCACCAATAATTATTTTTAGTGATGGTCCGGGACCATGGCCAATTCCAAAGAACAACAGTGACGACCCTGTAATGACCGTCACTAACAACTAGACATCACAGAAGGCAACATATCCAAAAGTGGAGATATGGAGATGGTTTTAGTTCCATCACCAATAATCATTATTAGTGATGATCGGTGACCGTTTCCAATTCCTATGAATAATAGCGACGTGTCTTTAACGACTGCCACTATTGATTTATATATGGTGAATGTCAATGACCATCATTATTTCCCATGAATTATAGTGACTAATTGTGACGTGCCTTTATTGACCCTCACTATTGTTTCATATATGGTGATTGTACTTAGAGGACCATCATTATTTTTAGTAACTCTAAATTTTATTAACTATAGTCTTTAATGGACCGTCATTGTTATTTCATTTTTGTTAAAAACTTTAATGATGGACGATAAAGGACCGTTACAGTTTCTATTCAAATTTAAAAAGAAAATTGTTATTCGCCTTGAAAGATACTCACCAAAGTTTCATTAATGGTGATGGTTACAAAATTAAGCATCACCATTAATTTTTGCAATGGTGACATGTACATAATTAAATGTCACCATTGAAGGGCATGTTCAAATTGGCCTGGATTTAGGAGTTTAAACAAGTATTTTAGTAGCTCTTCAAAGGGTAGATTATCACTTCACATGCATGCTCTAATGGTTTAACCAAATCATAATAAGTGGGATAAAATGGTAGAAATAGTAGCCATATTATATCACAGACATCAACATATACATCTACATGTGGAAAAATCAAACACAATCCACTAGCTATAGGTAATAAATAAAAAAATCATGTTATTTGATCTCAAAACAAGCAATAGATAGAACTACCTTTCTACTTGATCTATAGACAATGAAACATTTAATACCACATATCAAACATATTGCATTCAATATATACATTGGAAATGAAAGAAATGGAGATTAAACCAAAACAGAAGACGGGTGCCATAAAGAATTAGAAATATAGTTTCTTACATGAATATGTTTTTTTGTAAATAAGATAGAAGCGTTGCTATTATTTCATGTTACCGAGATCATCAAAACAAAGAGAAACCATCCTCGCACAAGAGGATACCATACTAAAAAAACAAATCTTGGATCCCAGTCTATCCACAAAGTTCTTAATGAGAATACTACTTTATACTGCCACTTTATAATCCTATCATAATGTATGATAACATTTGTACAACTTACTGCAAAATTGACAAAAATATTATTAGTGGTATGCTGAATGATACACCAAAAGAACCGAATCAAGATTTAGTTTGAGCAACATCATCATCGATGATGATTGGGGTGTTGCTAGAAGATATGGGAGTAGCTGAGGGCCCAGTCTTTTTGGTGTCTAATTGTTGTGCCATGATGAGAATCTTCTGGGCCATGAGCGTTTTTAGCCTCTTATGGTCATAAACCAACAGTAGCTTCTCTTCTAGGTCCATTACTGTAGGGCATTCGTCCATCAACATACAGTGGGTAAGAGTGCGGAGAACCCATTGGAGAGCCACTGACCTTTCGTAAATTGCCACCTTTTGCTTGACTCCTCTTGGGTTTTGAATCCATTCATCTTGTGGGTTTTCTAGGTCTTCGTTGTCTTAACTATAAGATTCAGGACCACAACACAATTATCCCCTTGCATGGTAGCAACATGCATCCTGTCTATTGGACTAGAACCCTTTGGAAAATAAGTTTGAGACATGTGCTGAGGAATGAAGTCTATGTTGATACGCTTGGTGAGCCTAGAGAGATTCTCATTGAGTATGATGGCTTCCTCATGCAATTATTCTAGAATCTTGTCATAGCTACCATGGGCATCTTTTCCTTGATTTTGATCATTCAACATTTTCCCCAAGGTTATCTTTCCTATCCAAAAGAGGACTAGGGTTTGATCATAAAGCACATGTTGAGCTCACATGGTACCCGAATCCAGTTCCCAAAAGTGGAACATCCCCCTCTTATGCAATTATCGAATACCTTGGGAATCTTGACATATTTCCTTTTCCTTATTGTCAATTATGTACGCAGGCCTGGAGTAATGAGGTTCTGATACCCATTTGTTGCTTCTGCTTCCTTTAATTGGTTCATTGTAATGGAGCATTGTTCTTGTCATGACAAATGAAATTTCTTGGGATAAGCCATAATTCCTATTCGATGTCCTAGATAGTAGAATGAGGGAATGATATCACCTTATAGAAAATCCTAGAGTGGAAGATAGAGTTGTCTTGCAAATTGCCATAATAATCTTGTACCCTCCCGCCTCCATTCTTTATGAAATCATTATTATAGAGTACCTAAAATCATGATTATAGAGTACCTTTGCTCTGTCCCTCGCACACTATGAAAATAGGCTTTGATCTATGTATGTAGGGTAGTTAAGATCAATATTGAGCTGCATTTATCACTTGCAGTTGCATTTATCACCTGCATTTATCACTTGGATTTATCCATGTGCTCGGCATGGGTGTGATTGACTGTGTGGTAGATGATTTCCTTTCTCTACATATCAACAATGTGTGATGTGTTGGTATTGTTGTCCTCATATTCCAACTCACAATGTGGATGCTCCATGTTCCCGGCTTCCACAATGCATGGGAAGTTTAGGAAGATTTTGATATCTTCGGTGGAAATACGTTGACACTTTGGCATAAAGGGATCCCTTTCCAATATGGTTGTTGATTCAATTATGGTTTGGTTCCATCCCTATGTTTTCCATGTAGTCCACCACCCTGGAATTCATGTACCACGGAGGCCATCACCTTCATGTCTTCCTCTAAACGCCAATTCTGACTTAGAATCTTCATCGACTAACCATTCTGAATTTTTGTATGGTGTTTACGAGGATTTGTGAGTCTCCTACCATAATTTGCCTATAATTCTGCATTCTAGAAATGTTTAGACCTTCTGTTACTATTGATTCCGATATATCCTACAAACAGCCTTAAAATAGAGCCTCCAATGTCTCTGAAAATGCCTCCATAACTAGCTTGAACTAGATTATTCTTACACACACCATCAAAATTGAGTTTGATGAAGTTGGTGGGGGAGGACTCCAATTGTTAGGTCTAGAGACTGTTGGTTTGGAAAAGGTAGGCGGGGTAGCCCTAAATTGAAGTTTCATATCCCACTCCCTATAAATGATGGCTCTTGTTCAATGAATTTTTTGTCCTGGTCAGACCAAGGTGGGAGATCTATGGTTTCCAATAGAATGGATTTGATTCTTCTCCACAAAATGTCTAAAACACTAATTTGGTCTTTGAAAATCCTTATATTCCTCTCTTTCCAAACTTCCCACAAGAGGAAATTTGGGAAGAGGCACCAAATTCTGATGATCAAGGTGCTGGTAAATTGTTGACGTTTCCAACTGAGGAGAGTGTTGTTGAGTATCTTTCTGTTACACGTAAGAGGTCCACTCCTTTGTCTTAGAGCTCGGAGGCGAAGACACAAGTGTTAAAGAGATTCTCCTTATCTTCCATGAATATTACCGAAAACTACTCACATAATTTCCCAGTCTAACAACTACACTGAAAGGATGCCAAATGATTGATTCCACTCTACATAGATTCCAAATTCATTTTGGAAAGCAGAAGGTATTACTTCTTACAACACATTCTTAAAATCCTGCAAGCAAAGCAACACGATTATAACAAAGTGGAATATCATGTAAGCTAACTCATCAAATCACATTTTTGGTAGGCATAAACTTGATGCAAGATAGATAAAATATGTGGGGCATACAAATCCATTTCCAAATGTTCTAACCTGGAACCTGACTAGCTCATATCCTCATTTTTTGAGCTAGCAATGTCCATGCCTTTCCTGAATTCTTCTCTAAGGGGTTCCATTGAGGAATCCTTGATGAGGTTTTTCCTATTTGATCTAGAATACCTTGAAATCATAAAATTTCCTAGTGGAACAAGATAGATGAATGTTTTGTTTAAATATACAAAAAAAACACAATCAATGACAGGAGGACATAAATACAAAAACCAGTAATACTCATGAACTAAAAGAATCAAATCACCTTCAGTAATCTTGCAGATGGAGACTATGTATTCTTTTGAGAAGAAATCAGAGCCAAACCTGGAATATTTTGACTTGGAGTTTCTAATTCAGGCCATTCTTGCAAGCTCGAAATTCCAATATGATGCAGGGTCCACGCGGAAAAATCAACAAAAAGCACTTTTCCAGCTTCTTGTATTCTTAACTTGAGTATTTAGCCGTTGATTCATACGTTTGTATTGGTGTTACTGCTTACCTCATTTTTTTATGTATTGAATAATTTGATGTAATCCTGAATGTATAGACCAAGAGCTTGTACAATTCACACATTTAAATTACCATATGTTGGGTGCATCATTAACAAACCTTACTACACATTAATATGGATGTATCTAAGAATGACACAATCCACAATTTATTTCAGACTGGTGTCTTCACTGTGTATTCCTTACTTTCAATACAAGCAATTTTATTTCGGATTGAATGGAAAAACAAATATTTGTTTATCTAACCCATAGAAATGAAATCTTTTTCATCCAAGAGCCATTCCGTACATATCATCTTGGGTTTGAAATGGAATTTTATTACTCTATTTCTACAAGCATACACTAAAACAAATCTTCAAAGCATATGATTCATCTCTCGTGAACAAATTAATTCATCCTCTTTCTAAATCTCTCTTAGATATATTATAGACTTACATATGCATTTATCATTATTGAATTCACACAGATATTGGCATCATCCCATCATTTAAATAAACAAAATATACCTGGGTATTTCAAGTTTGCATGCACTGAAAAATTATGATTGTATTTCCTCCAGATCTCACAAACTTGACCACACCTATGAATCTAATTATTTGTTGGGTTTTCCTCCATTATTAATGCCCAACCCAATGTTTAATTCATTGTTTGAATCTGTTGTATTTCTCTAGTAATACTGGTCCATGCTTCCTTTGCTCTATTCAACGTTCTATCCTTTGGACGTGTTAAGTTTAGCCCAATTTCACAAGCAATATCACTGAAAGAAACACAATCACAAGATAGACACAGATTTACCCTTGGAAACCCTCATGGGGTAGAAAACCCAGCAAAGCTTTCCTAAATATAGATAATCAACCAATACAATATGTAGTACCCAAACAAGAGCTCTTCTCCTCCTAAGCATACCTCTCTCTCTCCTATGCACCAATCACAAGTGAGTGAATGAATGAGATAAGTGAGGAACATACCTCCTCTACTTATACTTTTTTTCTAATTGACTTTTCACCCTAATGGGGCCGACCTCTCCCAGTAGAGTCTAATAACCCCTAAAATGCTAACTCGGGGCTGACCTCACATGGGAGATCTAATAACCCTAGTTACCACACTCCCTCGGAGGAATAAATATCTCTGGATATACAATAGGGTCTCCTCGGAGGAATGGAACATCTCCAAAATAATAAAATACAAATATAATATTCTTGGAAGTTACAATATTTCAACACTCCCCCTTAACGAGAAGGATATTATAACAACATCTGCAGGAGCAAGGATTCATCAACTACATGATACATGATACATGATACATCTATAAATTATTAGAAGCTTTCTTAATACATCATCATCAATAACTCAAATAGTTACTGGAACATCAGCATCATCAGTATTAAATCTTCATCTTCTGCAGCACTCGATCAGCTACAACATCATCATCATCTGGATCACCTCGATCTCGATCTACAGCATCTGGATCATCTCGATCTACAACATCCGGATCATTCTCGATATACAACATCTGGATCATCCTGATCTATAGCATCTAGATCATCTCGATCTACAACATATGGATCATCTCGATCTACAACATATGGATCATCTCGATCTACAGCATCTGGATCATCTCGATCTACAGCATCTGTATCATCTCTATCTACAACATCTGGATCATCTCGATCTACAGCATCTGGATCCTCTCAATCTACAACATCTGGATCATCTCGATCTACAACATCTAAATCATCTCGAGATTAGTAGCACAATCTGCAATACACATGGGATGATCAATCCTTATCAATTTTAGATAGGTCTCATGTCTATGGATGATGCAATCCAGATCTACTTCCAGGATGATCAATCCTTATCAATTTTAGACAAGTCTCATGTCTATGGATGATGCAATCCAGATCTACTTCCAAGATGATCAATCCTTATCAATTTAAGACAAGTCTCATGTCTATGGACGATGTAATCCATATCTACTTCCAGGATGATCAATCCTTATCAATTTAAGACAAGTCTCATGTCTATGGACGATGCAATCCAGATCCACTTCCAGGATGATCAATCCTTATCAATTTAAGACAAGTCTCATGTCTATGTATGATGCAATCCAGACACATACATTTTGAACTAAATGTTCAGGGATGATGTAGTCCTATCATCAATTCTAGAAGATAGATGTCTATGGATCAATTATGGGACCGAAGTCCGGGGACGATACAATCCCCTCTCGTCCACTAGGGACCACTTTCTCGAAGACATATGTCTATGGATCAATTCTGGGACCAAATTTTGGGGATGATACAGTCCCCTCTCATCCACTAGGGACCACATTCTCGGAGACATCCGTCTACGGATCAATTATGGGACTGAAGTCCGAGGATGATACAATCCCCTCTCATCCACTAGGGACCACATTCTCGGAGACATTTGTCTACGGATCAATTCTGGGACCGAAGTATGGGGATGATACAATCCCCTCTCATCCACTAGGGACCACATTCTCGGAGACATCTGTCTACGGATCAATTCTGGGACCAAAGTCCAGGGATGATAAAATCCCCTCTTGTCCACTAGGGACCACATTCTCGGAGACATATGTCTACAGATCAATTCTGGGACCAAAGTCCACGGACTATACAATCCCCTCTCTTCCACTAGGGACAACTCATTGACCTCACTGTCGGCATTACCAATATAGGTATCCACATCACCGACTTCACTATCGATGCAGGCAGTTTCATCATCAACGACCACTCCCCCTTTCGAGGAGGGTCCTTCTGAACTACACCAAGCTTGTCCCAGAAATACTCAAACTTTACTCGAGACAGAGGTTTGGTCAATATATCAGCAACTTGTTCGTCAGTGCTCACATACTCGAGCTTGATATCTCCTTTCTGCACCATATCCCATATATAGAAATATTGGAACTCTATGTGCTTTGACTTATCATGGAACAATGGATTCTCTGTCATCTTAATACAACTCTGGTTGTCACACTTGATCATAGTGGGGTCCATCTCTAAGTCAAATAGTCCTGATAATAGTTTTCAAAGCCATACTGCTTCACAACTAGTAGAGAAAGCATCTATATATTCCGCTTCAGCTGTGCTGAGAGCCACACTAGACTGCTTCCTGCTAAACCACAAGATCATGGAAGATCCTAGATAGTAACATCCTCCTGATGTGCTCTTCCTGTCTGATACACTTCCTGCCCAATCAGCATCTATGTAGCCATGCAATCTGAAGTCATGATCTCCAAGATAACATAGACCAAAATCTATCGTACCCTTTAGATACCTCATCACATGCTTTGCAGCTATCAGGTGAACTCGTCTAGGTGCCACTAGATACTGACTCAAGGTATTCACAGCAAAGCATATATTTGGTTTGGTATTTGTCAAATACATCAATGACCCAATAATCTGTCTATACAGAGTCATATCCACTAACTCTGATGAGTCATCAGCTAACAACTTCAAGTTGGAATCCATGGGAGTGGCCATGGATTTGCATTCCAACATGTCAAATCTCTTCAGGATTTCTACTGCATACTTTCCCTGGTTGAGAAAGATTCCTTTTGGTCCTTGCCATAGTTCCATACCTAGGAAGTAGTGCATCAATCCGAGATCTTTCATCTCAAATTCTAAATAGAGATTCTTCTTGCACTCGATAATCTGTTTCTCATTTTCAGTCAAAAATAGATCATCCACATACAACAATAATATGGCAGGTTCATCATCCATAACTTTGAGATAAAGGTTAGGATCAGCTTTACTCTTGGTAAATCCCAAGCTTGTCAAGAAATTGTCAATTCTTATGTACCAAGCTCTAGGAGCTTGCTTCAACCCATACAAATCCTTCTTCAGTTTGCATACATGGGTTCTTCTATCTTTAACCTCAAAACCTTGTGGTTGTTCTATGTACACTTCCTCCTCAATCACACCATTCAGGAAGGCTGTCTTCACATCCATCTGGTGTAATTCCCACTTCATCATAGATGCAAGTGCCATGATGGTTCTAATGGAAGTGTACCTTGCAACTGGTGCAAATGGTTCTTCATAGTCAATTCCCTCTTTCTGAGAGAATCATCTGGCCACAAATCTTGCCTTATATTTTTCAATGCTACCATCCGCAGCATGCTTTATTTTGTATATCCGTTTGGAGGATACCACACTCTTGTCCTTTGGTTTGGGAACTATATCCCAAACATCGTTCTTCATTATTGACTGGTAATCCTCAGTCATTGCCTCTACCCATTCTTTCTTATGAGAAGCCTCTTCATAACTAGTGGGTTCTTGATCTACAAGATCACACATCAAAGCCATATAGTTGGAGAATGATTTTGGTTTCTTGCTTACTCTGGTGGAGCCTTCAGGAGCTCCATACTTTTATGCTCCTAGTATAATGTCCCTGCCCATGTTGGTTTTCTCTTCCTTGATATTTCCATGACAGGGGGTTCTTGTGGTTTTATCATGTCATGATTTTCAGGTGATGTTTCTTCAGGGGTAGGTGCAACTTCTATAATTCTGGAAGGTGCATCTTCCTCATATACTTCTTCATGCTGGCACTTCCTAAATCTCTTAAGAGCTGCCTCTTCATCAAATGTCAAATCCCTACTTATTTCCATATGATGGAATCCTAGGATGTAAATTCCGAATGCTTTGGATGCTTCACAATATCCAACAAATATTCCTTTCTTCCCAAAAGGATCTATCTTGGTCCTCTTTTCTTTTGGAATGTGAATGTATACTGGGCATCCAAATATCTTGAGGTTACTTACCTCAGGCTTCTTCCCTGTGAACACTTATTCTGGGGTCTTGAAATCAAGAGCACTATGAGATAGTCTATTTTGCACATAGACTGTTGTCCTGGCTGCTTCAGCCCATAAATACGTAGGTAGGTCTTGATCATGTATCATTGTCTTTACAGCTTCCATGATGGTTCTATTCTTTCTCTCCGCAACACCATTTTGTTGAGGATTGTAGGGAGTGGTTAGCTCCCTCTTGATTCAAGCTTCTTTACAAAATACTTCAAAGTCTTTTGAAGTATAATCTCCACCATTATCTGTCCTAAGCATCTTGATCTTCTTTTCTGAATGATTTTCTATCAAGGCTTTTAATTCCTTGAACTTTCCAAAGACTTCACCCTTTCCCTTCAATAAATATATCCAAGTCTTTCTTGAGTAGTCATCAATGAATGTAAGTTAGTATTCATATCCACTCAAGGATGTGGATGGAATTGGTCTACATACATCTGAATGAATCAACTCTAATGTACTCTTGGTCTTTGTTTCACTCTTTGGAAATGGATTATTGATATTGTTTCCTTTTGCACATCCTTTGCAAGTGCCATCATGATCAACCTTTAATTATGGTACACCTATGACTACCTTGCTCACATGAGGAAGTGCTTTGTAGTTAATGTGAGTAGGCCTTCTATGCCATAGTTCACTTGGGCTAATGGCTTCATGAACAAGGGAAGCTTCTGGATGGCCCTTGAGTTTGTATAGACCTCCTTCCTCTTCACCAATAACAATTGCATCTTCAATTGATTTTCCTTTGGGCCACATTAGTACTTGACCATATATGAATGCAACCCTAAAGCCTTTCTTATCTAATGCTAAGATAGAAAGTAAATTCTTCTTCAAACCTGCTACATATAATATTTCCTTCATCTTCAATGGGGTTCCAGAATCAAGCTTGTAGCTTGCTTCACCAATTCCTTTGATGGGATATTGATAGTCATCTCCTAGAGATAACTTCAGTGGAGATGACTTCTCTTCAAGTCTTGAGAGAGTCTTCTTTTGTCCTGTCATGTGATTTGAAGCACCACTATCAATGAGCCATGTATCTTCTCCATGTGTCACAGACCCAGAGAGTGCAGAGAATAGAACATATTCTTCCGCATCTTCTTTTTCTACTTTAGTTCTTTTCTTTTGAGGAATTTCCTCTTCTTCTTCTTCACTATCATCTTCTTCCATATGTGCATGATGTCTTTTGTGAATATTCTTCTTCTTCTTTTGTGAATTACAATTTCTAGCAAAGTGTCCTAGTTTGAGACAATTGAAACATTGAACTGTGGAGAGATCTCTTTCTTAGTTCACTCCTCTTTTCCCTTTAAACTTATGAGAAGGTTGAGACTCCTTGTGACCTTTCTTCTTGAAGTGACTCCTTCTTCTTCTGGTATGAGTAACCAAAGCTTGGTCATCCTCCTTGAGAAGGGCTTCTCTATTGGTTACCCTAGCCTCTTCTTGAATACAATCCTCCCATACCACATAAAACTTCATACTCTCTTTCCTGGCACACATAGTTTGGATGAATGACTCCCAAGGTCTAGTGAGACCATTTAAAGCAGTCATGACTAGTTCATCTTCATCAAGGGTATCACCAATGGCATCTGGTTGTTCTTTGATATGAGAAACTGTTAACGGACAATCCACTCAAGTGGATGTGAGATGGATCTCCCTAGGTCAAGTGAATCTAGAACAAATAGTACAGAATACAAAACTCATTTCCTAGATCTAGTTACATATTGAGTACTTATATATCATACCTTTCAGATTGCGGATCCTCCTCCTTGTTGTTTCTCCAAGTCTCCCGGTCGTCAGATCTCCAGCTGCAAGACCTGTCAAGACAGTATGGAAACGATACAAGTAGTGCAAGATATCTAAACAATAAATTATCTAAACTAACAGTTAAGGAAGAAAGTTCTAAACATCATCAACGAGGCAAAATTTATGGAAAGAAATTATATTAACTGTATTAAAAGGTGGGAATACATAGAAAGGATGAAGCTACAACCAAAGCCTCAACGTCACATCCTCCATCCAACATGTCCAAGCCAAGCCTCCAAGATGGTACAAGCTTCCTAATCACCAATATGGATTCTATTAGCATAAGGATACCATAGACCTTCCCCCCTCTCATGGAGAGAGTGGGTGTTCATATAGGACTAAAGAGATAGGGTAGGTTGAGGATTAGGGGGAGATGGTTAAGGGATCTTCCCATAAGGTTAGGAACCGAAATTCCACCTCACCTAGAGCCTAGGGATAGGCCTCCACCTCAAAAAACTTCTAGAAAGACCTCGAGACTCCCCAAAATAGCCTTTAACCAACCGTGTCGCACCCTAGTAGATGACACAGAGCGACAAAGGGGGGTCATCGCACTCTGTAGGAAGACAAAGTGCGACAGTGTCTCACCCTAGCTGACTAGAAACTGCGACGTTGCACCCTAGATGAAGGAGAAGTGCGACAGCCTACTCAAAGAGGTCAACTAGGCAGGGAAAATCTCTCAATTGGATGTGTTTTAGCTTAGAATGATATTATGGATTAGAGAAAAGAGTTTACACAATGGTCAAGATGACGAATTTATCACAGGTCATGATGACGACACTTGGTCATAAGGACGATACTTGCAACGGTCATGGTGACAACACTAAGTCAAGATGATGACACTTGCAACACTTGTGACACTTGCGACACTTGCACAAGGGTGACGACATTTTGGTGTAACAGAATGCCCCCCAAAGCATGAAGCTGACGGAATGAGATAGGTGAAATGCTTTGTAGTAAGAAAAATGGAAAGGACTTGCTAGTTGGAAGGAGTTGTTGCAGAAATGACCTGAGATCCACAAGTCTCATGCAACACAAAACATGGCTATCGACCAATACATTGCAGATCCATGATAGTAAAGATCGACTGAACACAATCATGGCTACTAGACACAATCGTAGATCCATGATGAGATGATAACACAACCAGGACCAATACAAAAGTGGATCCGTGTAACTCTAAACTGACAACACAACCACGACCAATACAAAGTGGATCTGTGCGTATCAAACAATCTCCATCGCAACCTGGGTAAAACATGACTCCCTAGGGTCTTCAAGCTGAACCCGTAATGATACGAATCTATTCATGTGATTACAAATGTCTTGGAGTCGAACATGGTAGAAACCACTTGATTACCGGTCATTAATGTATACCGTTAACAAGTGCGAGGGAAATCACCATTAATGTCAATGATCCCCAAGGTATCACAGTATATACCATTAAGCGTGAATCAATGAGCTGAAGCCGAATGCCTAATGGAATCTTTCAATCAAGAGTTAATGAGGTGAACTCATGTTGAAAGCGAGGTAACCTTCCATTGAGGCATGCAGGCCCAAGGTACTTGGTTGGTTTCTAAGTTCAAACCTCGGATGATGATTTGAAGTCGTCGAGGATGAACCCATCGAAGGAGGGCCATGATGAATCCCCCATCATCGACATGAAACTCGATAACAAATGTTTGGTGTAGATCGGACGGTACAGTAATGTGCAAGACTGACTCAAGGTAGACCAACATGATCGAAGGTATACTGACTGCAGATGATGAGTAACAAATGTCTCTTGAACATGGGCATGGCATGACTTGGTAGTATTGACATGACAAGAATGATACCAACCCCTAATGAAACTGATGGTTGAATCATTCTTTGGCTGATCCAAAGGAGTGACGCGACTCATGGAATTGACAAGACTCAAGGACAAACATATTACCTAAGTACTAAATGAAAATGAAAACGAGTGCCATGTTCAAGAGTGACTATGTACTGTCATAATTAAGATGTAACACAAAATATTCCATTTTTCCCCATCATGATTGATGAGTGCCTCATGTGTTTTTGATGAGCTTGATGAGGGTAACTAGATGCTCGGTATAGCTCATCTCATAGATGAGTCCAATCCCAAATTTTTTATGAATCTAGGAAAGGTGGGGTTCATCCCATGGATGGGCCCTTCGATGTTTGAATTTTAACGAGTCCAAAGAAGGAAAACTCGGCGTCATTTCATGTTTAGAGAGTTTGAAAAGAACTAAAGGAGACTCCAAAAGGTCCTTTTTCGTAAAGTTAGTCTCTTCACCCGGAAAAGGGTAAAACAATGCGAGAGAGAACTCTTCTAGCCATGGTTGGTTGGAGTATTCTTTTTTTGTAAATAGTGCTTCCTGGTCTGAAAAAGGGGTAAACTATCACCAGAAAGACGATCATTCAAATGCTTTTACAAGCGTGAAAGCATTAAGTTCGCTTGGCAATCTTTTCCTATTTAGGGAGTCTGAAAAGAGCTTAAAAAGGACTCCATGAATAACTTTGTCATGGTTGATAACCGAGTACGACAAAGGAAAAAGTAAACTCAGCACGGTTCCTTTTCCGTAAATAGTCTAGCGAGGCTGGATAAAGTGATAAACCTATACTTGTTAGACACACCTTTTTACTCGAATTTTTAACGAGCACAACAATGGTATCAAAAGCACTCAGAATATTTTTCATATTTGAACCAGAGCACGAAAAAGTAAAAAGTAAGCTCAAACCACTTTTCATGTTTCAACCAGAGCACGAAAAAAGTGAAAAGTAAGCTCAACACCATCTTGCTGTTTTTAACAAGCTTGAAGATAGGTTGGAAAAATGCTCATGATGTCTGCTTCATTTTTTAACGAGCTTGTAACATAAAATGAACTATGCTCGAGATAATTTTCATGGTTTAATGAGCTCGAAACCTAAAAATGGAAAGTATGCTTGAAAATGTTCCCAATGGTGAACTTTTTCCCAACATGGCATCCAGAGGTTTGTGGGTGCCCCCAGCATGATTGCTAGAATTAAGTGACTTAGCTCCAACATGGTGTGGAGAGGCGATCGAGTTGACTTCAACATAACTTCCAGAGGTTGAATACATTCCCCCCAAGCTTCATTTTGTTCGCCTAATACATAGGCGGATGAAAAGAAGGTTCAGGTACTAAGTCTACCAGGATACTTGACTCAAAGGGAAAGGATATGTTTCATTTTTTAACGAGCTTGACACAAGATTAGAATTCTGCTCGCGGGGACCTATTTCATTTTTTATCGAGCTTGACATAGAAAGGGAACTATGCTCATAGGTTAAGTCCCATTGATGGGTTCCTTCCCAACATGATGCCCAGAGGTTGGTAAATGCCCCCACCATGATTTCTAGCGGCTTAACATGGTAGTGTTCCCTCAACATGATCGTTGACAGTATGACATGTGGCATGCCCCAAAGCTTCATTTCGGCTGAAAATGCTACTTGCTAACCCAACTACCAACCTGGCTACTAATATGAAAATGTTCACCAAGGGGGGAAAACGAGAAGTAGATGAAATGAATGTTCAAGTTCTAACTCTAGCGAGAGACTCGAACCGATGGGAGGGAGATCTATTTAATTTTTACACAGGCTTGAAATAGACAATTACTATGCTTGAAGGGGCCCATATTATTTTTTAACGAGATTGAAATGGAATAAAACTATGCTTGAGGGGCCCATCTTATTTTTTAACAAGCTTGAAATGGAATAAAACTATGCTCGAATGGATTGGTTTCATTTTTATGCAAGCTTGAAACCAAAGGTAAACTATGCTTAGAGGGGTCTATCTCATTTTTTAACGAGCTTGAAATAGAATAAAACCATGCTCTAGTGGATGGTTTCATTTTTGTGCAAGCTTGAAACCAAAGGTAAACTATGCTAGAGTGTTCGGTTTCATTTTTTAATGAGATTGAAACATAACATAAACTGTGCTCGTACCCCCCATCCTCAGGGGGAATAAACCACTAAAACATGTGGAATATTCAGGGAATTCTGATGACTAGGAGTCATATGATGAGCGGGTGTCACGAAGAAAGCATGGAGGGTTCACTCATTGAACTTGTTACATAGCACGGTCGTTCGCGGGATATTAAAGAATATCCCTAATTTCACTAAATATTGGAAAATGCCTCTTAAAATTGTATTGTTGAACCCCCCTCCCAGTATAGCTTTCCAATTAAGAAACCCCTTAGTTTCACGAGATATTGTAGGTATTCGTTTTTATCAACCCATTTTTAATACCCCATTTATATCATATTATCAAGTCATAACAAGCAACAACCCTAACATATCTTAGTATAAGCAAACAAGATGCTAAATAAAATAATAGTTTGTATTGTTTATATGATATATAAAAAATGTAGATAAAAACAACACAATATAGAAATCATGAAAGTTTGTATTGTTTATATGATATTGATAAAAGAAAAAAAAAGAGCAATGGGGAGGTGACTCATAAATGAAGGATGGGGCTTCATAGTGGAGAATGGGGATCGCATGAACCCATATTAGGCACCAAGGGAAGGACCTTTGAGGTGGGAAGGTGAGGAGCGTGGGAACTTATTGCTTTTATTTGAAAAGGTCAACACCAAAATTTTATTCAACAAGTCAAAATTACAATAGGTCATATTTATAGTTTGTTCTTATAATAATTTGCAATTATTAATAACATAAGAATGTAAAAGGAACTATATATGCATGTCAATGATCATATACATGGACCCTTGGAAGCTAAACGCATTCATGGAACTTGAAATCCTCAACTGAGTATTCCTTTTTTAAATTAGTTAAGGACTTCATAAAGTATAAATAAAATTCTATTGCTACTTATTACTATATATGCATGTCAAATGATCATATAAAAGGATCCTTGAAAGCTAAAGACATTGATGGAACATGTAATCCTAAACTGAGAATTCCTTTTATAAATTAATTAGGGACTTCTTCGAGTATAAATAAAATTCTATTGCTACTTAATACTAATTTGAAAGTACACAAAATCTACTTAACTATGATCTTTCTTAAAAAGGAAATAAACATTACATTTGAAAATATTTAACAACTTCAGAACTCTTCTATACAATTGAAAGTATTCAACAACTTCAAAAATAACTTTTTAATACAATTTGATGTAAGATAATTATTTTTAAATTGTTGCTACTTATTTAGATTTCTCTATCAATGAATAAATTATCAAACATCGAACATTATAATATAATATTTTTATTTTTATTTAAAATCTATTTAATGAAATTAATAAAAAAATCATAAGCATAATGACAATATTAAAAAATATATATATTTGAAATTCAATAGTCTAGTACAATATGTTTTCATATACACCAATTATATGTGCATACAATGTAATAATATTTATTTTATTTTATTTTGAAGCTATATAATAAAATTAATAAAAATATTATAAACATAATTATAATATTATAGAAATATTATTTTAAATTAAATATTTTAATATATAACAATTTTATGTGAGGTTAAAATGCCATTTTTCTTGTAGTGCACGGACGTGTTTGCATTCAACCATGGAGGCTATTATCATGATATTAATTGTATATTTTTTTTAAATTAATAAATATAGTAATTAAGTATATAATAATTACAATGGACACAAAGAGAACTCAAGGTACCTTTTTCAAAAGGACTTTGCTACCTCCGCTCGACCAGGTGCTCGAGATGACAAGGAGACCTGCAAAATAACCATGCAAATCATGAAATGATACCATTTGCTAACAAGTGATAAACTATAACAACAATTTGCTAAACGAGAAATGTGCTAGCTAGTAGGATGACTCCAAACCTGCCTGAAACAACATTGTAATTATTAAGAAGATGAAAGCATACATATTTACAAAAAAAAAATTAAGGTACAAGGCAAAGCAGTTGAATATATTATACTAATTACAAGAGTTTATAAATAAGAAAATATATCATGACAATAATCTAGAAAATAAATATACCAAATCCATACAACTTTACACAGCTATGTCGGGCCCAACAAGTTCCAATTCTAAGTTCTCACTTTTTCAATTAATCATGGTGTCAATATTGTTTTTAATACTAATTTAGTGAGGTAAAAACATTTAAAATTAAAATTTTCTTATTTGAACTTGAATGCTAATGTAATAGTGAGTGATGACTAAGACTCTCGTGTTTGATGATTGATGCACATAAATGATTAATTCAAGCATGAATTATAACCTTTATAGGGGATATGTCATCTCTACATGGGAATATGAGCATCACAATTATGTTTGTATACCAAAGACATATTATGGAACAATGGTTAGGTAATGAAATCAAGAGCCTTAAATGGCCTTGAATGAGGTTTCTTAGTCTCAACATCCATGAAGAAAGCCTCAAACAAACACATATGACCACAAAAAGGAATATTTGGTCTACCACTAGGAATATGATCATTGTTAGGAGGTATTGCATGCCATGAAATTATATTTGGGATTGATAATGGAGATGAAATGAAAAAGAGTGACTTGGTACCTTAATTGAGCTTCTTGGAATTGATGACTTTAAACCACCTTTAAACAAGGTCTCAAACCACTACACATGACATTTGTAGAGAGTAGTTGACCTCGAACCAAAAATAAATAGGCACCATTAAGAGGTATTGCACACCAAAAATAGGTATTGGTGCCTTCATAATCTCATGGGATGAAATCAAGAGCCCTATGACCTAATTGATTATTCTCAAGCTCAATGGCCATGGAAGAGGTCTCAAACCACTACACAAAACCTATGTATGGAGCCTTGTATTTTGATTAGGAATGTTATGAATGGCCTAGCATGTATCAATATCAAGGCCTTGACATTGGTCAAGTGGTTAAATCAAGGGCCTAATGCCTTAAATAATTCTCACGAGGGTTAAGTGCCATATAGAAGGCCTCAAACCACAACTCATGACCCTAGGTATATCACCTAACTTATATAAGCATTCTACTAAGATATGTTTGATAGGAATTGACCAAAACATATCAATTTTGTGTCCTTGACATTAGTCGAGGGAATAAATCAAGGGCCTAAGGGTCTGAATAGTTATCATTATGCTCAAGAGACATGGATGAGGCCTCAAAGTACAAGGATGACCTCTAGATGGGATATGTGGCCTCACATTCAAACATTCAAAATATGAGCATTGTTAGAAGATATTGTCCACCATAGACATGTATCTAGGAGGACATGAAAATGGTTGAGGGATGACATCAAGGGCCTTACGCCTTCATTAGTGCATCATTGGCTCAACAACCATGAACTATGCCTCAACCCACCACACATGATCTCTTTCAAGGATATTTGACCTCCAACTAAAACCTAGTGCTCTATTGTTGCACCGAGCGAAACGAGGTGCTCTACAGCCCAGTATGGGGGAGATGTTGTAACGTTACATGTAACGTTTGTCATTATTATCGGCTAAAAAGTAAAAAGTAATACTATGAGGGAGATCTTGTAACGTTACATGTAATGTATGTCTTTATTATTGTCGGCCATTAATTAAAGTGTAAAAATAAATAAAATGTAATAAATATTTTGTTGGCCATTAATTAAAAGACTGTATTTTCAATTGTGTATTTGAGATATTATGTTTTTTTAATTAAAACATAATTAAAAAAATTCATGTAGGCTGATAAAATAAAAAATTATGGAAAGTATTTAAAAAAAATCCATGTTGGCTCATAAAATAAATTATTATGAAAAGTAATTAAAAATAGATGTTCGTTTATAAAATAAAAACTTAAAACTTAAACCCGGATCTATCAATCAAAAGAGATTAAATTTCTTGAGTTTAAATTTAAAAAAAGAAATACACCTCAAGAAATTGGATCGGATCCCTCGCAGTGCTTGATAGAGACGAGTTTAAGATGGATCTATGCTGGTTTATATTACAATGTTTCATGAATTTAACCATTTCATATATATATATATATATATATATATATATATATATATATATATATATATACACGCACATACACATAATAGAAAAGCAAGTTGCACCCCATAAAATTAAATAATCAAAATTTCAATTATATTATGCCCATAAGTGAGTGCACTAAAAATATCATGGTTTGAGGGCTTACTCTAATATTTTATAAAAGTATAAAAACATCCTGATTTATTTTTAAAAGATAATATCGAACTAATACATAACTTTAATTTTTTTATTAATTAAGACTATAAATTAAGTTATAAACTCATAATTGCACATACACATATATTTTTAAAACCAGCTTTTAATATATATATATATATATATATATATCTTATATTTTCACAAGTTTTAAAATTATTTTTTGCAAATAACTCTAACCATTTTTAAAATTAAAATTGTTTTTTAATTTTATATAACAACTAATCTATAATAAACATTGTACATAACTTTTTATATAATTATATTGATATTTAATACATAAACTAAAATAGATATAAAATCATTAACTACATGCAAACTCTTAAGAACAAAATCAAATTAAAGAAATGTTTATCTCAATTAAATTGGAAAAATAATAATTAGTGTTTTACTAAAATTTCTAAACAAGTGTAACATGAATATTATACTCGATGATAAAAATCTTCTTTAACTTATAATATGATGTCAAATATCTTCTCAAGTTTGTCTACGAGATAGCATGATGTTTCACTACTCTTATATGACTTTGTTAGGAGAGTAAATACACACTCCATTTTTATATTGTAAAGTATAAACCTATATACTAAAATTGAGGATATTTTGATCATTCAATCCAGTCAATTATATGATGCAAAGAAAATCAAGAAGTAGTTACAATGCTCATAAATATTGAGTAAAGAAAATGTAAGCAACGATGGCTTAGTATTGAAAATAGTTTATACATTATAAGCTTACATCCAGGGTTGCAAAAAGACCCATATTTAAATACAAGTGAAAGCATGATTGATGTTTAAGCCATCTCAGGAAACAGAGAGAAAATGTTTCATACCTGTGAAACCAACCAAGGGATTATGCATTGTGTTGAATGCACCTGAATACGTTTGGGTATGGCATCAAATAAAATGGAGAAAATTAATACAAATTCTTAATGAGTATATATTATTCATATAAATGTACAGTGAATCGTGTTTGCTCTCTAATTTACCAAGAGTTGCAACTGTGGCCATCAGTTGGCTTAGTTTCTGATTCAGTTGGTGGTGTAAGCCACCAAGTGGTCCTTCGACAGAGGTTGTGAACATGATCATGCCGAGTTTGAACCCCAACAACACCTGTGTCCAAATAACATATAATAATTCAATTAAATAATGAATCAAACCCTGCATTTAATAATGCTCGTGTATATAGCAATATAAGTGTATAGGAGTAGAACAAAATGGGCAGTCATTTACCTATTATCGGTCACAGTACTAACAATCCCAATGCATTATTTTCCATGAAACCTATGTAGAGGTTGGTGGGATTCTATACCACTCTCGACATAGCCATACTGGAGAGACAAACGATATTGTTAGTAGAGATATAAATTTAATCATAAATAGATTTTCAAAATATTGTGTGTTCATGCTCTATGAAGAGTGAACTCACTATGCATAAAATATAAATGAGAAAGAATTAAATATACATTACCTAGTGTGAATGGAAAGAAGACTTGATACTAACAAGCACCGTAGATATAAAAGGATGATATCACAGGTGAGTGGGAATGCGAATAAATTAATTTAGAGGTGGGCTAGTTCCACTTCTAACGAAGCAAGGCAGGGAGGGGTTTTGATAATTCTATGGAAGGAAGGTACAGGGTTGAATAAAAATTGCCATTCTCTAGATCTCAAAGCTCAGAGTTACAAGAGTCTAAACCAAGTTACCCACCCATATGAAATGGCGTGCAAACCATCTACCTCATTAAGAGTCGTAGGCTCTGTAAAATAAGTGAGTACTATGAACTAGGCGGTCTCTCAATCCTTGCCGTCGATCTTCATTGAGAATTCCAAGAAGCATATGCAGTCGACAACTCATAGCTGGATTAAATTCCGTATGTGTTTTGTTCAAAATGCCAAGACTTGGCATTAATTATAGTAGTTGGATAGTATACCAAACATTAACTATGACATGACCCAAATATTATATTATATGTCTTATAAATTGTAATGTTGTATATTTTTATTTGCTAAATTATTTAACGTTGAAAAGAGTGCGCACTATGTGAACATTGTGTAATATTAATTAATATAAAGGTTTGGATTATCAATCCATAACCATATTATACCCTTTTTAATGGATATTCGACATCCTCGGGGAGTAGACTCTCATATTTAATTTAATATTATTGTTTATTTACAATAGTTTCGTAGTATGCATGGGTGCAATATCCCTCTACAATGATGTTGCAAAAAAAAATTAATATGACCATATTACATCCTTATTATATTCTTTTTAATGGATATTCGATATCCTCGGGGAGTACTCCCTCATATTTAATTTAATATTTTATCTTTTACTACAATAGTTTTGTACTATGCATGGGTACAATAAAGTTTTTAATATATATATACACACAAGAGGTACAATAAATTATATATATATATATATATCTATATATATATATATCTATATATATATATATACGAGAGACAATCCTTTTGGAGTTTAGAAATCAACCTTTGCAATGTTTTATAATGTGCATGAATATAATACCCCCTTCAATGAGATTAGAGGTAGTCTTGATTTATAAAAGTGGAATAAATTAAACAAATATATTTAGTTTAGAACATTAAAATAGTAATTAAAAGGTTATTATCTAACAATTATATTGGTATAAAGAATAAATGCTAGGCATGATTGACATTTATTCCCCCTCCAAAAAAACAAATTGGGTTATTAACGCGGGTATGTTATATGTTGTGTTTATGAAATCCGAACTAAAGGTCATGTCAACCAATTTTGGATGGGCTGTTATTCGGATTTTCATTTTTTGTAATAAGAAGTCTAAAATATTCCTTATCCAACCATACATGATTAGATTTAAAAGAAAATGAAGGTTTTCTATCCTCCTTTTCTAGTTGTATAAGAATAAGTAGATGGTCATATAAGCCATTGTTTCCTACCCATTAGTTGTATCTTTCAAACTCCTCCACCAATTTTTTTACCATTAAGAATATATCTATAAGCCTAGAGATGCTTGTTCTTCCATGTTAGCACACAAACTAGCATCTTAAAGTTAAATACCTAAAATAAATGATAGCTTATGGACAACTAAGAGGGAGGACATTGTCACAACACCTAACCTTTTATGTCTCTTTCTAGGCTATCTCTTCTCTAGCTCAAAGGTGGAGCCCATAGGGTAGGATTACTAGAGTTTAACAATGGAGTACATGTTGAAAATGAAGAGTAAATTTAGAAAAAAAAAAGTATTTTGGTTTTTGTAAAATATAAGAGTTGTGAAGGAATTGGAGACTAGTGTTTTATACAATGGGAAAATGGGGTCAACATGAGGCTTTCTTTAGGAAGATTAGAAAGGGTCAAGGTCACAATGCACAAACCTAGATGCTCTCTAGTGGATGGGTTGATTTTAGAGATCATGCAAAAGAAAATTTCTAGAGCAAAAAAAATTCAAATAGACTCAAGGAGGAAAGCTACATTGAAATGCATAAAAAAACACATGATTTCTAGGCACGGAATATGCACCTAAACTACACTTTAAATTGATATCAAATCAAATATAGAAATCCTAATCCTCTATTACCTCAATTCCATTAACAATTTGAAGATCAATTAACCAACCAAGCACATGAGCAACATAACAACCCTTCAATAGAGTACTAGCATCAACCATCCTACATCCCAATTGAGTATTCCTTGTCCATCAAACTCAATGCATCGTGCCCTTATCCCCTGATTTTTCTTCTTCCTCCCCTCCATCACTTCTACACGAAATGTAATAAAATATACCCTAAATATTTGTATTGCCATATAACATAATTAAGCCCCCTTGGCCCCTTAATACAAGGAAATATATTTTCTCATTTATGTATCATAGTTTATTCCCCAATATGAATGGACGTGATAAAATATTGCCTACCAACTGACCCCCCCGTGGAAGAAAGCTGATCAATGGTCACAATATTCCCATGATGAGGAAAATACATCACTCGAAAGAGCGTGGACACTACAGCTTTCATAGCATAGACATAATCATGTCCAAGGAGCAGATTGAAATCTAAAGGGCCTTGGACAACCATGACATCAACATAAACAGTTTTTCCTCTCAATGTGACAAGTAACTGCAGGAGAATCCCTAAAGGTCCGGTAGGCCTTCTATTAAAAGACAAAATCTGGTCAGTTACTGGCACAAGATGAGGGGAACCTATATCTTGCCAAGCAGTTGAGGATAAAATACTAATAGAAGCTCTCTCATCAACTATCGTATGAAAGATTTCCTTGTCAGAAACTCCTACAGATATTTGAAAAGGAACACTCAAAGAAATATGAGGTTCTGTTAGACCATTCCAATCAAAGGAAATGACCTCAGTACTTGCAGGGGGTCCTGTAGGAATGGACAGGATCTCCCCTTGCCTAAGACATTCTGAACTAACTAGGAAAACATCAATGATTTCCAATTCACTCTCACTTGGAAGATAAGAATGAAACGAAGATTGTGTCATGGTGACTGCTTCAGTCTGGACTTTATCCAATGAAAGAGTGGGATCGAGTGTAGCTGACAGCGACTCGATCACTTCACTCTCGAAAGGAAGAGTGGGATCAATTATAGATGAAACTGAATTGATCACCGGGTCAACCAATGGGGGGTCAAGGGACAACTTACTATCACTTGTTGGAAGCACCTGTTGAGAACTAGTAATATCTTCTAACCATTGTGAAGCTTCATCCATGCTTGGACAAAGGTAAGTACGATGCATGCCCTTGCATAGCCAGCAAGGGTCTACAGCTCTACCTTTCCGACCCTTCACCAATGGGTCACTAGTCGAGGGAGTATCATCAATATGATGGTCATAGGTTGACGATACAAGCGTTTTGGAGTTTTTAGTCCACACTTCTGACACACGGGGAAGACCGGGACAATTCTTGAGAAGGTGATAACCCTTGTAAAGTTTGCAAGGGAACTTGGGCTTATGAGGTGTTCTCATAGAATGATTTCCATCAGAGGCAGATGGTTGACACTTGGCCTCTTTCTTATCCTTCTTCTTAATCTTCCATTTCTTCTTCTTCTTCTTCTCACATGCCTTCTTACTAACATCAGAGTTTTCAGTAGGAGAAGAGGAAGAGACAGAAGCCGATTCAACTTTCGATGAAGAAGGAGAATGGTCACCATGAGATTGATGCTCATGTGATGAAGGACCTAGGTTTGACACAATTGGTGCACTTGGTGTAACTGGATTGGAGAATAACCATACTGGTAATCCTATCGTCAATCCAGGAAGACTCAACGTAGCCATAAAGGGAGGACCAACAGTTCCACAAGGGGGAATAACAAATGGCACAAGAAAGGGGCGCTTTGGTTGGTAGTCCTGGAAGAATCTTCCATATCTAAACTTCCTTAGAGTCTCTAAAGTACCACACAAAACAAACACTACTCAAGTCTAAAAGCAACAAGCAAACTGTGTGAATAGGAGTGGATTCAAAGTCTGGAACCTCACGGGATTATCAAGGCATCGCAAACCGCTATATACTGCAGGGTCCAACAATATGACGTGACAAGGAGGATTGGGACCATACCCTTTCCTGCATACCCAATTACCTGGACAGTACGTGCGTGCTAATCTCCCCAAGTGTTGTTCTCGGTGTATTGCTTTGCCAAGACAGCCAAATGGTTAACTCAGTTGGTTTCAGGAATCCTAGTGGTGTCTCCTGATATATGCAAGGTACGTGGGATCTCAAATCTGTAGTGGTGCTGTCTAATGCACAATCGTTCAGCAAGAGACCTTTCGATATACTACCAAGTACATGATACACCCTTCGATATACACCAAGTACGGTTTATGGTACTTGGTGGGTATGTGAAGGAGCTTGATATACCGATAAGTACGTGGAAGACTACAGTACCCTCGGGATACAGTGCTGGAAAACAATGGCAGCTGCCATGCTTAACAATGCTGAAACACGTCTCTAACTTACACACAAGTTACTAAATGATTTTAACCTAAGCTAGCGTTAATTTTATCTTGTACGGTTAGGTGGATTCATGATAGCTAAATGCTTTTCATATATATATACAGAAAGTGAGAGAATATCTACAACACTCTAATCATTCAGAAATTCCCAAAGAAAAAATGACAAGCACCCAAACAACTCAAAGAAAGGCTCAAAATCTACCAAATGCAATAATTATAATTCATTTCCTATCTTTTTACACTTGAAAAAGACACATCTAAGCTACGGAAAGAAGGATTCCACAAACATTTCCAATCAAATGCAAGACAAAGATAAGCACTTAATAATCTTATCTAACTCAAATGTAGACAAATCTGAAACAAGCCTTTCTTCTTCTTATGATGGTAAGACCAAGAATATCAAATGATCAAAAATAAAGTAAGAAGAATATTTACGTTTTCCAAGTTTGTGAATATAGCAAAAGAGTGACAAAATCAAGCTTTTCTTTGAACTAAAGTGGAGACAAAAAATCAATCTTTTCCGATAATCACTAGATAGCTTAGTATGTAAGGGAAACAAGATGCATAACCCAAGAAATCGAGGTTAAAAAAGACATGGATATCCCACACTTTTCAAATATTTAAAACAAGTCAATCACGCCAAACCAAAAATGATCTCAAAACCTTGAGATAGGTCAAAATGACTGAAGGGTGCACGATTCATGGCCCCCCCATTTCGCTTAGAAATATAAGCAAAACACTAGTTTTGACTCAAAGGGCCAAACATGAATCCAAATCTCAAAAGACCCAAAAACCAATACAAGCAAGCCAAACAAAACATTGCTTGACAAAAGGGTCTCTGCTTGGAAGGTACAGTGCAGAGGAGTCTGCACTCAAACCAAAAATCAAATCAGAAATGGAGAAGGGGTGCCTATATGGAAAAAATGGCAGATCGACATACTTTGTGCTTATACACAGGGCGACGTCACAGTTCACCTATACGGGAAGTGCGACGGCGTCGCAGTATACCAATGGAAGGGTTGTGATGACAGATTAACAGGCAAAGAACAAAGATCAAAAAACACACAATGTCTCTCTGGGTATACTGACCAGGTGCAATAGGCGAGATCTGAGTTCAAAATGAACCAATCCTCCAGATAATGAGCATAAAAAAGGTCTGTAAATTAGAAGTATAAACTCAAAGGAAGGTAATCAGACTCTTCAAAGAGAAGATCTGATGGTGAAGGCAGCTTAGGAGGCTAATGACAAATAGAAAGGCTTGGCAATAAATCAACTGAAAACAACATTCAAATTGACAACTACAAAGCTATGTTCTTTCCCCAGTATGGTCTCCAGATTTGTTAACGAACAATCCACTCAAGCGGACGCAAGCCAGATCTCCCTAGTTCAAGTGAATCTAGAAAAAATAGTACAGAATACAAAACTCATTTCCTAGATCTAGTTACAGATCGAGTACTTAGATATCATACCTTTCAGATCGCGGATCCTTCTCCTTGTTGTTGCTCCAAGTCTCACGGTCGTTAGATCTCCAGCTGCAAGACCTGTCAAGACAATATGGAAATGATACAAGCAGTACAAGATATCTAAACAATAACTGATCTAAACTAATAGTTGAGGAAGAAATTTCTAAACATCATCAACAAGACAACATTTATGGAAAGAGATTATATTAACTGTATGAAAAGGTGGGAATACATAGAAAGGATGAAGCTACAACCAAAGCCTCAACGTCGCATTCTCCATCCAACATGTCCAAGCCAAGCCTCCAAGATGGTACAAGCTTCCTAATCACCAATATGGATTCTATGAGTATAAGGATACCATAGACCTTCCCCCCTCTCATGGAGAGAGTGGGTGTTTATATAGGGCTAAAGAGATAGGGTAGGTTGAGGATTAGGGGGAGATGGTTAAGGGATATTCCCATAAGGTTAGGAACCGAAATTCCACCTCACCTAGAGCCTAGGGATAGGCCTCCACCTCAACAAACTTCTCGAAATACCTCGAGACTCCCCAAAATAGCCTTTAACCAACCTCGTCACACCCTGGTAGAGGACACAGAGCGACGGAGGGGGGTCGTTGCACTCTGTAGGAAGACAAAGTGTGATAGTGTCTCACCCTAGCTGACCAGAAACTGTGATGTCACACCCTAGATGAAGGAGAAGTGTGATAGCATACTCAAAGAGGTCAACTAGGCAGGGAAAATCTCTCAATTGGATGTGTTTTAGCCCAGAATGAGTTTAGGGATTAGAGCAAAGAGTTTACACAATGGTCAAGATGACAACTTTATCACAACGGTCATGATGATGACACTTGGTCATAAGGACGATACTTTCAACGGTCATGGTGATGACACTAAGTCAAGATGATGACACTTGCACAAGGGTGGCGACATTTTGGTGTAACAGAAACCCTTGAGAAATAGTCTTGAACAGATTATCCTTTATTCATCTTGGTGCTCTTCAATTGAGCTCTCAGGTTCATCTTCCTATTGATGTTCTTTCCCTCATACATTCTGAAAAGAGCATCATGCATTTCCTTTGTGGTCTTCTTGGATGCTACTCAGGGAATCAAGTGGTCTTTGATAGAATCAGCAATGATTCTCTTTTCCCTAATCAAGTCCTTCCTATACTTCTCTTTGGCTTCATCTTCCGCAAGTTCTGCAACCTCATCTTTGATATATTGGACAAGATCATTCTCTTCAAGAATGAGACCAATCCTATATTTCCATGCCCGGAAATTCTCTATACCCTCTAGCTTGTCTTCAAGCTTAGTGCTTGGGGCCATCTCACCCAGGGGGTCACCAAAAATTGAAAATTTCAAAAATGAAAAATTTACCTTACCAGGAGATTGGCTTGAATGAGACAAGGTGACTGGCATACTTACTTTATGGAAACTTCAATTTTTCAGCCTCCAAACTTGACCTACGAAGTTCGGACCTGCTGTAGAAATCTGGTTCGCAGTTTTCTGGTTTTCTACACTTTTGGTCAAACTAGGGTTTGACTTTCCCGGAGTTCTACCCAACCAAAAATATCGATCCAGGGATCAAAACTTTGATTTTGAGGAGGGATATCCAGCCATGCAATCAGAATCCAAAAATTCCAACTTTTGTAGAAACCCTAATTTTCACCGGAGGAGGAGAGAGAGGTATTTTCACCTTGTGAAAGATGTCCTATTCAAGCTAGCTCTGACCCCATGTTAATTTTATCCTAATTTCACAAGCAAGATCACTAAAATAAACACAATCACAAGACAGACACAAATTTACCCTGGGAAACCCTCATGGGGTAGAAAACCCAGCAAAGCTTTCCTCAATATAGATAATCAACCAATACAAGATGCAGTACCCAAACAAGAGCTCCTTCTCCTCCGAAGCAGACCTCTCTCTCTCTCCTATGCGCCAATCACAAGTGAGTGAATGAATGAGATAAGTGAGGAACATACCTCCTCTACTTATACTTGTTTTCTAACTGACTTTTCACCCTAATGGGGCCAACCTCTCCCAGGAGAGTCTAATAACCCCTAAAATGCTAACTCATGGCCGACCTCACATGGGAGATCTAATAACCATAGTTACCACACTCTCTCGGAGGAATAAACATCTCCGGATATATAATAGGGTCTCCTCGGAGGAATGGAACATCTATGGACTAATTAAATACAAATATAATATTCTTGGAAGTTACAATATTTCAACAGGACGTTGTCTCCATATTTCACAAACATGCTCAGTCGCTTTACTATTACATTTATGCAAAGGCGTTCATCAAAACATCAATAATAGACAAAGATGTTTACAAAATAGCAGCACGTAAATACATAATTCATTTATCAAATTCATATGTATAGAGTTCCATGGCCATAATTTAGCTGCACAAATCATTTGGTAAAAATGTTGAAATTAGTATAAGTCCAAGAAAGAGGCATAAACAAGGAACAAGATTTTCTAAACAAGGAAGAGTCCTTATCTGCACCAAAGTAGGCATATATCAAGCACAATATCGATACAATTCAATTAGAATCTAAGGCCATGATGCATCATTTATCAAAAATAAAGAATTTGCCACTATAGTATAAAAAGTAAATTATTTGTATCTTAAAGAGTTTACTTGTTTTCATTCCAAATGATAGAAAGTCATGAATTGGGAGTTACAGTTTGACATGCTTGTAACAGGTTTGGGACATTCTCCGGTATTGTAACCGTGGAGTCATTTTCTACATCATCCATGGGATTAAATGTGCAGGCCATGGTTCCTACAACTGAGGAAACTATGTATTAAAATTCAACCATATTCCTTCACAATCTGCACAGACATAATACACATCCCCGTCAATTCTACTTTCTTCATCTATGCACTTTGTTTCTTGAAAGTATGCAACCCTTGACAGATTTGCATACTCAGGTTGATATTTTGTATCATTTATCAACCCGTTTGGAGGACATGTTAACACTACATACCAATCAGTATCAATTGGATCTTATACATATAATACTTGTTTGGCTTGCAATGCTAGACTAAATGGATCATCTTGCAAATGCTTTTGACTTAGGAATTTCTTCATATTCACCATTGTAAAACCCAAATCATCAGTTTTAATCTCTCTCTTATTGCAAACATCGACCCAATCACATTTGAACAATGTGTACTCCATACAAAAATAATCAAATGTAGTAATATTTGTTATCACTCCATAAAATGTCGTTGTTTGAAGTATAGAATTTGCATCTTTGGAACTTGATCTCATCATTGTTTGAGCTTCTATACACACGCCATTATTTTGGTTGGTTCTCTCATTCTATTCATTTTTTGTATGGAATCTATAACATTTATTAGGTATCCCTTGTACTTCTTCACAAATTTTGTGGGGCCACGTGTAAGCCATTTAAGTGTATTAGATACATTTTCATTTACTTCCACCTATATATTTTTAAAGGATATTAGAACAGACATTCAATATTTTAAAAAATAGTTAGTTTCCTACATGAAAATATTCTCGTTTAATCATCTTGAAGTACTTATAATATAAAGAACACATCATCACCTGCTTTTTAATTCAATTGGTAAAATTTTGGGTGTGGAGTTTCTGCAATAAAGATTCATCTTTTTGGGCTTGGGTAACTGAGTTAGCAATCTCCATCTTATGCATCCTAATTTGACAATTATGGACAATGAAAATGGTTCTTAATGTATTTGAAAAATACAAATAAAACAAAAAATCTAGGTCAACATGTTACTTACTCTATCCATGGATCAACTTCATCTATGGGCTTGGTTCCAACTAATTCCATCCAATTCAAAAGGAATTGAAGTAGATAATGGATTTCCATCAAGCATAACTTATTCAACTTCATCATCCCATACTTCATTTCATCCTTGTGTGCTTCCAATAGTTTCCATACCTTTCAAGTATACTCCACAAAAATTTATTGATTCCTCCATAGTGTATCTTTTAGCGATGCATCCTTCGGGCCTAATTTTGTTCCTTACATAAATCTTGTATACTTTCATGTTCCTACAAAATGAACATAATTTTTTTCAATAATACGAAAAGCTTTGAATAATTTTTGTTGTTGTTGTGCTTGATACAAAACAAAATTTCACTTACTTCTCAAAGGGGTACATCCATCTATATGCAATCGAGCCAAAGTAAGCTCTCGTACCAAGTGTACATTCAAATGCAAACTTATATCAAAGAATGAAGGAGGGACATTCTTTTCAAGCAAACACAATGTCTCCACGATATCATTTTCTAACTTGTCAAGACTCTGTGCTAAAACTGATTTTGTACAAATTTGTCTATAAAAGTAGCAAAGCTTACAAAGTGTCTTTCAAACAACACTTGGTAGCACATGTCATGGAGCTACTGGGAGGATTTTTTGCATTAGAACATGGTAATCATGTGCTTTCATACCATGAAACTTAAGCTCTTCCATAGATATATGTTTTTTTGGATTAGAGCTATAATCATCTCACACTTTTAACATGAAAAAAACATGGCATGAGGTATCTCTCTCTTTCTTTGAAAGAGTATGCGTTGCAAGTGGAAGGGATATTTTTTGTCCCTTGAATTCAGGCCATAGCGATTTCCTCAAACCCAATTTTTTCAAATCATCACGTGATTTTTTTCCATCTTTGCAATTTCCATTTATGTCTAGAAGAGTACCAAATATGATTTCACATACATCCTTATCCACATGCATTACATATAAATTGTGGCATATCACGAGTTTCTGCCTCCAAACACATCAAAATATCATAAGAAAATTAATATGGAGGTAAACATAAACAATGAATTCAACCAAGACATAAACACAATGAGGTCATATAAGCATGCAATTTTTAAAAATTAAGATGCATTGTTGATGGATCTACATACCTTCCAATATGGAATATTGAATAGAATTGACCATTTCTTTCACACCACAACATTACTTTTTTTCACCTTTTTCCTTGTTTATTTTCCTCTTGTGTGATTCATTTTTACCCCAAATTGCTTCCTTTCCCTTTGTTTCATTAAAAATATCTTACACTTTTACAGCTAGAGGGGCGTAACGATGCTTCCCATTCCCATTAAATGGTCCCTTTTGTGAACGAAACTTATGATTGTGGAAGAAATATCCTATGTCCCATGTAAACACACTTCTTGCTACAACTGAGGTACTGTGGTTCTTTGTTCCTTCCACATATGGGACATACATTATAGCCTTTGGTCATGCAACCAACCATATTTCCATAATCAAGAAGTCATGGATTTCTCACATTATAATTTCCTTTATGTTAAAGCATGTCTTATTATAAGCATCATATGTCCATACCCACTGGTCCTGTAATACCTTTAATTCATCCACTAAAGGTTCCAAATAAACATCAATTCCATTACCTGGTTGTTTGGGACCAGGTATTGACAATGTTAGCATACAAAAATTCCTTTTTGTACACAACCATGGTGGAAGGTTGTATGTAACTAACACTATAGGACAAACACTGTATGTACTGCTCAAGTCTCCAAAGGATTAAATCCATCTACTACCATTGCAAGTAGTACATTACGAGGTTCATTGGAAAACTCATTCCATCTATCATCAATATTTTGCCATGCTAGTACATCAACAGGGTGGTGCATTTGACCATCGTTAATTTCACTCTCATGATGCCACCTCATTTTTTGTTACAACTCTGTAGATCTATACAAAAAAAAATTCACTTATGCAATCTATATTATCATACAATACACTATGAAAAACAAAAAAGATAATGCAATAAAGGGAAAACATGAATAAAATCATAATGTTCAAAACCATACCTTTACATTCTTTTCAACCTTGGTGCTATGGTAAAATACCTTAACACCTTTACACACCTTTTGAGATTGAGCATCCACCTTCCATCAACATTTTCTACACATTGGGCATTCATTTACTTTCATAATTTCCTCGATATAAGATACAATCATTTGGACATGCATGTATCATATCAAAATGTAATCCCAATGATTTTATCAACTTTTTGTAGCATATGCATAACTTGGAAGTGTATTACCTTTACGAAGCATCTCTTTTTGCAACCTTAACATTTGGCCAAAACTTGAATCTAACCATTCGTTCTTCACTTTAAGATTGTATAATTTCACAGTTGTTGAAAGTTTTGTGAAATCAATACAACCCAAGTACAATGGTTTTTTGGCATCTTCGATTAACTTCTTATATTCATTAACATCATTCATTACCTCAGTTGATTCAAAACCCTCATTTTCACGACTCTCGTTGATATTTTCATTAATACATTGATAAACATCATTCACCATTTGAAGCATTTCATAATCAACAGTGGTTGTATCATCATCATTGTCAATAAGTTCATGTCATTCTGAAACAACACTGGAGACTCATCATCATGATCATCATAATAATGCTCCACAATATGTTCATTTTCTTGTTATTAATACAATTTAGATTCATGTCTATGATTTTATGGTTTTAATGAAATTAGAATTGCAACATAGATTGCACCCAATACATCCACGCACAACCATATAAATCTCTCTCACACACAAATACATGCACAAATATATATATATATATTCATATTCAAGTCAAAAATTGGTTATATGTTTGGTTACATCGATAGTGTCCAGTCAAACCTAGTCAAATAGGGACCTTGACTGATATAAATTGCTTACCATTTGATGTGAAATATGCTCATGTACTTCACGTGTCTCATTTTTAGAGTGTTGCTTGGCCTTTCGAGGCATAGATGGAATATGTAGAAAAAAAATAGAGTTTGCAAATATAAATATCAATGATATCTTTACTATAATATATCTATGTTTGAGAAAAGATGAATTTAAAAAAAAAATCATGATACCTAACTAGGAAATCTCTCTCCACGTAAATACCAAATGTTATATTGTTCTATTATACCATCACATATCAAATGTTCTCGTACTTTATCAAATGTTTGTACATTTCCTATGCCACATTTATTACATGGGAATTCTATGGTCATATTATTCGTTGAATGATCCTCAACAACCTTTAATGATTCCTCAACCCCATCTCTGTATTCTTTTAATGTTCTACACAACCAGTTTTCAAGTCATAAATTTAAATGATTACAAGTTACAATTAAAATATTATTGCTATATTACAATGAAGAATCGAGCATAGAAATTGTAAATGTTTTTCAATTTCATCCAACTTCTTATATCCATTTGGGAATAAGATCCAAGCTCCTTTGAAATTATGCCTACAAAAAACTAACAAAAGTTAATTGAATTAGAGGTGGAAGGAAGCAAACAAAATTGATTTGCATGTGGAGTAAGGTGATCAAGGTTGGACTTTCCTTGTGTAACCCCTCAAATTGCCTATACAATTTGAGGCTTATTTCCTATAGTTGAAGAGATCACTACCTACAGGAACATGGGAACATAAAGGAGTTTTTTCTTTAGCGTGTATGGTGATGAGATTTATACAGAGATTGTAGGTCAAGCCCACACTATTGTTAAATTGTGCCTCCGTACCAGTAGGTTCACACCATCATGAAACATATGTAGTCACACATACACATTCGGTGTGCTCTCATATCATCATATAACTCTTCCCCAAAATTTGGAGTAGTTGGAGATTTTGCACCTTAACAATCACATTGTCTAGTGCTCAATCCTAAAGGATCTATTATGCTAGCTTTCTAAATAATCTAGACTCCATATTTAAAAACCATGAACCATGTATTATATTATCCATTGCATTACATTTCCAATGAATGTAACCATACTCAATTCTGGGTTTGAATGGAAATTCACACCCTCTAAAGTTACAATTTTCCCCAATTTTTGCACTTTACCTATAGGTGCACTTAATCTCAAAGATGAACATTTTCCACCTACATAGGAATTTCTAGGAATAACCAATGCTTTGAGCCTAGGACATATATCATCTGTCTAGTAGATAGATATAGCATTAAGAGAAAAGGCCTCATGTAGAATCATGAGAGAGTATATGGAGATAGACTTTTGTGGATTTATTTTCTCCTTATGGCGTTATCCTTAGTTATTGACATGCAACCTTGAATAATATGATCACGAGGGAATTGCTAATAAAAAACCTTATTAGTGATCCTTATCATCCAATAGAGTACAACAACACAATGGACACCACAATATATGATATGTCGAAGCATGGGTTTATTAATATTTGTCTTGTTGACATGAAGGAAGAATTAGATGAGAATATACCATCGTTTCTATGGAAATACCATGCTAACATGAAGAATATCACGAAGCATACTTATTGCAACTTGGTGTATGAAAAAGAGGTAGTGGTACCTAATTCCAAGTCTCAAGCTTTCTTGTAGCAGATGCAACTCGTGTGTCAAATGAAGAATCACTGAAATAATGAATATAGGAACTACTAGAATTAGAAAACAACAAATCCTTAGCTCAAATGCAGCAAAAAATGTAAAACCTAGCTTGGCATGATTAACACGTCGAGCATAAAATCTATGACAAAGGAGAACTACTAATATCATATGACACGAATTACATGAAGAATCCTAGTAAACTGTGACGTCCTCTCAAGTCCCTAACTCTCAAGTCCTCTAACTTAACATCTTGTTACTAGCGACATTGGCAAGTCCTTTTGGGGTTTGGGATGTGGTGATTTGTCTCGACCCGATGCCGATGGAATCCCAATATTCACTTCCCAATGAGAAGGTCATGCATGTAATGTATAATGATCGTATATTCATGTTGTGGTAATATCGATTCTTAGTCTCTTTTCCTTGAAAGTAGAAATGGTAATCAATGAGGGACTAGATCTATGACCTCTAGTTAGGGATGACTTCTACTTTGGCAGGGTCCTTTTTTGACTATCCTCTATCATTCTTTAGCCCTTGGTCCTAGATTTGGTTCACTTTCACCCTTGAGATACTCATGTGTCTATTCCCTAACTTTATGGGTTCAGTTTGGGGTGCAAACCATTGATTGGGTCCATATTTACTTGGGATGCTTCATTAATATAGGTCCACGACAAACCAAACCTATTTTGGTTTCTTTTTATGTCAACAATTGAGTGAAACTTCCATTAACCCTTCTTGATATAATGGAAAAAACATATAAACTACTAAAAGGGGTATCATGCATCATGGAAAATGTTAAGTGCTAATCTTAGCCCATGGGCTAAATTTAGAGGTTTACATTTTTAATGGGCTATTTTTTTATTAAACACCCATTAGGTATGATTAGCCTACATTTTATTTATTTATTTTTAATGAATAGGAGGTTATCCCCATCGAATTATAAAGGGTGTCCAAGATAAAACAATTTAACCCCTCTAAAAAATGAATTAAGCTTTTTTTCGCCCACAAAAATTTCTAGGCATCATCCATTTTCCCTCGATTTCCGGAAATGGCAGTTGCTAGGGGCTCTTTTTCCCTCTATCGATCATGGAATCGAAGTCAGTGTTACATTCATCAATATTTTATGAGTTGAATCTCGTTTTGAAATTTTCTTAGTGTCCACATGGGAAGGGAAGTTCAAATTTACTATCAGGTCTTATAGTGACCCATTTGCATCTAGGAGAGTTTAGAATCCCATCGCCTCATATCCAAAGTTTTCCCAATACTTTGCAATATTTTTAATTTAGTAAAAGATTCACCAAAACTTTACAAGGTTTTATAATTTAGTGAAAGATTCACCAAGATTTTACAAGAATTTATAATTTAGTGAAAGATTCACCAAGATATTATAAGATTATATAATTCAACAAGAGATTCGCCAAAAAATTATACATACATAATATAACATTGATAAAATAGCCTTCATATTTTCCTATATATAATGGGGATTCTCCCAATTATTATATATAGAAATTTAAGGGGGGTTCTTAAAATTTTCCATGTCATGCATGTGTTCCTCATCTAGCAAAGTTGAGGGCCTTTTTGGCCTTAAAACCCGTGACACAATCTAAAGGAGATTGATTCAATTCACATGGATGTATTTCCTATATATCATCTCTAATTTCCTAGTTCAAGTCTTGTTTGGATGGTATAGGTGAATCCATGTTATATGTTCTAGAATTCCTTCCCATGATCATGATAGTACAACATTCCCTCTCGCTCTATCCTCCGTTCGTGTCCCTCTCTCTCTCTCTCTCTCTCATTCCCTTCATCCCTCCTCAATATACACTTGATGCATTCCCTTGTGATGTGGATGCATAAAACTCCATACAACATATGCGGTGTAACACATATGCATTATTGAGGTCTAAGCATCCATCACCCAAATAAACGCTTCAAAAGATTCTGAAAAGAATTTGCTATGAATTCCATAATGCATATGCATTAAAACACTCGCATATATGTTAAAATGAGTATATACAGATGACGTGAGAGAGGGAGAGAGAGAGATAATCTTGCCAATGCTTTTGACTTAGGCATTTCTTCATATTCACCATTGTAAAACCCAAATCATCAATTTTAATATTCCCTCTCTTGTTATAAACATCGACCCAATTACATTTGAACAATGTGTACTCCATACAAAAATAATCCAATGTAGAAGATTCAGAAGATAACCAATATATACTATGAAGTTTTGGATTCCCCAGAGAGAGAGAGAGAGAGAGATTGGGTATGAGGGGTTTAGAGAGAGAGAGAGAAAGAGAGAGAGAGAGAGAGATATTAGATGTTGGTGGTTAGTGGTAGGAGTAGGTGAGAGACTAAGAGAGGACGAATGAGGGGGTGGAAGAGGGATATAGAGAGAAGGAAAGGGATGGGGAGGTGGTTAGAGGAAGGGGAGAGAGACATATGCCAAGAGAGAGAGAGAGTAGAAAATGTGAAAGAGTGTGAAGTATTGAAGTAAAAGATGCAGAAGCTAACCAATATATACTATTAAGTTTTGGATTCTCCAAGGAGAGAGAGAGAGAGAGAGAGAGAGAGAGAGAGATTAGGTGGTGTTGAATAGTGGTTGGAGTAGGTGAGAGACCAAGAGAGGTCAAATGAGGAGGTGGAAGAGGGATATAGAGAGAGAGGGGGATGGGAAGGTGGTTAGATGGAGGGAAGAGAGACAGATGACGTTAGATAGGGAAAGAGAGAAAGAGTATAAAACATGAAAGAGTGTGATGAAGTCTTGAAGGAAAAGATGCAGAAGATGACCAATGTCTACTATATTGAATTTTTTGATGCCCCATATGTACACACATACACACACACACACAGATCATGTGGTGGTGGTGGTTAGTGGTAGGAGTAGGTGAGAGACCAGGACTAGATGACGAATGAGTGGGTGGAAGAGGAATATATATAGAGAAAGAGGGATGGGAGGGTGGTTAGTGTAAGGGAAGAGAGACAAATAATGTGAGAGAGGGAGAGAGAGATATTAGAAAACATGAAAGAATGTGAAGTCTTGAAGGAAAAGATGTAGAAGCTGACCAATATCCTATATTATATCCTCTCTAATCGCTTAGTTCAAGTTTTGTTTAGATGGTACAGGTGACTTGTGGCATCTAGAGAGACGTAATAGAAAAAAGGGAAGGATATGATCATCGTAATGGGATGAGGTTTAGAAGGACCATGCATTAAGGTTTGAAATATAGTATATCTAAATGTAACGGTTCTCCAACTCAACATCTTGTAACTAGCGACATTGGAAAGTCCTATTGGGGTATGGGATGTGGTGATTTGTCTTGACCTAGTGCTGATGGAATCCCACTCTTCATTTTCCAAGGATAAGGTCATGCATGAAATGTATGCACATATATTCGTGTTGTGGTAATATCAATTCTCAATGTCTTCCCCTTGAAACTAGAAATGGTAATCCGTGAGATCCTAGGTCTATGACCTCTACTAAGGGGTGTCTTGTACTTTGGCACGGTCCTTTGTTGAATATCCTCTATCGGTCTTTAGCCCTTGGTCATATATTTGGTTCACTTTCACCACTGATATACTCATGTGTCTATTCCCTAACTTCATGGTTTCAGTTTGGGGTGTAAACCGTTAATTGGGTCCATATTTACCTGGGAATTTTCATTATAGGTCCACAACAACCCAAACCTATTTTGGTTTCTATTTATGAAATCAATTGAGTGAAACTTCCATTAAACCTTCATGGTCTAATGGAAAAAATCATACAAACTACTAAAAGAGGTATCATGCATGTGTTCCGCATCTAGCAAAATTGAGGGCCTTTTTGGCATTAACACCCATGACAAAATCTAAAAGAACCGCCAATATGGAGACAAACCCCAATGTATGACTTGAGCCTTCAAACAACTAAAGTAATGCCACCAACACCTTGAGCTCAATCCTCCACTGATTTATACTTTTATATTCCTCTTTGTAAGGTCTCTTTGTACAAACTATCTTTGAAACCAAAAGTGGCATATATACACTTAGATTTTCTATATTGCATCCCTAGCTATATTCCATGTCTCCCATGCTCTTGATCCACATGCACCTGACATCTCCAAAACATCGATATCTTGGGTCCTCTTATGAGTCTCCCGCCAAACGTGAAACAATGCAGTGCGTGGATTTTGATCTTCCACCACTTCTGATGTTATTCAAAAATCATAGTGTAATCCTGATATTTGTATGCTAACAAAACCCATCTCTATTCCATGGTATTTCTTTTGAAAATTGGGTTTTTCTTTGAACTGGAGCATCTTGCCAAGGTAGCCATCGCAGTTCATCTTAGTTTGAGGGAGGAAGCAATGATAAATCGACATAGTGAGGGGTAAGTTATAGTTGAATCCGTTTGATCCAATAATTCTTTTAAGCTCCATTTTTTACTTTGTTTTATCAAGCAATTTTTTTATTTATTTCGCATCTTTATAATTTTATTTCTCAAAAGAGTACAAAATTAAATTTGTAGATATATGCCAGGCATATATTCTGAATACATATGACGTTGGAACGCACTAAGATACTAAGAGGGGGATGGAGGGGGTGAATCAGTATCTCTTATCACTTTTTATTCTAAGAATATTTGAAGGTACATAATTATGAAAGAACCAAGTTTTTAAAGAAGCCAAATTCTGCATTTGTGGAAAACAAGATAGGGCTGCTTGTAGCTTGTTTATCTTAGCTTCGTTATTTCCTAATCTCATTTGAAAATTCATAGTTGTTTCCCTTCATAATTGATCCTTGAATCCACTTGACCAATGAATTGGAAATAGTCTTGCTCCACTCATCACTTTATAAAATAAAATTACAATTTGTATTTCCCCAGAGATTAACTTTTCATTTGGTTTCATCTAGTATGTAAGTGATGAGGGTATAAAGTTGTTAATGAAAGCTGAGAAGAGGAGCCTCTTTTCTGCTTAAACAATATATGGAAACATCTGTAATATAAGTCGATTATATCCCTTATAAAATAACTTATGAACAACAGACTTATCTCATAAATATTAGCAACATAGCAGCATCATGTATGCTTCTTTTCAGTCTAAACAAAATGGAAAATAGTCACAAAAAGAGGTTCCTTCTCTTTGACAAGTGTCACATCCAGCATCCACTTCTCAAACAACAAACATGATTTATTTTTGTGAGGATTATTTCCATCATAATGTGAGTATTTAGGCACTAAATTTTGGGATGGTGCATTCACAAACACCATAGAAATTATTTCAAAGCACTCCATAATGCCTTCAAATGTAGGAAAAGTATTTTAACTTAGTACCGATTTTTTCAAAATAGCATATTGTCCTATCAGTTTATGGTCAACCATGTTTTAGAGAGATAATGTATTCAACAAATTTGCTCAATTCATTACTCAGGGATATCTTGAATTTAGCCTGATTTGATCCCTTATGACAGTTATTCACAATTGCTTCACATTTGATGAGAAATATCATTCCTTCATTCTAGTCTTTCATCAATGAGGTTAAAAACAGTCCTCGAGCTTCCATCTATATACTTTTCTTACATTATTTTGCAATAGGAACCCATACCTTTGTTTCTTGCTAAAGTATTCTTTCCATAGGTTCTGTATTTTATGGCCTTCCATCCAAACCTATTGCATGAGAAACACTAAGCAAAGAAAGTCTTTTCATACCTGGGAGAAAATGGTCTTCTTGTTGGTGCATAATCCATTTAAACTCATGTCCTCGTTGAGTGTGATATTTTCCTTTTTTGTTTCCTTCAATAAGATCATGGCTTCCGGGAGTTTCTTCATTTTTATTTTCAGGGAACTTATAATTATCTCCTTCATCTTCTTGATTGATGCAAAAACCAATGCCTGATATGTCGAATGGTGATTTTTGATGGCTTAGGATTTTATCTAGAACTTCAGTAATTTCATGAATTTGTCATTTGTCTTTTGTTGTGTTTGCATTCTTGTCCTTTTTCCATCTGAAGGCCCTCCTTAGATAAGGAATCCCCAAATCCCATTGTCAACTTGAAAGATTTTGTATATGATAGAGGTAAGACAACGCCTCCCTCGCACACTAATTGTTCATGTTGGCATACCCCGTCGAAGAAATCCCACGAGACAGATTTATTGAATGCTAGTTTTTTTATCATGCAACCATCTTTTATTATTTTGCATGTTGATTTTTTATTCAATATGTTAGTTTTGCTTAATTTTCGAATGCTAAGTATGTTCTCAGACATGGGATTTTGTTTTGTTATGTAGTTTATTTGCAAATTTGAATGTTGAGGTATAACATTTTTTTGGGGGGGAATTCAATATATTTTTAATGATTATTATGCTTTCATTGTTCTTCGATACTTGTATAGATTTCTTTGTTCAACTGTTGCAATCCATATTTGTAGGAAGAAAAAAGGGTTCAAATACTAAAAGATAGATCACTTTTACATGTGGTATCTAAAATCACAAAGGCGAGGCACATTGCCAAAGATGTTGTCAATAATAGATGTGACAAAATTTCAGGTAAACATCTAAGAAATAGTGTTTCATAAAAACAAAATCTCAATATACAATTGTCAGCAAAGCTTTATTAACATACTTTACCATAGGAACTAAAGGGAGGAAAAGAATCCCTCAAAGGATAGCATCACATTACACTGTCCCTCAAAAATGTAAACCTGGTTACTATAGCGGTGACAACAATGATGATGATCATAGTCCTAAGAAAAAGGTAGAAGAATCAATGCAAGGTATGATCACTTCATGAATTTATATTTTTTCTGCATAGGTACTTCAAAAATTTCTATTAAGGAATCAATATTGTCATTGTCCAAACTGGTATTGTTTGTTTTTCCATAAAATGTTCAGTAGTAACCATCGTACCAAGAGCATGGTTTGGAAGGGGCAAGTGCATCTAACCAATAAGAGCATGGTTTGGAAGGGGCAAGTGCATTTAACCAAGAAGAGCATGTTTTGGAAGGGGCATATGCATCTAACCAGGTTACTATTGAAAAGAATGCCAAAGAAAAGGGTAGAGGACCAATTAATGATATGATTTTTGTTTTCAATTTTATTGATGCATGTTAACCATGTGTGTGACATATTTGGTTTCAAATAACATTATGTGTCTAACAATGAACTATTTATCTATTGCATAGCAACTTCCAAGTAGATCCTTCAGCAGAATTGTGGTGTAATAAAGTAATATCTCAATTTTGACGAAATTATAGATATCGTTTGTATACAAAATACTATTTGAAATACCAAACGGATGAGGAGAGGATAGAAAATGTTCCAATTGGAGTAAATGAAATGGATTGGATTGAATTTGTTAGAATACGATCTAACCCTAAATTCTAGGTAAAAATAAAAGAGAAATCTACACATTAACTTTAATCTAAGCATCCACATTTTTATTAAGTTGTGGGAGAAGGAAAATAGGGCATTAGAATGGGAGACCCACACTTCTGGTCATAGAGGTTGCTTTAGGGTCGAATATGACCTTGTAATTTGTGATGGGTTCTATTTTTTTTGTTCACAATTACCAATTCTAAACGTAGTCATGGGTAACATTATATCAAATATACTAATGCACACTATTGCATTTGTCATGACTAGAAACAAAATCACAATCCATATTATAGACCTGTACATAAGGTTGAAGTGTGGGTGAGATTCCATATAGGGAAGGATGGCACTCCAATGTCATCATATATAGCAGAGCCAATAGTAAGTTCTGAACCTATTCTTGTTTCTATTATTTAGGCTTGTTTTTTTAATGTTAATTTTTTTTCATATATTAATTGGTTGAAATGTTTAACATTGCTAGAAACAAATCGAATTGGAACAATCAAATTCAGTGTCTCCTGCATATGCAACAAAGCAATATTCCCTCACTAGAATGTTGGGGCCCAAGAGGAGGGGCCATGTACGTGGGGTTGGATGTGGAGTCACTCCAATTGAATTGTTTGGAAAAGAGTGTTCCTACAAGAAGGAATTGCATATTACACAAGAGAAAATGAGAGAACAAGAAAATAAACTTGGAGAAAAAGACAAGGAACTTGGAATAATGAAGTCATGTATTGATGAATTAATGAAATGGAAAGCTACAATGGAGGCGGGGAAAGAAAATGGTAGTATTGATCCAAAACTCGATAATGTAAGAATTTTGCATGTATAGATTATTTAATTTTTTATGTATGTCATCTTTGAATATTGGGATTTTAAATGCGTGTCTCTTCTTATGAGGTTGTACCTCATGTAAACTACTATATTGGCATATTAATACTCCCACGTCAAATGTTGCATCAAATCAAGGAACTTTACAAATGTCACCTCTTAATCCAGAGATCCCATTCCATGTAATCTTTGAAATGGCTTGTTATTTTCTCCAATGTTACTTTTCATTCTTTGAATACATCTCACAAGTGTTTATTTTTCATGAGAGCTTCCAGACAGGGCCTATTGAAGCTTCAATGGAACAAAGTGCAATGGATCCTACACCATCTAATATGTTGAAAGTATGTTTGAAACTATTTATTATCTGGTGCAATGTTATAATCCTTATTTCAATATAACTTACAAGTATTTATTTTTTAGCATCCTTCCCATATTTCTAGTCAAACTTTGATGAAACAAACTATATTGGATTTGAGACAACTTAATCATGGATGAAATGGTAACTTGAAAGCACATGTAAGTTATAAACCTATTTATTTTATTTTCCAATAATATTTTATTTTTTCAAAGGATCTCTCAATAGTTTGTTTGTTGGCAGATTCAACCATCATTTCCACCTTCAAAAGCGGGATTGGAAGGAAGAAAATGTTTACTTACATATTTTAATGGTGGGGTGAAGGTTGCCAAGGGTTACATAAGAAGCATCGACCCAAATTTTGTTATGCATAATGGGGAAGAACTAGGAGAAGGATATTAATATGTGTGTCCGCATATACCTTTGGTCGATCCCGACTATGAAATCAAGCTAAAGTGAAGAGAAATCAATGCAAGTATTTAGCGGATGCAATTAACAGTTTTATAGCCTATAAGAGCATTGACATTGAATTGATCAATGACAGTGAATATTGTAAATGAACAATTTTAATTCCTTAATGTAACAAGTTCATACTCTTCCAAGATATAGTAGCATATCAAGAAAATATCCAAGTTGTTTCATAACTATAGCAGCATTCAAAAGAAGAATTTCAAATCTAATATGTTGTTTTTTAATGCAAAATACATTTAATTCAAAAACTAAAAGTGATGATTGGTATTGTTCATATTTGATGTTGGTATTATTGATATTTGATGTTGATGATTGGATTTAAATCTTTGTTTTCATTATTCCATCAAATAAAATCCACCACGGTCAAATGTGAATAAATTTGTTCATGATGATGCAAATTAGGTAAGCTTCAACAGATGAAGGTCAATCTGTAAGCTTCAATCTCTTCTCAACTCAAATATTTTAAGTCTATCTTAAAATAGATTTATGTTCCCAAGATGACTGTGAAGATCACTTTAATTTTTTCATTCACATTAAATACAGTTAACTACGATCCAAAGTCACAAAACATACTTTCAAATAGTCTACAAACATTTGACTAAATGTAAGTTACACAATGTTTCAGTTGCAATTACTTGGTCTAGTATGAAGCTTCAATATGCAATTTGGAATTCACTTGAATTTATGCGTGCTTAGAGGAAAATTTCAGCTTCATTACAGGGAGGTAAGGATGCTAGATGCTAAAATGGTATTCTTTCAAGAGAATCTGGTGAGAGGCAGGAATCAGAGGCCGCTTTGTACTATGTTTATCAAGTATTGCAGTTCACAGAATTTTGTAGATAGGAATGACCGAGATGATATTTTTAGATGTTTGACTTATATCTCATATTCACATTAGACATATTTTATGGCCTTTTGACGTTCTCGCAACACCCCAACATGAATGGATTATATCTTTATGAATCCAAGCAACACAACATGTAAGGTATATGACTCAACATTGAAAAAGGAACATCAATGGTTTGGCTAATATAAACATTACCATAATTGACATGTGTACATTCAGATACAACCCAACGATGATTATTGGAGTAATATGAAAAAATTTGAATCACTCCCAACTTTGAAAAATACACTACGAAATGTAGACCAACAATTATTAAAAAATAACACTCTTTAGTTTACAAAAAAAGGAAAGAATGATTCCAATGCAACCACAAGTCAAATGCACTTGGGGTTGTTTCAATAGAGATATCTAGATACACTAGGATATGTGTGGAGAAAAATGTATTCTTTTTATGTATGATTATCATTATTTTCAATTGAAAGCGTGCCTATGGGGAGGCTCTAACAATAAATTTGAATTGATGCCACTAAAACTCAACATAGTAGTAGACTCCCTGTCAAAAAAAGATTGTTGATGGACTACAATGTAGAATTGCAAGTGGAGTTTAAGGAAATATTCCAGCCACAAATTCCATTGGAAATTAATGGGACTTAAAGCAAAGCAAATTCTCTATTCTTAGAAGTTGTATAAAACTAAATAAATAGTTATTATTCAATCTAATAAGTGCATTGAGAAGGAAACAATCTCGCAATGCATGTATAAATTTCTATATGTAAAAGACTGCATAATTATTTTGATGAACTCATGATTGATATTTTTGGAGGTGTTTGTAATAGGAGAAACACGACACAATCTTCTTGTATTTGGTGCGGTTGTGGTGGTTATCCTAAAAATTTAATGAAATGGTGCTCCAAGTACGGTACTAAGAAAGTTGTAGGGTAAGGTATACACATTATGTTATAATGTGAAATTACTAGTGCAATGACAAGATTGTGGTATTACAAGTAATGTACATGGAGTTATAAGGCATCGAATTGCAACTTATTCTCTAGTGATGGCATGAGAGAATCCTAAACTCTAAAGGTAATGAGCCATGGTTTGATGTTCGAGAACACATATACCTATTGAGGTTTTCTTAAATGAATGTTTTAATGAAATGAGGGAACAGAGTGTCGCTACCTCAATTTGAGTCTTCAATTTTTAAAATTCAAAATTTATTAAAATTCTTTCCTACTGTTGATTAGATGAGTAGCAGTGGGGTGCTTTTCCATTCAATGTATGATACTAAAGGAAGGTAGACTATTTGGGTATGTGGTACCAGAGTAACGGAAAAGAGGGGGTGCATCCTTTCCCAAAGTACATGAATTGAGTGGGTACGTTAGTGGTCCTTAAGGATAACATGAGGGAAGCTTAAATGTCATAATTATGAGATGCTTGGGAACAACAAATGTGGGAAAAACATTCATGAAGAAAAGGCTCATCACATACCTATGGAAATTAATATGATTGGGAACATCAAATGTGGAAACAAAATTCATGGAGAAAAGGCTTATTAGTACCAATATTTTCACAGCTTAGAAGAGATTTTTGGCCATGAAAAGTATGTATAAGTAAAAAATAAGCCTTTATCCCTCAGGAGCTAAGGTAGGAACATATCATGTGATTTTTGAACAATAGGGAAATGGTTTGATGACCCTGTTCTATAGAAGTGGGTGCTAAAGGTGCAAGAGTTCAAAACCGTTGGATCATAACGGATCCAACGGTTAAGATTCATAGTGTGTCCTGAACATGCAAGAAGCATAAACAAAAAAGGCATCATGCTAATCAAAAAGCAGAGGGCCATATCGATGGTTATTATTCAACGGTGGGACCAAAAGTACGAGTATGTTTATTTTTTCCCATGGACCCACCATCCCACAAAACACCATGGACACGTGGAGGCCCTTTTATGATGGTGGGTCATGAAAGGCTGATTTAAAATATTTCCCACGAGCACCCGCTAACGCTGAAGTAATACTAGAGTGATATTACCAAAAAGTGATGCATGGAGGCATCCAGCTAGGCATATGAGGTGACACTTGGATGAAAAGTGTTAGGTGGGGTCCACCTGCATCATTCGAAAAATTAAATGCACCAAGTGGATTTTCTTAACCATTTCAAAAATCAGAAGAGGATTTATTCAAAATTAAAGAACTATTATTCTAATTATCCTACATATCACTAAATTGGAAGAAGACTGAAGACCTTCAGCACCTTCTACACCTCCCAAACCAAATTTCTCAGTCTCCAGCTCCTCAAGTCCATCATAATTCACTAACTGGGTATTTTAACCATATCTGACTCACTTTTCCATGTTTTTACCGTCATAAAAGTAATGTTTTTGTTTCCCAAATTTACCCTGCAACACCATTATAAAATTAAGACAAATTCAGCATAATATGCCCCCAAATCCTATGGACAAGTTACCAAAACCCGTTTTCTCTAGAGATAGACCCATTTATGAATTCCATGCTGACACTTATGAGATCGTAGTCACCAATTCAGACCTGTACTTCACCATTAAAGAAGATAGAATGGAAACCAATGCACGTCATGACCCTTGTCACCTCTAGTGGTCAAACCTAGCCCAGTCTATATGCCCTAGGACTATCTACTTCCCTGGATTTGTCTCATGGTGCTCAAAAAAATATTCACCCAGAAAAATATCCATCTTGTCTTCATATGTTTCCATTGTCCTCCATCCAATAAATGCCAAATATCCTCTCCTTACAGTTCTTCAATAAAAAATCCATTTCCAACTCTTATCAAAAAATTCAACCATTTGATAGACATCAATTCCTAATCAATCACTTAGAGAAGGGAATTGATGTCCCCATTACATCCCCTCCTTATGATACTATAGTGTTTTCAATGAAGGCAATTCCCCTAATATGCACCATAGTGGGACTTAATAATGATACTCAAGTAGATGTTGTGATATTAGGGACCTTTCTCAATTTAACCCATAACCTAGATGTAGTTCTCCCTCATTTGATTTATATAGTTACATCACTAAATGAATCCATCATCAATGTTATGTGGTACCAATATCAATGCACTTTCAAATGTTTTCCCAAGGAGTGGGGTCGTATTTTTTTTAGGGCCATGATGGGTTGCTATCTGTACTTTCTAAGACAATGGTTATGGACAGACCCTTTGGACCTTCCTTTAGGAGTACTATGACTTACTGGCATTGTTGATTACCTCATTCTAGAGCTTGTATCCCTGAGTTTGGTGTCCAAGGCTCCTAGGGGTGGGTCACTGTGTCACATGATCCCTTGCTTATTTTCTACATCGGTGACTGTATTCCAACTCTGAGGCTCTTGCCTCTCCTTCAAATCACCTTATGCACCCATCCTGATCCCTTTCTAGCAGAGTTCCCTCTCTCCTTGGTTCATTTTCCTTGATGATGCCATCCTTGGTCTCCAGGACCATAGGATCATAGAGGGGAGACGTTGAGGATTTTTCAACATTATTGGGGTTAGATGGGGCATGATGATCCCCCTGCTCACTCCACCTTTATCTGCTCAGTTTTAGTCATTTTTAGAAATTTTTAGGAACCTAGGGGGGAAATAACCCAGGCAGCCTACTTTAATCCTACTTTAGGCCATCTTTAGATTATTTTATGTTATTTCATGTCATATTTTTACATTGGCATTTATTTGTCCTGTTGACCCAGTTATTTTGTAAAGTTGAGTTGAGAATCGTATAAATACAAATCCTCACCTCATCTGTAAATCATAACTCATGGGATAAGTTAAAATATGTTTCTCTTTTACCCTAGATAGCTCTCTTGGAAGTGATGCACCCCTCCTGAAGTAGGCTCTTCTTTCTCTTGTGGATGGAAGTGGATGTTTGTCTTTTGTTTTGCTCATGCTTGGTGGATGCTAGAATTGTTGGAAGAACACAAGCTCAAGTAAGTCTAGTTTTTAGCCTTGCTTAGTGAAATGTAGGTGAATTCTTGCTTCTTGAATGATTGAATCGTGGCCTTAGATATTCATTTTTTCTAAATATGGCATTTTTCTGCCTTCTATCCTCTTTGCATGGTGGAAAACTCTCCCTATAGGAGTTTTTCCTAAGTATAGCCTTGGATCTCCAATTTTTCTCTAGATTAGGGTCCTATAACAAACCCTAAAGGTTTTTATAGGAAGCCCTAGCTTAGTATACAAGGATAATTTACTCCAAGAGGGAGGTTGGTCACCTCTCCTCTAGTGCTAGGGTTAAGGGTCTCATCCATAAAAAAAACCTAGTTATCAATCTTTACCAAAATCTCTTGCATGTGCATGTGTAAATATTGCATTTCATGCTAGATTAGGTCATTTAATTAGGTCTACAATTTTATGTCTGAAACCCTAAAAAATAAAAATAAAAATGCAAATTTCAAATTTTCGACCTCCCTAAAATTTCGACCCTCTCTCCTACAATTTTGTCTAGCCTATTTGTTTCTAGAAAACCCCATGGAAAAGTTTTAGGAAGTCCTAAAAATCCCCCAAAAATATAAAATCCAAAAAAAACTCTAAAAATAGTCCTAAGACCCTACCTCCTTCTCTTCTTTCTAACCCTCATGACCCTCTTCTTTCCTCTCCAAAAACCCTCTCCCTCCTTTTCCTAGGCCTCCCACCATCCTCGGCCTCTCATCTAGGTTCTTGCTCCTCCTTTTGCAGGCCACTACAAGGCTATAACAACCTTTCACTATCCCTAATAAATCTCTTTAACTTCATTTCTGAAGTCTGCTACAACAGACTATGACCATTACTTAGCGGCCCTAACACCTGTAACAAAGACAATATAAACACTAAAAAGGGTTAGAAAAAGGATGCATTAATTATTGTTTATTTAAAGGACTGAATTTTCACCTTGAATGTATGCTACAAGACTGTGTTTACAGAGCTAGATAAATTATACAAGGGTCTGGTTGGTAGCATTGTTATTTTGCACCAAGCACTATTTTGGGATATCATACATTTGGTGTTATTTACTGTACTACCTACTGCTGCTATACATCATTGCCATAAGTATAATTTTACTACTGTAGGTTGCGGTGGCTATTGAATTGATAATACTCACAATTGTTTCTTTTTATTGATGGTGAATGCTTTCACTAGTAGTTGAATGAATGTTGGATTGTTTACTATCTTACATCAGTATACTTACTTGATTGGATCAATTACTTGAATGATCTATTAATATTGGCATTGACACATTGGTTTGGCATCTACAAACATTAAAATTACATAGTATGTCTTCTTCATTCTGAAGTTGATTCATTAAAGGAATTGGTCACTAATATCATTGTATAGAAAATATAGTCTTTTGTCCAAGTGTCTTGTAGAAAGACTTTCCCCTTGGAGGTTACAACACTCATAATAATTTGGAGGTGTGGCTAAGGTGACAATGGTCACACTCTCCTTACATTTTTCTATCAGGCACTATCCCTGCTAGTTTGTCTAGTAACATTTTTGGTGCCGCTGCCGGGGACATTTCCAAGTTGGTTGAAGTGTCGAGTTCAAGTCCTTGGAAAAACGACATTTGGCAAGAACTCAAAGGTGAGTCTTTCATCCTTATATTTTGAAAATATCAATAAACGACTTACCCCGCAGGTCTTATCTGGAGACTCCATTGGAAACCATTCCATTGCTCCTTCTAGTACTCAAGGTACGTTCTTGTTTAGTAATTTGGTGATATTTGTTTGAGTCTAACTTGGTAGGTATCTCCTGGATACTCCCACTGAAGAAAATTAAAAGTACTCTACAAGAGTGAGGCCAAATAGGTAAGCCTTGCTTTGTCATTTTATAATATTTTCGTTAAATTTTAACCTTGCAGGTCATATAAGGAAACTCCACTTAAGAAAACAATCAATGAGAAATGATATGGCTTCCATTGAAGAAATACAGTTCCATAATCTGATATGCTCCATTGGATTTCTCGAATGTTCTGGGATATCCAAACCTGTCATGCAAACATGTGTCAACCGAAGCCATCCCGATATTCCATCAACATGAAGATATAGTTGCAGAACATATAGTTAAGTTCAAAGAATATATTATAGCACGGGATATTATGTGTCATGTCCCCTCCCTAGTGGCCTTGGTCACAACTTGGATCCTCCCATCCCTAGGGGGTCTAAGTGATTAATTAAATGAGAATTTAATTAATGGGGGTAATTTTGAGGCAATTATACCATAGGAATCAATTAATTATTAATTAATTAATTAAATACTCAAGTTGGAATTAATTATGAGTTGTATTATTTTTATCTAATGCTTATTTCTTAATAAATGTTTCCAAGTCGTTGATGAATGGCTAGGAGGTCAAATTTGGATCAAGTGGGCCAATCTTGCCTAAGTGGAAAAATTTCAGAAAAGTAGGGAATCCAATGGGGGAAAGGAGACAAGGAAAATATTTAGAAACTATCAAAAGCACACAAAAGACAGGCAAAATAAAAAAAGGAGGAAAGAGAGAAAGTGGCAACATCTAGAAAAGAAGTCAAAAAAGAAATGACAACATCCAGAAAAGATCTGTAAAGCGCACTTGCTAATCTGAGTGAAGGAAGGAAAAAGAAGGCAAGTTTTCCAAGTCATAAGTTTCTATTCCTCTCAAGGAATGTGCCCTACTTCATCCACACGTGTGGCTAGCTTGAGGAAGAATTCATCTCATATATTTAACAATGTTTCTAACTCCATTCAAGAACTTTTGTCATTTGTATTTTTGCATTGAGAGCTCTGAACCTCTTTAGTTGAGTGATGTGCCTCAACAGTTCTTCTTGGGGAATGTTCCCCAAGGCCCCATGAGTTTTAGTGAGTAATATGCAGGTCCATAATGTGTTATTTCAGCCAATAACATTCATTTCATTCCACCATTGAAGATCCACAGCCAGCTTGAAGAGAAGATCAATTCTACAGGAGATTTACAGCTAGTTTTGGAGAAGGTTCACTAGTTGAAGAAGATAGTTCCAGTGAATATGCCCAAGGGTGGATGGAGAGTTATTTCAGGCATTTTTGAAGATATCCGAGATGTCCAGGATCAAAAACCAGCATCAGATCAGATCCATCCTTCTCTTCTAAATCATTCTCTCTACTCCAGCTAGTTTTAGAGGATTTTCTCTTGGAGAAGAGAACTAGTTTGGTGAATGCGCCCCAGTGAAGACCAGCAGCTTAGAGTGCAGCAATATCAGACATCTAACCTATATAATTCCGTATAATCCACTTTAGAACAAAGTCAAAGTAATTTCCTTCTGTTGATGTATTTGTAACTTCGGAAGATATTCACTTGTATATTGTATGTATTACATTTGTACCTTATTGTATCCCCAACGAAGATGTATTATTCCTCTGATTGGAAGTGTCGTCATGTGTACTTGCAAGTATCGCAAGTTATATTGTAAGTGTCGTAACTTATACTTGATGGGTTATTAGACCACCTTGATGGGGTCGGCCTTGTATGAGTCATGTGGGTCAAAGGGTTTTTAGACCACCTAGTTAAGTAAAGGTCAAGTCAAGTTAGTGTATAAATAGAGAGTGTGTCTCTCTCATTTTACACATTGTATTATTCACTCACTTCGAATTAGTGAGAGAAGAGGAGGGTGCGCACAAGTGGAGGGGGAGCATGTTGCTGAAGATATCTATCTCTTGGGTTTGATCATGGTGATCCTTGTATTGATGCTTATTCTATCTCTGAGGAAGTTGCGGGGTTTCTCACCTTCTTGGTTTTCCCCGGTGAAATGTTTTGTGTCTCTTGTCTCTTGTCTCTTGTCTCTTATGCTTGGTATGTTGTACATGTTGTTCTTTTAGTTAAGATCCTAGATCTATTGAATTAAATGATGAAAATCTAACATGGTATCAGAGCTAGCCTGAAGGAAGGCACGGTATGACATTTATGAGACTTGTTGCACTTGTGACAAATTGGAAGCTAGGGCTCGATATAGCAAAAACCAGTCTTTGTGGAATTTCCGCTATAAATCCATTTTGGTGAAGGTTTGGGATCTTAAACTTCTATAGGTCGTAGATAACATCCCCATGTACCTTGTGTCCCAAGTACAACATCTGATTCGTTGTACCTTGTGATTTATGATCTGTAAAAGTTAGGGTTTTTGGCTCTTCCAGATCTCAGTCATAAACAAGTGACCTAGGAAAAAAGGTCACAACTTGGGATAGGAAGCTCCAAATGAAATTTCATAAAAAGTGAGAGGTAGAGAATGGACTGTAGTTTCTTAGGTAAGTTTTTTAGAGGCCGAAGTTGAACCAGTGACGCGTGGAACACCGTACATGTTCGCTCTCTTGTTTTATCCCATAAACAGGTCATGTTGCAACACTTGGCATAACTCTCTCTTAGAGAATCCAATTGAGGTCAGACCCATGGGTTTGGAAAGAAGACAAGTCAAGGTACCATATACCGACGTTTCAGACCCTTTGGATTTGTAATTTCAGAGATGTATCAAAAACATTAAGGTGCATATTTCTGTCAAAACATAATTGGATTCTGAGCACCTTCATTCTTGTCTTATCACTACTGTGGGAATTTAGGGCTTCAAAGAAAGTTGGAATTTTTGGAATCAAAGACCACGGATGAATGCTCCTCAGAAAAATTGAAATTTAGAGACCAAGATCGAAATTTTTGGTTGGGCAAAAGGCCGGGCTTGATCAAACCCTAGTTCGGGATTTTGATCAGAAAGATAGAAAATTAGGGCTTCCACAAAAGTTGGAATTTTTTAGGTATGTGACCACAGATGGAAGCTCCTCAAAAAAATCAAAGTTTAGAGCTTTGGATCGAACATTTTGGTTGGGCAGAAGGGTGGGCTTTATCAAACCCTAGTTCGAGGTCCTGACCACTGAATCCAGAAGTTTCAAAGGAAATTTTAAGGGGTCAAATTTTGCAGATTTCAAAATTGAAGTATACCAACCTGATCAACTTAGCAAGCCACATCTTTCCATCCATTCAGAAGTTTGAAATTCAAAATTTGAATTTTTAGGGTTTTTTCTGACAAACCCTAATCCAGCTCCAGATCCAGTTTCAGCAAATCAAAGTGGATTGGGTTAATTCTAGAAAAGAATGAATTGGACACTTGCATAAGTGAAGAAGTTCTAGTTCCATAGGGAAATGAGGCTGAGGCTTTACATCAGAAGGCTACAAGCAATCCCGACAAGTATGACTTGAAGAGATACAGGTATGTTTTGAAATTTGTTCATGATTGAGTTTATGATATGTTTGTCTTCATATTATTAAGGTTAGTACAATCTTGAATAATCTTACACTTGTCTCATCACCCTATTAAAAGTATGAATGCATGTGAATTATAGAATACATTCATTGATTAGGGTTATGACACTTATGATTGTACTAATGCACTATTGTGTTGTATGAGTTTGATGTTGTCCGCTAACATGAAAGGTACAAATCAAGTTCTATATCAAGAACATATAACCATGGTGACATGAAGACAAATACTCATGGATCACATAGAAGCTCTACTTACGAGGTATGTATAATTTGGTTCTACAATGCTTAACCTATGAGTTATGCAGGTTACTAAGCACAAGTCATTGAAGAGAACAAGAAGACTTTATGTGGGTATGTTAGACATAACTAGCTAACATGATAATCCAGGTATTTTTTCTATATCAAGTTAGAATCCTACCTTATGTTAGGATATTATACTTTTGTATGAATGATAGTGAAAGTTAGAAATTTAAGTAATCAAGGGTTTATGCATATTGTGTTTGTTACTTTGATTGATGATATGACTAACCAGAAGAGTCCTATGGTCAAATAAGAATATGCATGAGTAAAAGAAGTCTTCCCTGAAACCTTGAATACTAACACTTATTACATGTGTATGAAATGATGATGACCATACATGTTTAAGATTATTTAGGATCATAATGTTTTGATAGTATTGAGATTATACTAATGGATGTATGATCATGTATGAGATCTCGAGGATGACATTAGTTCACACTTAAGCATGCACAGTGGTCCAGGATGAATATAAGTTCAAAGATAGGTAATCCAGGAAGCAAAGATCAAGAGGGAGCACACTCTAGTAGTTCTTACAAGGAAGCAAAGATTGAGAGGGAGTCCACCAACAAGCAAACAAAGCTAACTATTTAAATTGTCATTTCTTGTATATATGATTTTGTTCAGCCATGTACATACTTATGTTCCTAGATTTAGGATGTGTATTATGCATATTAGGATATTTGCATTAATGGACAGTATACTACTAATACGCATGTAATGGGTAAGTGGCCTATGGTACTATACAACATTCCATTGCTACATATCTAGAATTAAACCTCTTTGCTAACATGTTGGGAGTTGTGCACACTCTTAACAAATGTTCTGGTAGAGATGGAAGGCATCTAGAAAGTTACGGGATATGGATAAATGTTGTATTGAAGCAATGGCTAAAATAATTGCATGACTGTATGATATATGTCTTTATGCATAAGAATTTGTTTTTGAAAAACTATGAGAAGTTTCTAATCATGCAATTGAATTTGACTTGTAGGAAAGATCGTGTACAATCACCTACAAGAACAACAACATTTGTTCCAACAACGAAGATATTGAAGAATCTGAAGTTCCCAGGATCCAGGATGAAGCAATGAAAGGATGCCATGATCGAGGAGTACCAGTCGATCATGAAGAATGATGTCTGGGATGTGGTCCCAAGACTAGAAGGGAAGTCTATTGTGACTTCCAAATGTATATATAAGATCAAGCATGCTACAGATGGTAGCATAGAGAAATACAAGGCGAGGTTTGTAGCTCGTGGCTTCTCCCATAAAGAAGGGATAGATTATGAAGAGAATTTTTCTCTTGTAGCCAAATACACTTCCATCAGAACAGTACTTGCCCTGGCTGCAGTGATGAAATGGAAGGTACACCATATGGATGTCAAGACATCTTTCTTGAATGGTGTAGTTGAAGAGGAAGTGTATGTGGAGCAACCACTCGGTTTTGAGACGCACGACAGAGGGACTCATGTGTGCAAACTGAAGAAAGCCATGTATGGTTTGAAACAGGCACCCAAGACCTGGTATGGCAAGATAGATGGATTGCTATCCAGTTTGGGCTTTACTAAGAGTAAAGCAGACTCCAACCTTTACTACAAGGTTGAGGAAGGAAATCCAGTGATACTACTTCTGTATGTGGATGACCTGTTTGTTACAGGTGAGGATAGATTGATTGCCGATACGAAGAGGAATCTTGCTACCGAGTTCGAGATGAAGGACTTGGGTATGATGCACTACTTTCTAGGTATGGAGGTGTGGCAGAGCACAAATGGAATCTTCCTTGGACAAGGGAAGTATGTAGTAGAGATCCTGAAGAGGTTTGGGATGATGGACTGCAAGGCCATGGCCATACCTATGGCATCGAACTTGAAGCTTCTGTGTGATGTTTCATCTAAGCCGGTTGATGCCATGATGTATCGTGAGATGATTGGGTCCTTGATGTACCTAGTGAATATGAGACCAGATATCTGCCTTGCGGTGAACACCTTGAGCCAGTACTTGACAAATCCGAGACATGTTCACCTGATAGTCGCAAAGCATATTCTGAGGTACCTGAAGGGTACAATTGATTATGAGCTCAAGTATGATGCGAATCAAAAGTTTAACCTGGAGGGTTATGTTGATTCAGATAGGGCAGGAAGTTCCATTGATTAGAAGAGCACTTCGGGGTGCTGCTTCAATATGGGATCTGATATGATCTCTTGGTTTAGCAGGAAGCAGTCCTGTGTGGCACTGAGTACAACCGAAGCAGAGTATGTCGCAACTTGTTCGGCTAGTTGTGAGGAAGTATGGATTAGGAAGCTACTGTCTGTTTTGTTTGATCTCTAGCTAAGTGCTACTTGTATATATTGCGACAACCAGAGTTGTGTGAAGTTGTCAGAGAACCTAGTGTTCCATGACAAGTCGAAGCACATTGAGATCAAGTTCCACTATATCAGGGATATGGTGCAAAGAGGAGCAGTGAAGCTTCTATATGTTGTGATGGATGAGCAGATAGCCGATGTGTTGACCAGGCCACTGGCCAAAGTGAAGTTTGAGTACTTCAGAAAGAGGCTTGGTGTACTTCAGATCAAGATTCCTTCCAAGGGGAAGTGATGAGTCCGGAGACACATATGCACATGAGCCATTCTCACATGGTGGTTATAGGTGTGTCCTCCCATGGTGTAGATATAAGAGTTGGGTCCATTCCAACATGGTTGAAGTGTGTCTTCCCATGGTCGTTGATGTAAGAGCTATTCCATTCGAGCATGGTTGAAGTGTGTCTTCCCATGGCTGCGATATAAGTGTTGTTCCATTTGAGCATGGTTGAAGTGTGTCTTCCCATAGCTGCGATATAAGTGTTGTGCCATTCGAGCATGGTTGAAGTGTGTCTTCACATGGCTGTGATATAAGTTTTGTGCCATTCAAGCATGGTTGAAGTGTGTCTTCCCATGGTTGAGATATAAGTGTTGTGCCATTCCTAGCATGGTTGAAGTGTGTCTTCCCATGGATATGGATATAAGTGCGATGCCATTCTCGCATGGTTGAAGTGTGTCTTCCCATGGCGTAGATATAAGTGCTGAGCCTTTCACGGATGGTTGAGGTATGCCTTCCCATGCCGGTGAATGTAAGTGTTGTGTGATGTGCATCTGGGTTGTGCTCCGTGGATGATGAGGTGATCTGAAGACAATATTGTGATAGTAGGGTACATAGGTTTTGCAGAGGCATGTAATCAGTCCTGAGATGCTCTTGCAGGTTTTGCAGAGGTAGTATAATCAGTCCTGAAAGATCTTGTAGAGGCAGTGTAATTAGTCTTGAGGTGTACCTACTTGATGGCTTGCTCACAGAGATGATGAAGACCTACATGGAGGCTAGGCCTACATCTAGAATGAAAAAGGGCTGGCTCTGTAGAAATTCCTATGACGAGAAGAATTGATAGATAGCACCAATGATCGAGATGACGAGTACAGCAGCAGTGACGATGATGCTCCGTGATCTAGTGACGATGATCCAGCTCCAGTATTGAAGACTTGTGTCAAGAGAATACCTTCCTAGTTAAGAGGGAGTGTTGATGTATTTGTAACTTTGGAATATATTCACTTGTATATTGTATGTATTACATTTGTACCTTATTGTATCCCCAACGGAGATGTATTATTCCTTTGATTGGAAGTGCATCATGTGTACTTGCAAGTATCGCAAGTTATATTGTAAGTGTCATAACTTATACTTGATGGGTTATTAGACCACCTTGATGGGGTCAGCCCTGTATGAGTCATGTGGGTCAAAGGGTTGTTAGAAAACCCTAGAGGGTTCATCCCATTCATCATTATGTTAAGTGGTTAAGTTGGGGCCGACCTAGTTAAGTAAAGGTCAAGTCAAGTTAGTGTATAAATAGAGAGTGTGTCTCTCTCATTTTACACATTGTATTATTCACTCACTTCGCATTAGTGAGAGAAGAGGAGGGTGCGCACAAGTGCAGGAGGATCATGCTTATGAATATATCTATCTCTTGGGTTTGATCATGGTGATCCTTTTATTGATGCTTATTCTATCTCTAAGGAAGTTGCGGGGTTTTTCACCTTCTTGGTTTTCCCCGGTAAAATGTTTTGTGTCTCTTGTACCTTGTCTCTTATGCTTGATATGTTGCACATGTTGCTATTTCAGTTAAGATCCTATATCTATTGAATTAAATGATGAAAATCTAACACCTTCTTCTCATATTCATTCTCCCACTATTGTAATGAAAATCTAGCTTGTGAGGCACTGTACTTTGGAAGGCAATCTAATAATGAGAAAGAAAGTGTTCTGCACCTATGTTTCAACTTATATATGTTAAATATAATTTTTTCAAAGTTGTATTTAATATCATAACAGAGTATATGAATTTTTGGATCAATTTGATGAGTTAAAGTGCAAGACTAGCTAGTTGGATGCTTATTCTAGACTAGTTTTACCAAAATAACTATTGAATCCATTCTGAGTATCAGTTTAACTCCATTCCAATTGTATAAGGTTCATATTTCAATATAATATACATATCAGCCCCTTTATTAAGAATTTGGTTGCATTAATATTGATTTGGGAAAGCCATAAACTTAACTAGCTCAACAATCCACCATGTGCAATTCACCCCCAGATTACTCCAAACCCTTCCAAGTTCTCCCAGTCTTTATTCTAGCATATTTTATGAGTTACATGACTGATATAGCTCTGTCCTAAACTCTGTTAATCATCACCCAGTCTTGTTGGCATATGCTAGAAGACCAGGAAGCCTCGAAGTAGGAAATAGACTTACTCTATTGTTGAAAAGTGAATGGCTCTAGTACTTTGTGCCAAGGACTTCTTCTAAAACCATATTTTTATGCTACTGCACACTTGTTGTTGTAGCAACTTCCCCCCCAAAATTTTGTAGATATTGGGGCCCCTCCTTTCATTTTCCCAGAAAGTCTTCCTAAAAGAGTTAAGTCTCCTTTGAAAAAACTTTTTGAACTTAGTTTTGTTTCAACTGGGGAATCTGTTTTAAAATTGAAGTTTTTCTTCTAAGTCAAAACTCACAATTCTTTCCCGAAGCTGCGGAAGAACTCAAATTTCTCTCCTGAAACTGCAGAAGAACTTGGGATGTTCACCCACAACTGCGGAAAGACTTAAAGTTTCTCCCCGAAACAGTGAAAGCACTTACATGTTCTTTGGACTTCGGAAGAACTCAAATTTATCTCCCAAAATGGCGGAAATGACTTACCAAACTCCTTCGTCATTTGCAGAAGAACTTACCGAGTCTTTCCGCAACGACGGAACAACTCAAGAAATTACACCGCGATAAACTTTCGGGAGAGTCAATTTCGGAAGAACTCGCAAAGTCCTCCCAAAACATCGGGATAACTCACAAACCTGCGCCGCAAACGTCTCTTAGCTCGACGACTCTGGAACAACTCGCCAAACCTTTCCGCCAACGCGGAGCGTCTTTCTCACCTCTCCCGCAATAAGTGGATGCCTCGCCAAGTCTCCCGCTCTTCGAGAGGAACTCATGAGTTCTGGCTGCAACTGTGGATGAAACTCATGAGTCCTTGCCGCAATTGACGGTCATGCTTAAAATGCCAATCAGGTTTGAAAAGACCGCACCGTACAAATAATAAACCCCGTTTTAATGTCGCCACCTACCCAATTAAATGCCCACACGTATTAAGCTTTATATAAGGACGGTGGGGTTTTATTGTCCCCATTGATAGTTTTGGATTCGGAGAACGCTATTCGAAGCTGCTCGAATCATTTCGCTCCAGCTCAGTGCATTCACCACCGTTTCAACCTCGCTCCACCACTATTTTGTCTCCAGGTAGGTGTTTTTACTATTATCTTTGTCTTATCTATACGTTGAGGTTTTCTTAGGTGTTTTCCGTTTCATTACGTGGCCGGTAGGCACTCGTAGCAATGTATTCTTTAAAAGTTTACAGCCACTGCGGGCCCCATAAAATTCTCATTGATGACAGCTAGGAGTCATAACCATGCCATTCATTCCAAGTTGGCCCTTTGTCTCTGAGTCATTCGAACTTGGTTATTTCCACCGGCCGCATTTCTATCGTGCACCTACCCAGATATACTCAAATCCAATTTTTTATGACGGCTACATGCCACTCCTCAAATACTATCGAACAAGAAGCAACATCAGTAATAGCTGGTTGGGATACTCAACCACTCGCGTGTTTGGCTCAGATAACGATTGTTGAAAATGGTTTCGTTATATGTTTTCGGTTTCCTTATAGGATTTCCCAATATGAGCCAGCCTACCATTGGTCGTTAGAAGTGCCTATGCTGAAGGACATCCTATCTCCAAAGACTAGGAGGGAAGTGGGTTTTACACGTCGTATGCCTACCTTTTCGGAAGCATTTCAAAAGTTCCTAAGTAGACATTGTCTCCCTAGAACGATCAAGTCTGAGGACCATATTTTGTTTTCTTGGATAATCTATTTTTGGTTTGCTTCCCCAACATGCAGCCTTATAATTTTGTTTATATTTATCATCCACATGCTAAAACTGTCTTGATCTATGTCACACTCTCATAATGTGTTACAATTGTATATTCATTTACATATGGTTGCTGATAGGGATAAGCCACGATGCTGAAAGGTGGTAGAAAGAAAGCTAAAATGATGGAGCCAGAGCCAGTGCAACCAAGGACTGAAACTCTTTTTCAAGACACTAAGTGTACCACCAGCGTCCCTCTCGAGGCCCGGTGGGGAGATGTTTACCAGATGATCAGGGACAAAGATATCCCAGACGTGTTATTAAAAGAAGAGCAAATCTACCTCAACATCAAAACTTCCGACATAGCCAGGGCTTCTACTTGCCCTGAATTGTTCCCGTTCTCTGAAGTGATCGGGTGGATATTGGAACATGCCAAACCATAAACAAGAGTGTTGCATGACAACAAGGGAGAGCCTTTCGCATCATTCCATCCAGCTTATATTGCAGCAGCCTACAAATTCTCACGTCCCCAACAAGCTCTAAATGATTAATGGTTGGGACAGATGAATAATCTCAAGATGGCTAAGAGGCTGTTGATCACAGGCAAGCAGCTGAGGAAGAGAGATAATGATGACTATGATGTTCAGATCCTAAGACCTCCTTTTAGGTTAATTTCACTGATGTTAAGCAGAATTTTCGGTATGCCCGATGGCACTATATCTAGGATAGAGTGGGCTTCCATAATCCACTTCATAGCATTCAAAGGAACTGTGTTTGATTGGGATAATATTCTCTCGGATAGTTTACCGTCCACGGTGGCTGCAACTAGAGAATGTTTGGCCTTAAAAAAGTCAGAATTTTACATATCTTCATATCTTATTGATTGCATTTTGGCCAAGCTCTCCTTCCCCGGGCTAGGTTGCATGTGGGATCAGGCCAACACCCCGGTATACACTGCCTATAAAATAATGTGGCCTCAAAATTATAGAGCAAACTATAAGCTCATCTACGAAGAGTTCATCATGCCTCTGTATGAGCAGATGTTCATTGAAGAGCCCAATTGCCTGTCAGAAAATGCCATGGAAGTCCTGGAAAATTATGGCGATTTTTACTTCTCAGAACAGGGCACTTACATCAAGATGTTTGGAGGTACAAAAGCACCTTAGATTTTGCCAAAATATGCCATTGATTATGTAGTCCTAAAGGAAGCAGTCAGGCAAGTTTTCCTTGATGTAATAGGAGGAGTGCTTAATAAGCAGCATAAGGCTTCCTTCCCTCCTTTTCCTTTCTGCATAGGATCCTATGAATTCTCAGGGGTTGCAACAGCCTAGGAGTACATTCAAGAGTTGAAATCTTTCCACTTCGGTGAGGTAATATTACATAGAAATGACAGGTAGAGCAAGGTTACCGAGCATTGCAAGGAGGTATAAGCTCATTTTGAGTATGCCCATTACTATGATGCAGAGGAAGAAGTGTTCAAGGGCATGAGCAACATGACTGAGTTGCATATTTGTCGTCATGGCAGTGGAGCTAGCTCTAGCTTTGCCACAACCCGAGAAACCAGTCTACAGAAAGAAAGGGAGGCAACTGAGGCCCAAGCCCGTGAAGAACAAACATTGAAAGAGGAAGCAAGACTGCAACAGGAAGCTGAAGAAGCAAGATTGCAGAGAGAAGCTGAGGAAGCAAGACAGCAGAAGGAAGCAGAGGGAGGTAATTAAAAATCAGCAGCGGGTTAAAGAAGAAGAAAGAAAGCGTAGATTTGAAGAGAACAAAAGGCAGAAGAAGAGCTTAAGACCAATGAAGATGCCCAGGCGGGTGGCTCCGGCACCCAATATATTGAAATAGACCCATCTCAGGTAGTGGAGACCCCACCCACGAGGACAGAAGTCCATGTAAGAGATCTCTCGATCATTCCTTACACCCCATCTGAAGATCACAATGTGTCCCCATGGGATGAATTTGTGTATTATAATAAGAGGAAGGCGGTGGTCTTGAAGTCGGAAGAGAGGATAAAGAGACTTTTCCAAGCAGATATTGTCACCCAACGGGAGACCACGGTTATGCGAAATACAAATAAGGCTCCCATAGCCATGGCATCCACCGCCGTGTCAGCAGCAAAAGCAACAAAGGATAATGTGATCAATATGGTCAAATAATTTGAGTCAACAAAGAGGAGAGCTCGCATGCTGCAACATACTGTGGCTAATGAGTAGGCTTACAACGATCTTGTAGTGAATAAATATAATCTCCTGTCTGCTGATCACAAGGATTTGTTAGATAAGTATTGCCATCTAGAAGAAGAAAAGGAGCACCTGGAAATCCAGATGATGGTTCTAGAAGTGGAAAAGAACGATTCTGAAGCTAGATTTTTTCATTTGGAAGCATATAAGTAGGCAGAAAGCAAAGCGATAGATATGTCTCCCTTTCATGAGCAGTCCTGTGACATTTTGAGACAAATGCATGCCACACAAGAGCTAATTACTGAGGAGGTGTGCAGGCTCAAGACCATGATGGTTAGGTTGAAATAATTCAATGTAGAAGCCATTAGGCTTAGAGGAAAATACAATCGGGTTAAAGTGAACATCCTGAGCCAGATGGAATGGAGAGAAGGGAAGGTTGATTTCCCTAAGCATCTCCCATTCAAATCTATAGATGATTTTAAGGAAGATGTAGCCCTTATGGAGTTTTGCAGTAATTATGGCCTCAAGCTAATGGCTAAGATCCAGGGAACAATTGAGAAAGGTAACAGCCTGTATCAAAAGATCCATGAAGTGCATGAAAAATGCAAGCTGATTTTTCCTCATTCCCTCGATGAGTTTCCAAGCAAAGAGCAGCGTTCGTCAGACTTGAAGGAAGAGCTAAGCATTCAAATAGAATATGTAAAGAAGATTGATGTCCTAGCCACTGATGATATCCATCACTATATTGGGCTGTCATCAGTATACATTCATTTGCTTAAAGAGATCCACCAAGCAGCAATTGCAGAAATTCATGGTATTGAAGCAGAGCTTGGTAAGCATGTGACTTCCCAGAAGATCTTGCTCCCTTCACTAGCAAATGTGGTTATCAGGGACACTGGTATCTGGTTCAGTTATATTGCAGAAGGGGAAAAGAAAGCAGTAGCAGTAGTAGCAGCCAGCACAAGCACTTCATTCCCAGCAGAAGCGCCACCCCAAGGATGAACACGCTAGTCATAATGCATTGTTCTTATTTTGATTTGCTTTCCCTGTGTTTAGAGCGTAGAGTCACTAGGATAGCTGTCCTTTTCTATTTTTGAGAAAGAATTTTACTATGGAAAAGGGCCACAAATTGTTTATTGCTGGGAAAAGTCTTTAAAGGACAAGTGTAAAAGGCTAGGTGGAAGCCCAGGAGGAATTTTGTAAAGATGTAAATAGAGGCTTAGGGATTAGTGTAAAGGACTTTTGGCAGGGAAATGAATTTTCTGAAGCTTGTATGAACTATTTTGCACTTGCTCCCAGGAAGTGAATTTGTCTAATAAGAGCCTGGAGAGGACGCATTTTGCTTGGGAATGTATGTACGATGTCTGTTGGATTCTTCTGGTGACATTTATACGTATTATAGTGAAATCTTTCTTTGCTATTCGAATTATTTCTGTGCAATGAATGATTTTACTATGCTCTGTGCAATAATGTTTCTCTCATATGAGTAACAGATTGCTTTCAGATGTATTAAAAGCTATATATTCTTCCTTTCTTGCTGTGGATGTATCTTTATGATTTAATGGTTATCTGTTGATCTTCAAATGCTTCTTTCAACAAATTACTCATACTTATAGTTTTGCTCCTTGCAGGGATAGATTATATTTATTTCAGTTTTAGACACAGATTTGTTTCAAGTTCTGCATTTAGATTAAGTTAGCTTAGGCACTTGCATATCATTTTAACCATAAAATCAAAAAGAATGGTGGATCGGTCCATAACCAGTGTAATTGAAGCAAATATCCAAATCTAATGGTAGCCAAAACCGCTAACCGGACGGATTCTTTGCACCAAACGGTGGACAATCTAATTGGGATAGTCTACCGAGGAGAATCCCTTTCTGCTTGATGATGCGATCTTCGGGGCATCAATAGTTTTTGGCACTAGAAGGAGGGCCTAAAGTGCATGGCTGATAAGGAAAAATCTCCCACTGTCAAAAATGTTACTGAAAACCCGCTTAAAATAGGAATTTCAGACAACCCAAATCTTGAAGTAGCAAATCAAGAAAACCCCATCTCTTATTCTGAACCTCAAGAAGTATTGTATGTTGTTCCTTTTGCAGAAATAGAAGATTTAAGGAGACATACATGATATTATGTTAGACAACTAGGTGGTTTAAATGCAGTAAATTTCCTCCCTAGGAAAAGTACTCCTAGAAAATAACGACAGTACACCCGTAATTCTATTCTTGTGCAGAATTTTGAAGAACTTGTGAATTTAACTTTGGAAGAAATTGCAGAACCCCTGAACAAAGTCAATCTTGAAAACCCAAAAAATCTTTCAGATCTAGAAAATCTTGGAGAACTTGTTACTCCAAAGAACACTCCATTTAATTCACCACACAATTCTCCACCTGATTCTCCACATAGAGACATGGTTGTGCCTGCTTGGAGAGCGAGGGGAGCATTGAATCTAGATGGGACATTCCACAATCTGCCTAAAAATCCAGAGAAAGTATTTCCTAAATTCGACCTAGGAAAAGCTATTTCTGTTGAAGATCATCTCAAGAGTTTTGATTTAGCCCTGAATCTTTTAAATGTTCAGCATGAAGATGTAGTTTGTAGGCTTTTTCCATACACATTTGAGCCGAAAGTTTCTTCCTGGTATTTTAGCTTACAACCTAGCTCAATTTCCAACTGGGATGAATTTGAAACATGTTTCTTAAAGAAGTATGGAAATCAAAATACTGTAGCTACACTCATGAAAGAATTATTTTCCATGAAAATGGAAAAGAAAGAAAAGGTTCAAGACTTCAACCAAAGGTTCACAACACTCTTAAATAATTTCAGCGAAGCAAATAAACCAGCAAAGGAATCTCTGGTTGAATATTATACAATAGGTCTTGAAGGGCCTATAGCAATGTTCGTTAAAAGATCTAAGAAAACCACCCTGATAGAAAATTTTGAAGAAGCTAGAAAGGTGGAAGAAGAAGTAGACAGCATTGCTAAACATGGCTTAAATGCAGAGACAAAACCAACAGCTAGTAAAAAAACCTTGCTACTCACCAGAAATAAAGAAGAGTCATCAGCAGACATGGAGAACGTAGTTAAGATGATGCAGAAGTTGTCCAATAAAATTGTAGATCTCGAGAAAGATAAAGCTGCTAGTACATCTAGGAAACCTTTCAAGCCATTCTACAAGAAGAGAGAAGACAACGATCAACCTCATCCACCTATGAGAACTTCCCCTGTTTTAAATCTCAATGAAATAGAGATGGAAAACTTCTGCACCTTTCATCAAGAACCGCACTCGGAAAAGAGCTTCCCACAATGGATTAAATCTATGAGTTTAGTCATGAACCAAATGCTGGATTCACAGATTCCATATCAAGACGATCTTCTAGAGGAATTGAGCCCTGAGATAGAGGAACCATCCCCAGACACCACTATGGCGCTATGGGATTGGGTACTTTTAACTGAATTGGTAGAAGAAGATCCCGTGGAAATCTCAGTCTCTGCTATAAACATTAACACTCGCAGTAAAGGTCCCATTACAGATCCTGTGCCAATCTCGACTATTCCCAAACCTAAAATTTCAAAAGAACTACCTATAAGACATATAACAATCATTCCACCGCAACCTAAAGCTAACCCAATAGCGGCCAAGCAACCAAGCATTGACACCATAGTTCAACAACCGAAGGTCACGATGAATAAGACAGACCATCCAACTAGAATTGTAAAAGAATCTGATATAGGATATGACATTATTGAAGATATAAAGAAAGTGAAAGCAAATGTATCGATATTCGATATGTGTAGTTTTCCCCAGCAATGAGACAAGTTGTTGCATGCTCTTCAATCCCAGCCCAGCACTCCATTAATAGATACTCAAGAAGATCCTGAAATTAATGAGGCTAGTATCGGTGGGAAATCCAAATTGCAGACATTGCCTTTCCTTTTAACTTTTGAAATTTTCAATCACAATGTTCACAACTGCCTGGTAGATTTCGGAGCATCTTCAAATGTCATGCCACTGTTAATCTATAAAAAAATTAATGGGAAACCAATTCCATCTCCTACCCAGATTATTCAGTTAGATAGGATTGTTGTCAAGGTTATCGGGGAAATGAAAGATGTCCTCATTAGGTTGTCAGCAGATTCTAGAGTTTGCCAGTTCATTGATATAATGGTGGTTGATATTCCTGAAGCCTATGGTTTGATCCTAAGTAGAGACTGGTCCACAAAGCTGAATGGTTACTTTGCGACTGATTGGTCCCATTTGTGGTTGCCTTATCAAAACAGACAGAATCATATCAACGTTCTGAGAGAACTGCACATGAAACAAAATGTAACTCAACTAGAAGGAAAGAATGAGGTTGTAGCCTTCTCATCCTCAGTTTTGGGAAATTATTTCTTAGAAATGGATCCGGGTAATTATCAGTTTAAAACTATTATCCATGAATCAAATGAACAATCCGATCTCCTGCATTTTTCTCGGACTGATGATATTGACTCTAATGTAGTTAGTTTAATCACTGACTTAGATCATAAAGATACTAACTTAGCTGAATCAAAAGATCTGTTTTGGACATTATACTTTGATGGTTCTAAAACTTTGAAAGGATCCGGAGCCGGTTGTGTTCTGATGGATCCAGAAAGAAATAAGTATTTTTTGTCCTGAAGGTTAGAATTTGATTGTACCAACAACACTGCTAAATATGAAGCTTTGGTACATGGATTAAAGAAGGCCATCGGTTTAAATGTTAAATACATGAAGGTTTTTGGTGACTCATAAATAGTTTTGAGATAGGTAAGAGATACCATTCACTATCTCTCACCTCATTTGAAAGGTTATCAGGCTGAGGTATGGGATTTAATTATGCATTTTGATGCTTTCAATATAAAGTCTATTCCTAGATTGCAAAATTCTACAGCTGATTTGTTAGCAACATCCGCTTCCAAATTGGTGCCAACTAATAACAAGTGCTCAATTGAATTAATTTTCAGGCCTTCTGTCCGTGACAATATCACAAACTTCAGAGTCTTCGATGATGACGAACAGATTATCAGTTTTCTAACGAACGAAGACATTTTCCAAGGAGCTGTGATAGATGAAGAAGAACACGATTCTGATTTACAAAAGAAGGATATAGCTAAAGGAAATTTCATCCCCAAAGGGGTAAGGTCACTTGAAATGTTGTTTGATCTTCAAAGTAAGTTCAAAAGGCCAGCAAATACCAATACCAACAGTTCATCAATGTAGCATGAGTTAGTTAATTTGGGCACCGAGGCTGAACTAAAGTTTGTCAACCTTGGCAAATATTGTTCGCCGGGAGAACGAGATAGTTTCATCAAACTATTTCGACAATATAAGGATGTTTTTGCATGGACTTATGAAGATTTTAAAACATATGATGTCTGCATTATTCAGCATCTCATACCAATGAAAGCGGGTGTCAAGCCATTTCAACAGCAATTAAGAAGGATGCATCCTACTCTTGAACCTCTGATTCAAAAGGAATTGAAGAAGCTACTAGACGCTAAAATAATCTTTAATGTCCGGCATTCTGAGTGGGTTTCTAACTTAATTCCCATGAGAAAGAAGTCAAGAGAGATAAGACTATGTGTTGAATTCAGAAATTTAAACAGGGCTTCAGATAAAGACAACTATCCCGTCCCTTCAATGGAACAAATTCTTCAAATGGTGTCAGGATCTGAGCTATTTTCCCTTCTCAATGGTTTCTCTGGTTACAATCAAGTATTAGTAGCCGAAGAAGATCGTCTTAAGACTACTTTCTGCACTAAGTGGGGAACTTTCACATATAGAAGGATGCCATTTGGCCTGATAAACGAAGGAGCTACATTCCAGCGAGCAATGGATATCGCCTTCCAAGGATTGGGTGGCCATTGTGTTGTTGTCTATCTAGATGATGTGACAATTTTTTCGAAGAAAAGGGAAGACCATGTTGTTCATTTGAAGCATATTTTTTATCGTTGTCAAAAATATGGTATCTCATTGAATCCCAAGAAGAGTGTGTTTGTTGTTCCCAAAGGTAAACTATTGGGCCATATCATTTCCAAAAGATGAGTATCAATAGATCAAGAAAGAGTACAAGCTATCAATAGAATTCCAATGCCTCATAACGAGAAATCCATGCAGTCCTTTATGGGCATTATAAATTTTGTTCGAAGGTTTGTTCCATATTTCACGCAAATTGTAAAACCTTTACACCAAATGGTCAAGCAAAGCATATAGTTCAAGTGGACAGACTTAGAAAAGGATGCGTTCAGAGACATTAAGGTAGCCATAGCTAAAGCTCCTTCCTTAAGAAGCCCAGATTTTGACAAAGATTTTATCCTATATGCCTTTGCTTCAGATGACTCTCTCGCGGCTGTGCTCACGCAAAAGGTGGAGCTAGGGGACGAGTACCCAATCTCGTTTATGAGCACTGGTCTGCAAGGTGCTAAACTAAATTATCCCGTTGTCGACAAGCATGCGTATGCTATCTTTAAAGCAGTCAAATAGTTCAGACCATATATTCTTAAGAACAGAACTAAGGTTATAGTTCCCCACCCAACTGTTAGATCCCTCTTCGTTCAAAAGGAATTAGGAGAAAGGAGGGGAAATTGGGTCACAGCTCTTCAAGAATATGAATTAGAATGTAAGCCGGCCATTATCATCAAAGGACAAGGCCTGTACAAATTGCTTACAGAAAATCCGACTGATGAAGAGCAGCATTGGAAAAATGAAGCTGAGCTTAATTCAGTTGAAGTATGTCCTATCTTCATAGCTCCTCAATCATGGTATAGAGATCCAGTGCATTATTCGCAGCAAGGATACCTACCTAAGCACTAGAGCTCTAAGCAAAGAAGGGCGCTCTGTTTGAAATCAACAGCTTATCAAATCATTGATTGGATACTTTTCAGAAAAAATTACGATGGAATTTTTCTTAAATGTCTAGAAAAGGAAGATGCAAGTAAAGTTGTCGAAGAATTACACGATGGTCCCGCTGGTGGACATTATTCAGGGGAGACAACAACTCACAAGATACTTAGAGTTGGATATTATTGGCCCACTCTATTCTTAGATGCCCATGCGTATGCACGAAACTGTGATATATGCCAAAGAAGTGCTGGGAAATTACCTAAGGCAGCAGGACCCTTTTAGTCGGTTATTATCTCTGAGCCTTTTGAAAAATGGGGCATAGATGTTATTGGAGAGATAAACCCAAATTCTTCTTTACAACATCGATACACCCTGACGGCTACCGACTACTTCACCAGATGGACGGAGGCTATCCCATTGCGCAAGATCAATGAAGATGCAGTCATCAGTTTCTTGAAGGAAAACATCATAACCAGGTTTGGGGTTCCAATTTCCCTTGTTTTTTATAATGCTCCTTATTTCTCATCTTTTAAGATAAATGAATTTGTTTATGAATGGGGAATTAAACTGCATTATTCAGCCAATTATTACCCTCAAGGAAACGGATTAGCTGAATCTTCAAACAAAAACCTCATTCGAATTCTCAAGAAGATTGTGATAGAAAATCAACGAGGTTGGCATATAGCTCTCCCAAATGCCTTATGGGCAGATAGGGTGACTCCAAAGAATGCATTAGGGGTTTCCCCTTACACTCTCGTCTATGGAAAGGAAGCCATCCTCCCTCCCAACATCTTGCTTCCATCCTTACAGTTGTCCCAAGCCTCTCAAGGGTATGGTAGCCAAGTCTTACAATCCAGGATCAATACCTTGCTTCAACTTGAAGAAGCCCGACAGAAAGCTAAAGACCGATTCCATCAACACCAAGACATAGTCAAAATATGGTTCGATAAGAGGAAGTCTGGTAAAATAAGTTTTGAAATTGGGGATTTAGTCCTGAAATGGGACTATAATCATGAAGGCAAGGGGATGCACACGAAATTCCAACATTTATGGATAGGCCCTTACCAAATTTCTGCAAAGCTCGGCCCATCCACTTACAAGCTAACAGACCTCCAGGGAGAGGAAGTAACCCTTCCTCTCAATGGCCTCACCTTGAAACAATACTTTGCGTAGTCTTAATGAGACTTTCTGTACATAAATAAAACTTTTCTTTTATTTTGCTTTAGCCCTTTGTTTTCATTTTTTTTCAGCTATGTTGTTTCTTTTCTCAGCATTTGAACTTTTTGTACAAATTTTGTTTTCTGAAAACACCTGCGGTCAGGCTTCTCATAAAAATGTATCTCTCGAAGAAATCTCACAACTCGTGAAGCTGAAAATACCCTCAAATGAAAGTCTATCTATGTATTTTTCTCTTGCTGGACGTTCTCCAGAAGGAAGAAAGCCTATTCTGTTAGTCACACTAACCCTTGTTTAAATAGCAGAGATCTATGATTATCTTTATTACTATATTTGGGCTCCATCCAATCTCACACTTAAAAGCATCTCAAGAAGGTCACTGAAGTTGGACCCACGAAGAGTAGCACATCTCGAAGGCATAGGGTATTGAAATGACTCCATGCTGCAAATCTAACAGCCAAAATGGCTTATAATCAAGGGTCTGTTTTCCAGATATTCTCGCTTCAATTAAAGCATGGCTGAGACAAAAGCAAAGAGTATAAGTCAAGAAAGCTGTCCAAAAGACTCAGCTCAGGCTAGGCTCCTCTCCGTCCGTGAGGCTTGATCAATCAATAAAATCTCTCACTCACACAAAAGGACATTATGGATTAAGGAGCCAAAATCAAAGATCATATTTAAAGAAAATATTTCTGGAAGGCCCAAACAGCAAAGCTGTCAAATGAATGAACATCCAAAAGGATGCAGGCTTCATGGGAATGAGGAACAAGAGAAATAGTGTCTATGAGAAGTTGTTGCAAATCCTGTGGATTCCGATAGCAGTGGCCATCTGAAAGATGAATCTTCTAAAATGAACCCCATATGTTGGCCCTTTGAAAGTATTAAAGATATCTTCATCAAAGCTCCCCTTTTCCCAATGGCCAATAGATAAAGTGAATTCTTCCTTTGCCTAGATTCGAATGCTCAGGTGAATATTGCATATAAGATGGACATCTTTTAAGAAGGTTTCCAATTAATGAGAGGGATTTTTTCAGAGATCTGTGTTCGCCAGCAACTCGCCAATTGTTGTTGCAGCAACTTCCCCCCCAAAATTTTGTAGATATTGGGGCCCCTCCTTTCATTTTCCTAGAAAGTCTACCAAAAAGAATTAAGTCTCCTTTGAAAAAAAAAATTGAACTTAGTTTTGTTTCAACTGGGGAATCTGTTTTAAAATTGAATTTTTTCTTCTAAGTCAAAACTCACAATTCTTTCCCGAAGATGCGGAAGAACTCAAATTTCTCTCCCAAAACTGCAGAAGAACTTGGGATGTTCACCCGCAACTGCGGAAAGACTTAAATTTTCTCCCTGAAACAGGGAAAGCACTTACATGTTCTTTGGACTTCGGAAGAACTCAAATTTCTCTCCCAAAATGGCGGAAACACTTGTAAAGTTTTGTCGTAACAAGCACCCTCTCATCAAGTCCCCGAGCCATCCACTTTGCGGAAAAGACTTACCAAACTCCTTCGTCATTTGCGGAAGAACTTACCGAGTCTTTCCGCAACGGCAGAACGACTCAAGAAATTACGCGCGATAAACTTTCGGGAAAGTCAATTTTGGAAGAACTCGCAAAGTCCTCCCGAAATGTCGGGATAACTCACGAACTTGCACCGCAAACATCTCTTAGCTCGACGACTCCGGAACAACTCGCCAAACCTTTTCGCCAAAGTGGGGCGTCTTTCTCACCTCTCCCGCAATAAGCAGATGCCTCGCCAAGTCTCTCGCTCTTCGAGAGGAACTCATGAATTCTGGCTGCAACTGCGGATGAAACTCACGAGTCCTTGCCACAATTGACGGTCATGCTTAAAATGCCAATCAGGTTTGAAAAGACCACGCCGTACGAATAATAAACCCTGTTTTAATGTTGCCACCTACCCAATAAAATGCCTGCACGTATTAAGCTTTATATAAGGGCGGTGGGGTTTTATTGTCCCCATTGATAGTTTTGGATTCGGAGAACGTCGTTCGAAGCTACTTGAATCGTTTTGCTCCAGCTCGGCGCATTCACCACTGTGTCAACCTCGCTCCACCACTGTTTCGTCTCCAGGTAGTTGTTTTTACTGTTATCTTTGTCTTATATATACGTTGAGGTTTTCTTGGGTGTTTTCCATTTCATTACGTGGATGGTAGGCACTCGTAGCAATGTATCCTTTAAAATTTTACGGCCGCTGCGACCCCCATAAAATTCTCATTGCTGACAGCTAGGAGTCATAACCATGCCAGTCATTCCCAGTTGGCCCTTTGTCTCTGAGTCGTTCGAACTTGGTTATTTCCACCAGCCGCATTTCTGTCATGCTCCTACCCAGATATACTCAAATCCAAGTTTTTATGTCGGCTACATGCCACTCCTCAAATGCTATCAAACAAGAAGCAGCATCAGTAATAGTTGCTTGGGATACTCAACCGCTCGCTTGTTTGGCTCAGATAACGACTGTTGAAAATGATTTCGTTTTATGTTTTCGGTTTCCTCATAGGATTTCCCAATCCGAGCCAGCCTACCATTGGCCATTAGAAGTGCCTATGCTAAAGGACATTCTATCTCCAAAGACTATGAGGGAAGTGGGTTTTACACATCGTATGCCTACCTTTTCAGAAGCATTTCAAAAGTTCCTAACCATGCATTGTCTCCCTAGAATGATCAAGTCTGAGGACCATATTTTGTTTTCTTGGATAATCTATGTTTGGTTTGCTTCCCCAGCATGCAACCTTATAATTTTGTTTATATTTATTATCAGCATGCTAAAATTGTCTTGCTCTATGTCACACTCTCATAATGTGTTACAATTTTATATTCATTCACATATGGTTGCTGACAGGGATAAGCCACGATGCCAAAAGGTGGTAGAAAGAAAGCTAAAATAATGGAGCCAGAGCCAGTGCAACCAAGGACTGAAACTCTTTTTCAAGACACTAAGTGTACCACCGGTGTCCCTCCTGAGGTCTAGTGGGGATATGTTTACTGGATGATCAGGGACCAAGATATCCCAGACGTGTTATTAGAAGAAGAGCAAATCTACCTCAACATCAGAACTTCTGGCATACCCAGGGCTTCTACTCGCCCTGAATTGCTCCTGTGCTCTGAAGTGATCGGGTGGATATTGGAACATGCCAACCCACAAACAAGAGTTTTGCATGACAGCAAGGGAGAGCCTTTCACTTCATTCCATCCAACTTATATTGTAGCAACCTACAAATTCTCACGTCCCCGGCAAGCTCTAAATGATGAATGGTTGGGACGGATGAATAATCTCGAGATGGCTAAGAGGATTTTGATCACAGGCAAGCAACTGAGGAAGAGAGATAATGATGAATATGACGTTCAGAGCCTAAGACCTCCTTTTAGGTTAATTGCCTTGATGTTAAGCAGAATTTTCGGTATGCCCAATGGCACTGTATATAGGATACAGTGGGCTCCCATAATCCACTTCATAGCATTCAAAGGAATAGTGTTTGATTGGGCTACTATTCTCTCGGATAGTTTGGCGTCCACGGTGGACGCAGCTAGAGAAGGTTTGGCCTTAAAAAATTCAGAATTTTACATGTCTTCATATCTTATTGATTGCATTTTGACCAAGCTCTCTTTCCCCAGGCTAGGTTGCATGTGGGATCAATCCAACACCCCGGTATACACTGCCTATAAAATAATGTGGGCTCAAAATTACAGAGCAAACTATAAGCTCATCTGCGAAGAGTTCATCATGCCTCTGTATGAGCAGATGTTCAATGAAGAGCCCAATTTCCTGTTAGAAAATGCCATGGATGTCCTGGAAAATTATGATGATTTTTACTTCTCAGAACAAGGCACTTACATCAGGATGTTTGGAGGTACCAAAGCACCACACATTTTGCCAAAATACGCCACTGATTATGTATTCCTGAAGGAAGCTGTCAAGCAAGTTTTCCTTGATGGAATAGGAGTGCTTAGTAAGCAGCATAAGGCTTCCTTCCCTCCTTTTCCTTTCTGCATAGGATCCTATGAATTCTCAGGGGTTGCAACAGCCTAAGAGTACATTCAAGAGTTGAAATCTTTCCACTTCGGTGAGGTAATCTTACATAGAAATGACAGGTAGAGCAAGGTTACCGAGCATTGCAAGGAGGTATAAGCTCATTTTGAGTATGCCCATTACTATGATGCAGAGGAAAAAGTGTTCAGGGGAATTAGCAACATGACTGAGTTGCATATTTTTCGTCACGGCAGTGGAGCTAGCTCTAGCTCTACCACAACCCGAGAAACCATTCTGCATAAAGAAAGGGAGGTAGCTGAGGCCCAAGCCCATGAAGAAAAAATATTGAAAGAGGAAGCAAGAATGAAATAGGAAGTTGAAGAAGCAAGATTGCAGAGAGAAGCTGAGGAAGCAAGACAGCAGAAGGAAGCAGAGGAGCAAGAGCAGAGGGAGGCAATTGAAAATAAGCAGCGGCCTGAAGAAGAAGAAAGAAAGCATAAAGCTGAAGAGGAATAAAAGGCGGAAGAAGAGATGAAGACCAATGAAGATACCCAGGAGGGTGGCTCCGACACCCAAGATATGGAAATAGACCCATCTCAAGTAGTGCAGACCCCACCCACGGGAACAGAAGTCCATGTAAGAGATCTCCCAATCATCCCTTACACCCGATCTGAAGATCACAGTGTGTCCCGATGGGATAAATTTGTGTATTATAAGAAGAGGAAGGCGGTGGTCTTGAAGTCAAAAGAGAGGATAAAGAGACTTTTCCAAGCAGATATTGTCACCTAGTGGGAGACCACGGTTATGCAAAATACAAATAAGGCTCCCATAGCCATGGCATCCGCCGTTGTGTCAACAATAAAAGCAATAAAGGATAATGTGATCGATATGGTCAAAGAATTTGAGCCAACAAAGAGGAGAGCTCGCATGCTGCAACATACTGTGGCTAATGAGCAGGCTTACAGGGATCTTGTAGTGAATAAATATAATCGCCTATTTGCTGATCACAAGGAGTTGTCAGATAAGTATCGCCATCTAGAAGAAGAAAAGGAGCACTTGTCAATCCAGATGATGGTTCTAGAAGCAAAAAAGAACGATTCTGAATCTAGAGTTTTTCATCTGGAAGCAGATAAGCAGGCAATGGTTGAGCAGTTAGAGAAGGATGAAAGCAGAGCGATAGATATGTCTCCCTTTCATGAGCAGTCCTGTGATATTTTGAGACAAATGCACACCACACAAGAGCTGATTACTGAGGAGGTGTGCAGGCTCAAGACCATGATGGTTTGGTTGAAGGAATTCAATGCAGAAGCCATTAGGCTTAAAGGAAAATACACTCGGGTTAAAGTAAACATCCTAAGCCATATGGAATGGAGAGAAGGGAAGGTTGATTTCCCTAAGCATCTCCCATTCAAATCGATAGATGATTTTAAGTAAGATGTAGCCCTTATGGAGTTTTGCAGGAATTGTGGCCTCAAGCTGATGGCTAAGATCCAGGGAACAATTGAGAAAGGTAACAGCCTGTATAAAAAGATCCATGAAGTGCATGAAAAATGCAAGCTGATTTTTCCTCAGTCCCTTGATGAGTTTCCAAGCAAAGATCAGTGTTCATCAGACTTGAAGGAAGAGCTAAGCATTCAAATAGAATATGTAAAGAAGATTGATGTCCTAGCCACTAATGATCTCCATCACTATATTGGGCTGTCATCACTATACAGTCATTTTCTTAAAGAGATCCACCAAGCAGCAATTGCAGAAATTTAAGGTATTGAAGTAGAGCTTGGTAAGTATTTGACTTCCCAGAAGATCTTGCTCCCTTCACCAACAAATGTGGTTTTCAGGGACACTGGTATCTGGTTCAGTTATATTGTAGAAGAGGAAAAGAAAGCAGCAGCAGCAGTAGCAGCCATCACAAGCACTTCATTCCCAGTAGAAGCGCTACCCCAAGGATGAACACGCTAGTCATAATGCGTTGTTCTTATTTTGATTTGCTTTCCCTGTGTTTAGAGCATAGAGTGACTATGACAGCTGTCCTTTTCTATTTTTGAGAAATAATTTTACGATGGAAAAGGGACACGAATTGTTTATTGCTGGGAAAAGTATTTAAAGGAAAAGTGTAAAAGGCTAGGTGGAAGCCCAGGAGGCATTTTGTAAAGATATAAATAGAGGCTTAGGGAATAGTGTAAAGGACTTTTGGCATGGAAAGGAATTTTCTGAAGCTTGTACGAACTATTTTGCACTTGCTCCCAGAAAGTGAATTTGTCTAATAAGAGCCTGGAGAGGACGCATTTTGCCTGGGAATGTGTGTACGATGTCTATTGGATTCTTCTGGTGAAATTTATACGTATTATAGTGAAATATTTCTCTACTGTTCGAATTATTTCTGTGCAATGAATGATTTTACTATGCTCTGTGCAATAATGTTTCTCTCATATGAGTAATAGACTACTTTCACATGTATTAAAAGCTATCTTTTATATTCTTCCTTTCTTGTTGTGGATGTATCTTTATGATTTAATGGTAATCTGTTGATCTTCAGATGCTTCTTTCACACATTACTCATACTTATAGTTTTGCTCCTTGCAGGGATAGATTAGATTTATTTCAGTTTTAGACATAGATTTGTTTCAAGTTCTACATTTAGATTAAATTAGTTTAGGCACTTAAATATCATTTTAACCATAAAATAAAAAAGAATGGTGGATCGGGCCATAACCAGTGTACTTGAAACAAATCTCCAAATCTAACTATAGCCGGAACCGCTAACCGGATGGATTCCCTACACCGAACGGTGGACAATCTAATTGGGATAGTCTACCGGGGAGAATCCCTTTTTGCTTGATGCTACGATCTTTGGGGCATCAACAACACTCTCACCTATAATTTACATAACCTAATGTCATTCCTACCATCCCCATTCATAGTTTCCATCCCTGTCACATACATCCTGCACAGTCTAAGAGTTTGCCTTAAGAATTGCTAGTAAAATCTCATTAAAACTCTGAAGTGGATGTTAATATCTTGATCAGATCTTGACTAGGATATTACTGTGGTATTAGAGCATGGTCCTCTGAACCTGCTCTTGATGTGGTGATGAGTTCAAGAAGAACGCCTAGCACTAAAGGAAAGAACCCAAGAGATACTAGGGAAGAAGAAGTAGATTCTACAAAAGGAGAAATACAAGAGAATAGAAACATGTCCGATCATGAATCTAATGATGATTTTAGACAAATTCTTATTAATATGGTTAGAGGGATAGATGATATGAATCATACTATGGCATAGAATGGTCAAGAAACTAAAGAAATCCTTAGTAGACAGTTTGCACACAAAGAGGGAGAAGGGAGTGCTAGTGGATCCCACCATGGTGAAAAGAAAACATTTGCAGAAAAAAAAATTTCAAAGAAAGATCAGCCTCGGCATACCATGCCCACCTTCTTTGAGGAAAATAAAGAAGTACCTGATGCACCAGTATCTACCTGTGAGGAAAGGCATGCATTATATCTGACCTTGAGTGAAGAGTGTAGAAGAGATCTCACTTTCAAAGATTTTTCTAAGATTTATCTAAAAATCAACCAAGGGGATATAATAGGCAGCCAACAAACAATTTTGAGTTGAGGAATGTTGTAGGTAAGGAATGGGACTACAAAATGCAATGCTAGTTCCTGGGTGCAAAAACTAGACATATATTTTCAGCTGCATCCCATGGATGAAAGGGATTCCATCAAGATGGCAGTTTTGCATTTGGAAGGAGAGGAAAGTGATTGGTGGTTCCATGGCATGATAACCTTGGGACATGAATTAGTAGAGTCTTATGTATATTTCACCAGGAGGTTGGTGGAAAGATTTGATAGGAGGGACCCTAAGATGTCTTTTCATGAGTTGGCACATGTAAAGAAAACCAGCACTCCGGAAGCATATATAACAGAATTTCAAAAGTTGGCAATGATGGTCACTGATATATCAGAACCTAGGTTGATCCTCTTGTTCACAAAAGTTAACAAAACCTTTAAAAGGGTTGTTTAAATCCTACCGACCAGCTACCTTACAAGAAGTTGTGAGCAAAACGAGGGATCTACAAGATGCAATCCCAAGAACCAGATACCCACCTAAGTTTAATGCACCTTCAAAATTTCAGAATCAAAAGCCACCATTCAGAAATGTGAGCAGAACGAGGGAACAAGATGAGCTAAGAAGGAAAAAGCTGTGTTTTTCCTGCCAAGAACCATGGGTTCCGAGGCACAAATGTGCAAAAGGTAAAGCTCATTACATATAAGTATTTTTTGAAAGTGATGAGGAGGAAATGAGTGAAGAAGTACAAGTGGAAGAACCAATAGAAGATGGGTATAATACAATAGAAGAAGAAGAACCATCACAAATAGAAGCAAAATTTGCAGTTTTTAGTGGATTTCCCTGCTACCACACTATGAGATTCAAGGGAGTGGTGCAAGCGAATAAAGTTTCAGTGTTGGTCGATGGGGGGGACACATATAATTTTATTGATGCATCCATGGTGGAGAGAAGAAAACTCCAATCTGAAAAATTTGGAGGTTTCACAGTCATCATTCCTGGAAAGAACAACAATATGCAGTGCAAGAGATGGATTCCCAAGCTGCAGGTAACTATTGGAGACCATACTGTAACTGATAGTTTTTACATTGTTGATGTTTTTGATACTAATGTTGTGTTGGGGGTGCAATGTTTGTTCTCACTTGGTGAGCATGTGGTAAATTACCAAATCCCACAAATGTGCTTTAAAAATTCTGAAGGTAAGCAAGTGGTTTTTAGAGGTGTCAACACCTACCCAAAATAAGTGATTTCTGCACATAGCATGAGATCTGTTTTGAGGCATGGAGACATACAGTGGGATGTTGAATGTTTTGTCTCTACTAAAGGTACCACCATTGATGTGCCACAACATCCAGAAGATATCCAAATATTGCTCCACAAACACAAAAAGGTGTTTATCTGCCACATGGATGGCCTCCTGACAGGGGTACTAAGCATTGGATAGAGCTGGAACCTAGTACTTTTCCTATAAAAATCCACCCCTACAAACATCCCAAGAGATTCAAGGATGAAATAGAGAAAACCATCAAAGAGTTGCTTGAGATGATGTTCATAAGACCAAGCTCAAGTCCCTTTGCTTCATCGGTGGTTTTGGTCAAAAAGAAAGATGGAACAATGCGCATGTGCATTGATTACAGAGATTTAAATAAGAAAACCATCAAGAACATATATCTTATTCCAAGGATTGATGAGCTGCATGGAGCTAAATATTTTTCCAAGATTGATCTTCGTTCTGGTTACCACCAAATCAGAATGAAAAGTGAAGGTATTCAGAAAACTGCTTTTCGATGCCATTTTGGGCATTTTGAATTTCTAGTCATGCCTTTTGGCTTGACAAATGAACCAACAACTTTTCAGTCTTGCATGAATAGAATGTTCAGCAAACAGCTCCATAATTTTGTACTTGTATTTTTTAATGACATTCTGATTTATAGTAGGACATGGGAAGAGCATTTGCAGCATTTGGACAATGTTCTAACTCTTCTTACAGAACAGTCCTTTTATGCTAAACTATCCAAATGTGAGTTTGGGTTGAAGGAGCTCCTCTATCTTGGCCACACCATTGGGAAAGAAGGAGTCAAGGTACACATGGAGAATATCCAAGCCATCCTTGATTGGCCAATCCAAAAGAACATAACAGCTCTAAAAGGATTTATTGGCTTATGCACATACTACAGGAAGTTTGTAAAAGGATTTTCCAAACTCACTTCTCCCTTGACAGACCTTACCAAGAAGGGTTCTTTTTGCTAGAATGAGGAGGTTGAAAAATATTTTAACAAAATGAAGGAAGCTATGAGCAATTTCCCAGTACTTGCACTTCCATATTTCATCCAACCTTTTATATTGGAGTGTGATGCCTCAAGTGAAGGCATTGGAGCAGTATTAATGCTGAACAAACATCCTATTGCTTATGAGAGCAGAAAATTGCAGCCCCATGAGAAGCTGTATTCTATGTTTGACAAAGAGATGTTAGCCATCATGCATGCCTTGGATAAATTCAGACAATATCTGGTGGGAGGCAAGTTCATAGTCAAGACTGATCACAACAGCTTGAAGCATTTCTTGACCCAAAAAGAGCTGAATGACAGACAACAGAAATGGGTAAGTAAAATTCAGTCTTATGGTTTTGATATTGAATATAAGAAGGGTAAGTTGAATGTAGTTGTTGATGCCCTCTCTAGGAAAACTGCTTTTTCTTTGTTGCAAGTACCCACTGATTGGAAGGCCCAACTAGTTAAGGAATATGCAGAAAATCAGTTTGCTTGTGAATTGTTGGATAGATTAAATCAGGATGATTCTTGCCAAGTTATCAATGATGTCATTTATTACAAGAACATAATTTTTCTAAATCCTGAATCTAAGTTGAAAGAGCAGATTTTGATGGCTTCCCACAATGCACTAGTAGCAGGCCATCCTGGAATTTTGAAAACTTACCGGAAGGTAAGAGAGAGGTTCACTTGGAAGGGCCTCAAGGAGGATGTTCTAAGGCATTTGAGGGAGTGTACTACATGCCAGCAAAATAAGGTTGAACAAACTCATCCTACTGGTCTCCTTTAACCACTTCCAATTCCTGAATAGAAATGGGAAAGTATATCAATGGACTTCATCACAGATTTTCCCAAATCCCAAGGTAAAGACTAGTTTAAACCTTAGTACTAGCTATCACCCCCAGACAGATGGGAAAACTAAGAGTTAACCAATGGCTGGAAGGTTATCCCAGGAACTATGTTACAGGGCAGCAGAATGCATGGGTCAACTGGTTGCATCTGGGGTAATTTTGCTATAACACCACATTCCACATGTCCATTGGAATGACCCCATTCAAAGCCTTGTATGGGTACGAGTCTTCCACTTTTGTAGATCTAGTTTTTGGGAATTGTAAAGCACAGAAGGAAAATGATTGGTTGTAATAAAGCCAAGATATCCTTAAAGCAATCAAAGAAAATTTGCAGGTTGCACAAAATCCGCAGAAAATCAATGCTGACAGGAATAGAACAGATCGAACTTTCCAAGAAGGAGACTTGGTTGATCTGAGATTGCAGCCATACAGGAAAACCACTCTTAAGACAAAGGGGGCTGAAAAATTATTTCCAAGGTTCTATGGACCCTACCAAATAATAAGAAAAGTGGGTGAAGTAGCCTATGAGTTGGATCTGCCAGCAGGGAGTAAAATACATAATGTCTTCCATGTGTCATGCTTGAAGAAAGCAGTTGGCCAGAAAGTTAAGGTTTCAGAAGAACTTCCTCCTCTTGATGATGAAGGACACTTAGTCTTAGAACCATAATACATCTTGCAGGTAAGAGAGAGGAAGTTGAGGAGCAGAATAATTAAAGAGTATCTAGTACAGTGGAAGGGGTTTCCCAGTGAAGATGCCACCTGGGAAGATGAAAAGATTTTGCAGCATCCTGGTTTGAAAATGCTTGAGGACAAGCAGTCTTGGAAAGGGAGTACTGTCATGTCCCCTCCCTAGTGGCCTTGGTCACAACTTGGATCCTCCCATCCCTAGGGGGTCTAAGTGATTAATTAAATGATAATTTAATTAATGGGGGTAATTTTGAGGCAATTATACAATAGGAGCCAATTAATTATTAATTAATTAATTAAATACTGAAGTTGGAATTAATTTTGAGTTGTATTATTTTTATTTAATGATTATTGCTAATAAATGTTTCCAAGTGGTTGATGAATGTCTAGGAGGTCGAATTTGGATCAAGTGGGCCAATCTTTCCCAAGTGGCAAACTTTCAGAAAAGCAGGTAATCCAATGGAGGAAAGGAGACAAGGAAAATATTTAGAAACTTTCAAAAGCACACAAAAGATAGGCAAAATCAAAAAAGGAGGAAAGAAAGAAAGTGGCAACATCCAGAAAATCTCCCTAAAGTGCACTTGCTAATCTGAGTGAAGGAAAAAGCAGGCGAGTTTTCCAAGTTAGAAGTTTCTATTCCTCTCAAGGAATGTGCCCTCCTTCATCCACACATGTGGATAGCTTGAGGAAGAATTCATATCATATATTTAACAATGTTTCTAACTCCATTCAAGAACTTTTGTAATTTGTATTTTTGCATTGAGAGCTCTGAGCCTCTCTAGTTGAGTGATGTGCCTCAGCAGTTCTTCTTGGGTGATGTGCCCCAAGGCCCCACGAGTTTTAGTGAATAATATGCAGGTCCATAATGTGTTATTGCATCCAATAACATTCATTTCATTCCACCATTGAAGATCCACAGTCAGCTTGAAGAGAAGATCAATTCTACAGGAGATTTACAGCTAGTTTTGGAGAAGGTTCACTAGTTGAAGAAGATAGTTCCAGTGAATGTGCCCAAGGGTGGATGGAGAGTTAGTTCATACATTTTTTCAGATATCAGATATGTCCAATATCAGAAACCAGAATCATATCAGATCCATCCTTCTCTTCATAATCATTCTCTCTACTTCAACTAGTTTTGGAGGAGTTTCTCTTGGAGAAGAGAACTAGTTTGGTGAATGTGCCCCAGTGAAGACCAAAAGCTCAAAGTGCATCCATATCATACATCTAAACTGTATATGTCCTGATAATCCACTTCATAACAGATTCAAAGTAATTTCCTTCTTCTCATATTCATTCTCCCACTATTGTAATGAAAATCTAGCCTATGAGGCACTATACTTTGGAAGGAAATCTAATCATGAGAAAGAAAGTGTTCTGCACCTATGTTTCAACTTATATATGTTAAATAAAATTTTTAAGATCTTTATTTAATATCAGAAGAGATTATATGAAGTTTTGGAGCAGTTTGGTGAGTTAAAGTGCAAGACTAGCTAGTTGGATGCTTGTTCTAGACTAGTTTTAGAAAAATAACTGCTGAATCCATTATGAGTATCAGTTTAACTCCAATCAAGTTGTATAAGGTTAATATTTCAATATAATATACATATTATCCTCTGTATTAATAATTTGGTTTCCTTAAACTTGATTTGGGAAAGCCGGAAACTTAACTAGCTCAGCAATCCACCATGTGCAATTAACCCCCAAATTTCTCCAAACCCTTCCAAGTTCTCCCATTCTTTATTATGGTATATTTTATGAGTTACATGAATGATATATATCTGTCCTAAAATATTTTAATCCTCACCGAGTCTTGTTGGCATATGCTAGAAGACCAGGAAGCCTCGAAGTAGGAAATAGACTTAATCTATTGTTGAAAAGTGAATGGCTCTAGTACTTTGTGCCAAGTACTTATGCTAAAACCATATTTTGATTCTAATGCAAACTCTCACCTATAATTTCCACAACCTAATCTCATTCCTACCATCCCCATTTAGAGTTTCCATCCCCGTCACTTACATCCTGCACAGTTTGAGAGTTTGCCTTAAGAATTGCTAGTAAAACGTCGTTAAAAATCTGAAGTGGAAGTTAATATCTTGGTTAGATATTGACTAGGATATTAAATTATGTACAAGGATCTGTGAATGACGGGGTTTGTGATTTATCTTGATCTATGGAATAACATAGATATGATTGATTGGTATCACGGGTTCCATCCTTAGGGGGTTTCTTTACTCTTGCAATTGGTCAAGACATTTCGAAAGAAGTGGGATCCTAATCTTGATGAAGAAAATATTGAGACCATCATTAGTACTCTTCCCACAAAGGAACTAGTAAAAATAACTCTCAAAGAACATCTCGCTCTTCTTAACTTGCCAAATGGTTTGAAGAAATTACGAGAAGCCTTTATGGCGGGAGTTTCTGATGATGATCCCCTTTCCTTCATCAAATATTTTATGGAATTTGTTTCGTATTTTGTCGTTCAAAAGGATGAGGAAGCGTATATGAAATAATTTGCATCGCATCTAGATGATGAGGGACGTGATTGGTTTCTACAATTGGGAAAAGGTACAATATATTCTTTAGCAAACCTGATATAGGTATTTTGTAGTCGTTGGTTCCCAACGAAGTGTGAGGAATGGATGCCCTATGTCGATGTGGAAAATTAATGGTTCTGGAAAGAAAAGAATAAATACAAGTATAACAAATATGATTGGATCACTTCAGCTACAAAATGGCATGAGGCAGTCATCATTGAAGACGTGTGCGATGGTGAACAGGTTTCAGAAGACTTACTTGAAGAAACTATTGCTCGAGACCTTGTGGATGACATCATAATCATTATGTCCCAAGATGAATGTCCTTATGAAGATGAATATGATCATGATCCAGGAAGTGGAGACCAAGAAGTCCCGGTTGAAGAAATTGAATAACATAAGTAAATGGTGAGTACCCCTTGCCATCAAAAAAAAATTCTTATGATATCTTATATCTCTTGAAAAGGAATGACAGGATTCGTGAGGACAATGAATATTGGAGGTTTGTGGGTCCACAACGTTTCAATTCTTCAAGACCTAGCAGTGTCATTTATAGACCCTTCAATGATGAATACTTTGAAGAACAGGTCAATAAATTTTTCCTGCCATTCACAAAAGAACTAAAGGCCCAATATGGATCAGTTTGTGCCAAATTTTGACACTGTTTGGGATGAAGAAGTCATGATCACCTCAGCAGGGGACATCGAGAATATAATCAGTGAAATCCCTGTTAAACAAGATAATATTATTCCATATCCTTATGATGCTAATAATGAATATTGGGTGAACCCTTTTTCTCTTACATTTGATGATGAAGTATCTCAGGATGTGGGTCCTCTTGCCATTATAGATGATAACCATATGTAGATATTTTGATATGATGAAAGGATTGAAGATTTTGAAATCCTTGTTCTTCATGGGACTTTTATGAGCTCAGAAAATTCATGCGTACCCAGTATCAAGAAGGGTGGTGTAATGTCCCCATTTTGACCCCCTTTGTATTAAATCGTAAATGATGTAAATATTGTAATTTAATCATGGTGAGGAGCTCAAGGCCAAGGCCCCACCATTGATTTAGTGTTTCATGTATCGACAATTAAAAATAGATGCCTGTGGTTCTTGTGCAAGATGGGCACAATGTAAATAAGACATCATGTAAATACAAATTTAATGGAAAAACCCCAACTAGCTATGCAATGCAACAAAAGAGATGGGGCATGATTTTTACAAGGAAAAGGGAGGGAAATTATCCAAACCCTTGAGCCACTAGGGTCAGCCCATGTGTCAATAAGAAAACCCATGAAACTCTTAACTATCCATTTTTGTCTCATGCACCCAATCATTTAATTCTTCCAAAGATTGGTTGGGGCAGTTAATGTCTTGGGATTGGAGAAGTATGGCAGTCAGATTTTCGTGCATGGGCAAGCCATCAACCTGGAAATCGTATTTTTGGCTTGCTGGGCAAGAAAACCCCCACGAAATGCTTCCTAAGGCAATTCTTCATCCATTACGTTCTTCCTCTCACGCAGACAGAGCTCACTGGAATTTATCCTCATGTTTTTCACCATAACCCTGCGTTTTCCATGCCCAGGAACTCATTTTTGGTATTGTGCAATAGCTGGGGAACGTGAATTGGGATTGAGGGAGAGGTCGTTTTTTCCCCTGGGGCATTTTTCTGGGATGGGTTTTTCTCTCCCAGACGAATTTTCCAAGTTCCCATACGTTTTGAGTCTACCCACATTTTTCTGAAGCTCAGGAAACCCCATCTCATGCATCCCACTGTTGAAACGTTTTTCTCATGCTCAGCAAGTGTAGTTTGATGTTATGTGCATCCTTGTTTTGATGTGAACCTGTGAGCAAGAAACTGGAGTGGTAGTGGACAGAATTGGCTTGATAAACCTAGTGTAGGGAGTAACCTTTCAAGAAGATCAAGAGGGCTGGCTACTTTTCTATGCACATCCTGAGAGCACTAGAAAGGAAGGTATGGCTTGAGGGACTGTGTGGCAGTGAAGAGAATACTTCCTTGTGTTGGGTGTGTAGGCATTGTGAGTGCCAAGCTGAATAGATCTGGGAGAGGTACCCATAGCTCTGTGATTGAGCTCACTAGCTTAGCAATTTTTCCCTTCCATGTCCTAGCAGCCTAATAAACCCAATTGCAGATTGGCTTGGCTCATCTTGGTGTATGCTTGGCTATGTGTGAGTCTGCTGTTCCCTGGTTCCTTGTAGAGATCATGCCCAGCTCGGGGTGGAAGTTGTATCAAGAGGTTGATAAGCACAACTGACCTATGGTTGGGTGGAACGTTGCAGTTGCATAGCCAGTTGCTTGGGACTACCTTATTGAGATAAGTATTCTCTTGTATTTTTTTTAACCTTGCAATTATTCCCTGAAGAGTAGCTTGAATGTATTATGGATGTGCTAATGAATTTACTTCCACTGTGTTTTTAAAAGTAGATTCACTTCCATATGATCTTTTATAATTCTGCAAAGGTCTTTATTTAATGGCTGTCACAGAAATCTTGAATGTATGTTAGATATCAAAAGGACTTGTTTAATTTCCGATGAGTTTCTATAGCATGCACATATACATGTCATTGTATCCATAAGTTTAGTTAATGGACATGGGGTTAATTTCCCGGATTGAGCACCACGTCCCCTCTATCCTGCTGGTATGGTAGGAGGGGACATTACATTTTGGTATTAGAGCTGCAGGTTGCAGCATTGGACCTCTATGGGCCAAATCAAATCATCACTGAAAGAAGGGAATATTTTGAATTTTCCTAAGAGTTTTGAAAAATTTTGGTTTAAGTATGTTTCGGGAAGTTTCCCCGAAACTGCGGAAGCATTCCGCAAGTCGTCCCAAAACTGCGGAAGGATTCCGCGAGTTGTTCAGCAAAGCGGAAAAATTTTCTAAGTGTCGGCGTCGAAAGGAAATTTTTGGAAGGAATTCTCTTCTGAAATTGCGGAAGGAATTCTCTTCCGAAATTTCGGAAGGATTCCGCGAATCGTTCCGCAACGTGGAAGAGTTCGGCGAGTCGTTCCGAAATTGTGAAAGACTTCGGTGAATCGTTCCACAACTGCGGAAGACTTCTCCGAATCGTTCCGCAACTGCGAAAGACTTCACCAAATCATTCCGCAACTGCGGAAGACTTCGCCGAATCATTCTGAAAAACCGTGTCGAAACCAGGGAAGCATTCCACGCAACAGCGGAAGCATTCTGCGAACGGCTCCGAAACTGCGGAAGCCTTCACCGAATGGCTTCGCAATTGCGGGAGCATTCTCCGAATGGCTCTGCAATTGCGGGAGCATTCGCCGAATGGCTCAGCAACTGCGGGAGCATGCGCCGAATGGCTCCGCAACTGAGGAAGCCTTCGCCGAATGGATCCGCAATTGCGGGAGCATTCGTCGAATGGCTCCGCAATTGCGGGAGCATTCGCCGAATGGCTCCGCAACTGCGGGAGCATTCACCGAATGGCTCCGCAATTGCGAGAGCATTCAGAAAATTGCCCCACCATTGCGGAAGCGTTCGGTGAACTGCTCCGCAATTGCGAAAGCCGTCACCGAACCGCCCCGCGACGGTGGCATAATTTGTAAAACAAGGGGGCAAGCCCCCTTGACCCCCTTTTCTTTTTCCCCCTCATATGTCGTTGTTTGTGATTTGACAAATTGTCAATATGGCATTTCCCACGTGCATGAAGGTAAGTTATGAATTCTAAGAATATAACTCAGCTAACAATTGTGTTGATGAACACATTTCACAAAATCACAATTACATCAGGGAAGCACTCTAGATAGTACAGTTGGAAAGTTTGGATCTTGGTTGGGCCAAGAAAATCAACATGGATGATGCACAGGATCCCTATGAGCCTGAGACAGATGCCATGGGGGAGAACATACATGTTGAAAATGTTGAAACAGAATCTAATGGGAGAAGGAATCAAGAGACTCCTCTAGGTATTGCAGCCGCCATGAGAAGCCTCAAGGTGGAGTTGCAAAGCTGTAGGGAAGATAATGAAAGGATGATTAAAGCTCAAGAAGAACAAAATCAGTTGAATGCAGCCATGCTACAGAGTTTGACATACATCCAAAGGCAGATAAACTCTGGGCATCAGACATCAAATCTAGAAAGGGGTGGGAGTAGTTCTAGAAGGAATTCCCGTAAGAGGGCCAGTAGCCCAAGAAGAGTTTCTACAGACAGAACATATACTCCAGAAACCTCCTCTAATGAATCATCTGACTCTGAAGAATCCATTGAGGGTTCAAGCTCTTCATCTCGCATGAGTAAGAGGAAGAAGCACTACAAGAACAGTTCACATGGGGAATTTAAGAAGGAAAAACCTCCTACATTTGATGGAGAGATAAAGTCCGGTCAAGAAGCTGAGGCTTGGCTTCTTGGGATGAGAAAGTATTTCCAAGTCCAAGACTACTCAGGAAATATGAAGGCAAGGGTAGCCATCTTCAACTTGAATGGAAGAGCATCTATATGGTGGGAACACACCAGGCAAGTGAAGAAGATCAATGAAAGAAAGATTGTGTGGAAGCAGTTCAAGAAATACTTCAAGCAGAAGTACCTCTCCGATAGGTACTATGATGATAAGATCAAAGAGTTCCATGAGCTTAGATTGGGACAATTGACCATGGAGGAATATGCAAACAAGTTCTTGGAGCTGCTGAGGTATGTCAGGTACATTCGATTTGATAAGGTGAAAATTCAGCGTTTCCTAAGTGGACTGCCCCAGTCATATAAAGATAGAATTGAGTTTGATGAACCTCAAACTCTAGAGGAGGCCATAAGAAAGGCCAAGTATTGCTTTGATCAGAACAGAAGAAAACCGGAATTCCTTAAGGCATGGAAGGATAAGAAAAATGAGAAGTTTGATCAAAGGAAGAAGGGGTTCAAGCCTCCTCAATTCTGGAATCAGCAAAGGCAGCCATCACAGGTTGTGACTAAGCCAACTAGGATGATGGGAGACAAGCCAAGAGATCCAAAGGAGCCAATAGAACCACTTCAATGTTGGGGTTGTGGAGGAGACCACATGCTTAGGAACTGTCCACATAGGAATGGGAATGCAAATCAAGTTCACAACATCCAAGGAGCTGGAACTGTGGGTCAAGTGGCGAGGACAATCCCTAGAATCTATGCAGCTCTACACGACCGCCAAGCAGATCATCAGTCAACTGCGGTTGAAATTGAAGGTAAGATTGCTAAGCAATCTGTTTCTATTTTGATTGATCCTGGATCTACTCACAGTTATGTCACTCCTAGGATTGTTGAGATTTGTGCTTTCAATAAATTAAAGCATAGTAAATCGTGGTTAGTTCAACTAGCCACTGGAACCAAGAGAAAAGTTAGTGAAATAGTAGAGAAATGTCCATTAGAGATGGATGGGCTATTCACTTATGCAGATCTGAATATTTTGCCACTGGGTTCCTATGATATTCTCATTGGAATGGATTGGTTAGAAGCACACGGGGTTAAACTTGACTGCTACAACAAGACATTTGAATGCATGGACGAAGAAGGAAACCCAAGGTCTGTAAAAGGCATTCCAAAGATGACTTCTGTTAGACAGGTTTCGTCCATGCAGCTGAAGAAGTTCTGTAGGAAGGGATTTCAATTGTATGCAGCTCACGTTTTAGAGGCAGCAAAGAGTGAAACTCTCAGATTGGAGGACTATCAAGTATTGCAAGAATTCAGGGATGTTTTTCCTGATGAGATTCCAGGACTTCCTCCAAAGAGAGACATTGACTTTACAATTGAACTTGTGCCAGGAGCGGCACCAGTGTCTAAGACACCCTACAGGATGAGTACATCGGAATTGCTAGAAATGAAGATGCAATTGCAAGAGTTGCTGGAAAAGAAATATATTAGGCCAAGTGTGTCCCCGTGGGGAGCACCTGTTCTATTTGTGAAAAAGAAAGATGGAACACTCAGGTTATGTATTGACTACAGGCAGTTGAACAAAGTCACTGTGAAGAACAAATACCCATTGCCCCGAATTGATGACCTTTTTGACCAAATGAGAGGATCAAAGGTATTTTCAAAGATTGACTTGAGGTCTGGTTACCATCAGGTAAGAATTAAAGAAGAAGATATTCATAAGACAACCTTTAGAACGAGGTATGGACACTATGAGTTTGTAGTGGTACCATTCGGTCTCACCAATGCACCAGCTACATTCATGTGTCTCATGAATAATGTTTTTAGCAAATATATGGACAAGTTTGTTCTTGTATTCCTAGACGAAATTCTCATATATTCTAAGAATGAAGAAGAGCACGAAGAACATTTGATAATGACAATGCAATTATTAAGGGAGCATAAGCTGTATGACAAGTTGAGCAAATGTGACTTTTATAAAGATAGAATTCATTATTTGGGTCACATCATCTCCGACGAAGGAATATATGTAGACCTTGAGAAGATTGAAGCCATTATGAATTGGCCAACTCTAAGGAATGTGACTGATGTGAGATCTTTTATGGGCCTTGCTGGTTACTACATGAGGTTTATCGAAGGATTCTCCAAGGTTGCAAACCCGATCACTTCTTTGCAAAAGAAGGGGGTAAAGTTTGAATGGTCACCAAGATGTGAGGAAATTTTTCAACGGTTGAAGAATCTTATTACAAGTGCACCTATTTTGAAGATTGCAGACCCATAAAAAGACTTTGTGGTGTGTACCGATGCATGCAATCAAGGACTTGGAAGAGTTCTTATGAAAGACAACCACATGATATGCTATGAGTCAAGAAACTTGAAGGAGCATGAGAAGAACTATGCTACTCATGATATAGAACTTGCAGCCATAGTACATGCTTTAAATATGTGGAGGCATTACTTAATGGGAAGAAAATTTGAGTTAAGGACAGACCATTGTGGTCTGAAATACTTGTTTGATCAGCCAACTTTAAATGCTAGGCAAGCTAGATGGTTGGAATTTTTGTGTAAATTTGATTTCGAAATCAAACACATAAAAGGGAAAGAAAACAAGGTGGTTGATGCACTCAGTAGGAAGGTACGTGAAATGCATGTGGCAGCACTTAGTACTTGCCAACCAGATTTGAGGCAGCAGATTGTTAACCATATGGTTGAGGATGAAGTGTATGAGCAGATAAAGGGCAAATTGCTGCAGCAAAACCTTGAAAAGAAGTATGAGGGCTATCATTTGGAAGAAGGCGGACTTCTTACTTATAAGAATAGAGTCTATGTTCCAAAGGCGGCAGATTTAAGGAGAATTGTTATGGATGAAATCCATAAAGCTCCATACTCTGGTCACCCAGGATATCATAAGACAATTGCTATAGCAAGGAAATATTATTTCTGGCCAGGCATGAAGAAGGATGTCGCTGAATACATTTCTAAGTGCATGGAATGTCAACAGGTGAAGAGTGAACACCAACATCCAACAGGTTTATTGCTTCTAGTGATAATTCTAGAATGGAAATGGGAAGTAATATCCATGGATTTTATTACCGGATTGCCAATGACTAAGAGACAACATGATTCCATCATGGTTGTGGTGGACAAGTTAACAAAGGCAGCACATTTCATACTAGTTAAATCCACACATAAAGCCGATGCCATTGCAAATATTTTCATGAAGGAAATTTTCAGATTGCATGGGTTGCCTAAGGCAATAATTTCTGACAGGGATACCAAGTTCACTTCCAATTTTTGGAAAGGGCTCTTTGCAGATTTGGGTACACAACTAAGCTTTAGTACCGCATACCATCCTCAAACAGATGGTCAAACCGAAAGAGTAAATCAGGTGCTTGAAGACATGCTCCGCATGTATGTAATGGACAAACCATCCAAGTGGGAGGATTATCTACACTTGGTAGAATTTGCATATAACAATGGGCAACAAGCATCATTGGGAATGAGTCCTTATGAGACTTTGTGTGGCAAAAGGTGTAGGACACCAGTGACTTGGGACAATCCAGTGAACAGAATTGTACTCTGGCCAGAATTGCTTAAGGAAATGGAACAAGAGGTTGCAAGGATCCGGCATAATTTAAAAGCAGCCCAGGATAGACAGAAAAGCTATGCAGATAAGCATAGAGTGCATAGGGAATTCAATGTTGGGGATCATGTATATCTTAGAGTGAGATCAAGGAAGAGTTCCTTGAATCTTGGGAGCTGTGCCAAGCTATCACCTAGATATTGTGGGCCATTTGAAGTGCTCGAAAGAATAGGACTAGTTGCATATAGACTTGCATTTCCTGCTAGCACTAAAGCTCATAATGTTTTTCATGTCTCTTTGCTTAAGAAATATGTACATGATCCTAACCATGTGATTAATTGGGATGTGATCCAGGTGGAACCCGAGGTAGAATTCCAAACTAATCCGTTGTGCATCCTAGACAAGAAAGTAACATTGCTCCGGAACCAAGCCATCGGACAGGTAAAGGTGCAATGGAAGAACTATGGTCCCGATGAGGCTACATGGGAGATGGAGGATGCCATGAGGGTGGCATATCCATTTTTGTTCAATTTTGATGAGCACTGGGGACAGTGCTAATGTAAGGGGAGGGGAATGTAATGTCCCCATTTTGACCCCCTTTGTATTAAATTGTAAATGATGTAAATATTGTAATTTAATCATGGTGAGGAGCTCAAGGCCAAGGCCCCACCATTGATTTAGCGTTTCATGTATCGGCAATTAAAAATAGAACCTATGGTTCTTGTGCAAGATGGGCACAATGTAAATAAGACATCATGTAAATACGAATTTAATGGAAAAACCCCAACTAGCTATGCAATGCAACAAAAGAGATGGGGCATGATTTTTACAAGGAAAAGGGAGGGAAATTATCCAAACCCTTGAGCCACTAGGGTCAGCCCATGTGTCAATAAGAAAACCCCTGAAACTCTTAACTATCCATTTTTGTCTCATGCACCCAATCATTTAATTCTTCCAAAGATTGGTTGGGGCAGTTAATGTCTTGGGATTGGAGAAGTATGGCAGTCAGATTTTCGTGCATGAGCAAGCCATCAACCTAGAAATCATATTTTTGGATTGCTGGGCAAGAAAACCCCCACGAAATGCTTCCTAAGGCAATTCTTCATCCATTACGTTCTTCCCCTCACGTAGACAGAGCTCACTGGAATTTATCCTCACGTTTTTCACCATAACCCTGCGTTTTCCATGCCCAGGAACTCGTTTTTGGTATTGTGCAATAGCTGGGGAAGGAGGGACGCGAATTGGGACTGAGGGAGAGGTCGTTTTTGCCCCTGGGGCATTTTTCTGGGATTGGTTTTGCTCTCCTAGTCGAATTTTCCAAGTACCCATACGTTTTGAGTCTACCCACGTTTTTCGGAAGCTCAGGAAACCCCATCTCATGCATTCCACTGTTGAAACGTTTTTCTCATGCTCAGCAAGTGTAGTTTGATGTTATGTGCATCCTTGTTTTGATGTGAACCTGTGAGCAAGAAAATGGAGTGGTAGTGGACAGAATTGGCTTGATAAACCTAGTGTAGGGAGTAACCTCTCAAGAAGATCAAGAGGGTTGGCTACTTTTCTATGCACATCCTGAGAGCACTAGAAAGGAAGGTATGGCTTGAGGGACTGTGTGGCAGTGAAGAGAATACTTCCTTGTGTTGGGTGTGTAGGAATTGTGAGTGCCAAGCTGAATAGATCTGGGAGAGGTACCCATAGCTCTGTGATTGAGCTCACTAGCTTAGCAATTCTTCCCTTCCATGTCCTAGAAGCCTGATAAACCCAATTGCAGATTGGCTTGGCTCATCTTGGTGTATGCTTGGCTATGTGTGAGTCTATTGTTCCCTGGTTCCTTGTAGAGATCATGCCCAGCTCGGGGGTGGCAATTGTATCAAGAGGTTGATAAGCACAACTGGCCTATGGTTGGGTGGAACGTTGCAGTTGCATAGCCAGTTGCTTGGGACTACCTTATTGAGATAAGTATTCTCGTGTTTTTTTTAACCTTGCAATTATTCCCTGAAGAGTAGCTTGAATGTATTATGGATGTGCTAATGAATTTACTTCCGCTGTGTTTTTAAAAGTAGATGCACTTCCATATGATCTTTTATAATTCTGCAAAGGTCTTTATTTAATGGTTGTCACAGAAATCTTGAATGTATGTTAGATATCAACAGGACTTGTTTAATTTCCGATGAGTTTCTATAGCATGCACATATGCATGTCATTGTATCCATAAGTTTAGTTAATGGACATGGGGTTAATTGCCCAGATTGAGCACCACGTCCCCTCTATCCTGCTGGTATGGTAGGAGGGGACATTACAGGTGGAGTGTGACAAATAGAGGGTTCCTTTAAAGACGTTCTACCCATTGTGTTCCCTAATCAAAAACACTTTTAGAAAAGTGTTATTGAAGTTGTTCAGCCCTTCCTATCCAATGTTGGTAAGCTTCTAATGATCCATTTCAACAGAACCACTATAGCTATGTTATTCACTTTGCATGACCAAAATATCTATTGTTTATCTTTCCAATTAAAAAGTGAACGTATGAATTATGTGGATGACAATTTCAAAATTTCAAAGATTAGTAGCGATACTAACACGATCATTACAAAGATGAACGATATACTTGTGTATCCAAAGAAATGTTTAAATAGGTGCAGGGATAGGTTGCAACTAGCATATGAAGATTTGCGAGGTCCACCTCTACAAATGGTCTCCCAAGTTCAAAATCAGGTGACCAGTTTCAGGCAATTTTTTTCTCAATGCTAGTTTATGATAAAGATGGCCCATACATAAGCCCACTAAAAGCATGGATAAATGAATCTTTTCAAAGAAATCCTTCTCTGTGGCAGCAATATCAATGCTTCCAGGTTCCTACAGTTATTCAACCCTCATTCCCCATCTTTATGTAGATCTCAGTATGTACCTAGTTTATCATTGACGAGATATTATCATGGATTGTCTTTAAAGACAAAGGGAAAAGAACACGTATGAATGACCTACTTAGCTAAATGCATTGGTGGTATGATTTAACTTAACCCATTCTGATTATCATGTTTAGCGTAGGTAGGTTTAGCTTCATTTAATTTTGGCATACACTGTTACCCTTGCATTGCATTTGTTGTTCTTTCATGTCTCCGTGTTTCTTAGGTCTGTTTGCTTGTTTATTTAGTTTATTTCTCGGGTCATTATACTGAACAAGGCAGGACAGAAGTATCTTCCTCATGATACTTTTGATGCCCTTATATATTTGAAGTATGTAAAGTTCTACAACTACCCAGAAGATTCACAGGTTCTCAAGCACTCCCAGGAAGAGCACATGTCCTGATGTTTGAGTCAGTGTTGCATGGTACCAGTACCAACGCACCTTCATATGTTTTCCCAAAGAGAGGGGTCGTATTTTTTTTCAGGGCCATGATTGGGTGCTATCAATACTTTCTTGGACGGTGGTTATGGATAGACCCTTCAAGCTAATTCAAACCCTGCATTGATAGAAGGCACATTCTGGAGAACATCACACCTTGGGTAGACTCAGAAGGATTGCTCCAATGGCTTCAAGGAAATGGCCCCAAGGACTTCTATGGTTTCTCCACTACTTCTGGTGCACCTATGAAGCGGTCTTGGTTCAAATAGAAGCTCCAATAGCTCTAATACCATGTGAAATAAAAGTCAAAGCAGGATCAACTAGATAAATATTACCTCAGAATTAGAAAATTTGGCTAAGTATGCAGACAAATAGTGCAAAAAGAATTATGGACACACAAATTATCAAAAACTAGTCACAAATGATCAAAAAAAAAACACAAATGATCAAATAGAAGGTTTATTATAACTTTCCAACCCATAAATGAGTTTTTAACACCCTTATATAACATTTGGGATAATTCGTTTGCTTTTGGAGGCACCTACAAGTGGCTAGATTACATTAGACCTCAATTCCCCCTAGGTTGACCAATAGGCTTCCAAATCACCCCAAACATGTAGGAATTGTCAATGTGAATGTTGGGTAGGCATGAGAAGTCATAAATGAGGGTCACACATGTGGTGGATAATATTTTGTGGAGGTTAAGTGGCCAAGGATAGGCCAAAACAGCTAAGAAAGGGGGAAAATGTCCACATACATTGCATGGGAGCCTCTAGTCAAAGATAGTTTCCTTAAAACATGGAAACATGGCGCCTTTGCTCAAGAGGTGGTAATAAATGTTGGAGGTTGCCATAAATAGGGTGCCCAATAGCTGGTTTGACTATATTTTGTCCCATAACTGGTGGATTGTGTCATGATTTCCCCAACTAACTTCTAACAACCTTGGATTGTCATCATTAACCTTATTTTGGACCAGTTAATAAAAAAATTAATGTATGACTAAGGTCCTAAGGTGTAATAATGTTCTAACACCCCCCCTTAATCTAGACTTATGTAGTCAATAATAAAAAATGAGGCCTTGGAAACTAAGGCTCAAGTCATCTCTTACAACAACAATTTTTATTAGTCCATGTAACCAAGGTAGGGAGGAAAACCACATGGGAAATAAAACCTCCCCTCTAAAATGGACATGAAACAAATATGGAAAATGTACCATTCTTCACCATGTATCACTCACACCAAGGAGTGACCTAAGGTAAGTGAAGGTCTTCTCAGTGAAACTCTTGGTGAAGATATCAGCAGTTTGTTCAGCAGATGGGCAATACTGCAAGGCAATAATATGGTCGTGCACCAAGCCTCGAATGTAGTGCGCCATGTGAATATTTATGTGCTTGGTCCTCTTCCTCTGTATTTGATCAGTGGATATCTTGATTGTACTTTGATTATCGCACCAAATGACTGTGGGTGAATCAAACACAAATCCAAACTCTCCAAGAATGTCTTGTAACCACACACATTGTGTAGTTGCATTCACTTCTCCCATGTATTCGGCCTTAGCTTAAGATAAGGAGATTGTGTGTGTTGGAATATTTAAAACCCATGCCTATGTCAATTAATACATTAGAGGCATTAATTAATTATTTTATGATTAATTACTATGTATTAGACTAGATAGTTGGCATATGAGTCATTGTGTGGACCACAAGGCATCTTTGGGGGGACCACAAGTACTTCCGGTGTGGACCACAATCTTCCTAAGTTACTTGGGCGCATTTCTGGTGATTCTGGATAAGATTCTAGTGAGAAAGGAAAATTACTTCTTTTTACTACTTTTTACTGCTTTTGGGTGAAAGGTGAAAAGCTAGTTGACTAGGGAAACTATTTTTTGGACCACTTTCATTCCTTGATGTTTCTTCCTTCCATTTTTTGGATTTAGAATGTTTTTTCATCACACATCACTATCTAATCATTAAATCAGAAATTTGTGAGCCTTTGGTGTGACTTGGAGAACACACTTGCCACCTAGAAGGTTTTGCATCAATTTAGTAAGTCTACTTTTGTGAGGATTTGAATGGAATCCTTATGCATTTGAATCTCTGATGTAAAGTTATATATTGACAGCCATTTACTTTCCTAAGGTTGGTTGATGTAATATTATTCTATTGAGTAATTCAGTGTGCAATTATTGTGAGTGAATTTCAGTGTTCTTGAAAAGTTGTATGAGATATTTTGTGAGAGTGTGTAATTTATTGATCAAATATTGGTGTGAACTAAATTTCACATGGTATTAGAGCTATCAAGCTATTCCTTTTTCCTTCTATTGTCTTGCAAGATCCAACCAGTCTTAAGGAGGGCACAGTAATTCATCCACATGGCACATTCTATCATCCAAAGGGCGCAACTGAGCATCCAGGAATGCACCCAAATAAGTCCAAAATCTATTTCAGAGCTACCATGGATCAGTCACATCAGATCATCCTCACTCCATTCAATTATTTTGACTGGAAGGCGGAGATGGAGATCATGTTGAGGAGCAAAGGCCTCTACAGGGTGACTATGGAAACTAAGACTGATCCAACCTCAGCAATTGAGAAATCAAAGTGGAATAATCGAAGAGATGAAGCCTATGGTCTATTATGTCTCACTACATCTAACGATCTTGTATTCCATCTTGATGGTCTTACCTCTCCCAATGAAGTTTGGCTAAAGCTTCAAGAATTGTTTGGCAAGACAGATGAATTAAGAGGCCACCAACTCGATAATGAACTAGTTTCATTGATTCCACAGAATTATGATAACCTCCAGGATTTCTTCTCAAATTTCAAGTCACTTGTTCTACAGTTGAAGCAATGTGAAATTGATAAAAAGGATGAGTAGCTGATCTTGGCCATTCTCTCCAAGCTTGGCCTAGATTATTCAGTGTTTGTTTCGACCTTCCATGCCACAAGGAAGGCAGTTTGAAATTGGAAGAGCCCCACACTCTCAAAATTCATGGAGTCTCTTACACAAGAACAAGACAAGTTGGTCTTGATGGGAGCCATCGAAAATCCATCAAAATACCACTGTCTGAATGTTGGAGATTCAAAGGGTTTGAAAAGGAAGAAGAAGGGCAATTTCAAGAAGCCCACCAGTGAGAAGAAAGACAAGCAGAAATTTCCTGAAGACTCCTACCACTCAAAGAAGAATCCAAATAAGAAGAATGAGAAGGAAAAGTGTACTTATTGCAGCAGGGGATTTCATCCTGAAATATCTTGCATGAAGAAAACCATTGATCAAATGGCTCTACTCCTGGAGAAAGCCAATATTCCACTTCCTGAGAGCACAAGGAGGAAGGATGGAGGACAAAATTATGAAGATAAGGAGAGAGTGCTTGCACTGATGGAAAGCACATCCAAGCCTACCTCACTCATTATTGATTCTAGAGCTTCAAGGCACATTGTGTCTACAAGTGAGTTCTTTTCTTCACTTGAATCTTCCTGTGGTCCAAATATTGTGGTGGGTGACAATTCTGAAACTTCAAGCAAAGGTAAAGGCAACATAGATCTTGATTTTGGCTCATTCAATAATGTCTTGTATGTTCCTAGACTTGTTGCTAGCCTTTTGTCAGTATACCAGATGACCCACACAGGTTCACCCAAAAAGGTGACCTTTACACCTAATGATGTTGAGATATGTGAAATGTCAACATGCCGAATTGTTGCATTAGGCACTGCTGATCATAGCTCTAGAATCTACAATTTTCCTCATTTTGTTCCATTCCCCTCACCTTCTTCTCTTTTAACCCATGCCAATGAGTCAAGCAAATTGTGGCATGAAATATTTGGCCACATAAACTATAAATACCTTTCCCAACTTCATGAGAAAGAAATGGTCATAGGGCTGCCCAATATCAGATTTTCCAAAGGTGTCTATCAAAGTTTCATCCTAGGAAAAAACCCTGAGCATAAGTATGAGAGATCCAAAACTGAGAGAACCTTTGCACTCCTGGAGCTTATTCACACTGATATATCAGTTCCATTCCCCCACGATTCCTTGAACCATGTCAAATACATCCTTACCTTCATAGATGACTTTTCCAGGTATTGTTGGATCTATTTCATCAAGTTAAAGTCTGAATTTTTTGGTATGTTCAAGCTTTTCAAGGCCTCAGTTGAGAACCGGTCTGGTAGACATATCAATATTATCATATATGATAATGGTGGGGAGTACATCAAATCTGATTTTCAGCAATTTTGTGCCTCTTCAGGCATTCAAATGCAACACATAGTTCCTTATACATCTCAGCAGAATGTTGTTGCTGAGAGGAAGAACATATCAGTGAAGGAAATGGCCACATGTATGCTGGAGGCCAAGTATTTGTCTCCAAGACTTTGGACCGAGGAAATAAATTGTGCCACATATATTCAGAACAGAGTGCCACACAAAGCACTAAAAGGAATCAATCCTTTTGAGTCTTGGACTGAGCACAAACCTGATATTTCTCATTTCAGGATTTTTGGCTCCAAGGCTTGGGATAGAATTCCATTGGAGAAGAGGAGGGATATGCAGCCCCAAATCCATAATGTATTTTTATTGGATATTCATAGGACTCAAAGGGCTACAATTTGCTGAACATTTCCACTAAAAAATCCTTCATTGAAAGAAGTGTTCAATTCGAAGAAGAGCCTTCTCAAAATGTCGAAATTGGAGAACCATCTTCACCACCACCTAAAGAAGTAAGTGATGCTTCTCTTGAATTTTTTGATTCTGATATTTCTGATGATGAGTACCATTTTATTACAGATCCTAATTCACCAACAAGGCCTAAATGGGATGCTAATACTTTGCAAGCAGCTGGTGAACTAGTGGGAAATCCTCAGGACACAAGGAGGACTAGATCACAATTTGAGACTGCTCTCAATGTGAATGATCCTTAATTGTATGAGAAATTTTATATGATGGAGGTTTATGATCCTCAGACATATTATGAAGCCTCACATGACCCAATATGGCAGGCCTCCATCGATGAGTAGTTTCATTCACTTCAAAAGAATGAGACATGGGAGCTAGTCAAGCTCCTCCCAGGCAGAAAATTGGTAAGGTGTAAGTGGATCTACAAAATCAAGTGTGAAGTAGATTGTACATAAGGGAAATATAAGTCTAGGATGGTGGAAAAGGGCTTCTCCCAAGTCCAATTCCTTGACTCCGATGAGACTTTTGCACCGGTTGCACAGAAGGATTCGATAAGACTAGTTCTGTCAATTTTTGCATCCAAGCGCTGGGAAGTGCACCACATGGATGTCAAGAGTGCATTCCTCCATTGGGATATTGGGGAGGATATTTATATGTAGAATACAAAAGGTTATACATCTGATCCTAACTATGTTTTCAGGTTGAGGAAGTCCTTATATGGGCTTAAGCAAGCCCTCAGGGCTTGGTATGCCAAAATGGACAACTTTCTCTTGTCACAATCTTATGTGAGATGCAAATATGATCCTAATGTTTACATGAAGCTGATTGATGGTTCAATTATTATTATAGTGTTATATGTTGATGATCTACTAATCACAGGTAGCTCTACTGATCAAATAGCTTCATTAAAGACTGCTTTGCATCAAGCTTTTTCCATGAGTAATTTCGGAATTCTTAAGCAGTTTTGGGGGCTTGAGATTTCTCAAACTGAGAATGGAACTAAGGTATCTTAGTCCAAATATGAATCTAACCTGCTAAAGAAGTTCAATATGGCTGATTGAAACCTTCAAATACTCCTTTCCTTTCAGGAGTTGGACTTGAAGAAGCAGAATCTACACCTTTGGTTGACAACACCTTGTATAGGTAGCTTGTTATACTTGACTCATACTCGACCTGATATTGCATATGCTGAGTGTGGAATAAAGATACATGGAGCATACACATGAGCTCCATTTGATGGTTGTAAAAATAATCTTTCATTATGTTCAAGGAACCAAGACTGATGGGATTCACTATGTTGCAGATTCTAGCCTAGATCTTCTTGGATTTACTGACTCGGATTGGGCTAGTGATATCCTTCACAGAAAATCCACATATGAATTTGTATTCATGCTTGGATGTGGTCTTATTTTACAGTCTAGCAAGAAACATAGTGCAATTGCATTATCTTCAGTAGAGGCTGAGTAGAGAGGAGCAGTGAATGTTGCTACTCAGTGTGTGTGGTTGCAGGGTATTCTTTCAGAGTTTGAGATTGCCTTTAGTACTCCTATTGTCATCTTTTGTGACAATCATAGTGCTATAAGGGTATCAAGTGATCCAGTACAGAGACAAAGGACCAAGCATATTGAGATCCATATGCACTACATCAGGAGTTTAGTGCATGACCAGATCATTGATTTGCTATATTTCCCAACAGATGAGCAAACTGCAGACATCTTCACCAAAGCTTTTACTGAGAAGAATTTTAGCTATCTTAGATCACTGCTTGGGATGGTTGAACATGTGGTGGATTGAAGGATTGATCAGCAATATTTCAATTTTGATGATGTCCATTTTTTAGGGAATTTTTTTCCCATGAGGTTTTCCTTCTTTCCTTGTTTTGTGGACCAAGCAGTATTGTACATGGTGACCATGTCTTATTACTGGGCCCTAGTTTTTATTTCTGATTTTTAGCACATAAAGTCGGACTTATGGGGGGGTGTTGGAATATTTAAAAACCATACCTATGTCAATAATACATTAGAGGCATTAATTAATCATTTTATGATTAATTACAATGTATTAGACTAGACAGTTCGCATATGAGTCATTGTGTGGACCACAAGGCATATTTGGGGGGACCAAAACTCTTCCTGGTGTGGACCATAATATTCCTAAGTCACTTGGGTGCATTTCTGGTGATTATGGATAAGATTCTGGTGAGAAAGGCGCAATACTGCATTTTACTACTTTTTACTGCTTTTGGGTGAAAGGTGAAAAACTAGTTGACTAGGGAAACTGTTTTTTGGACCACTTTCACTCCTTGATGTTTCTTCCTTCAATTTTTGGGATTTAGCATGATTTTTCATCACACATCACTATCTTATCACTAAATCAGAAATTCATGAGCATTTGGTGTGACTTGGAGAACACACTTTCCACCTAGGGGGGGTTTGCATCAATTTAGTAAGTCCACTTCCGTGAGGATTCGAATGGCATCCTTATGCATTCGAATATCTGATGTAAAGTTATATATTGACATCCATTTTCTTTCCTAAGCTTGTCTGATGTAATATTATTCTCTTGAGTAATTCAGTGTGAAATTATTGTGAGTGAATTTCAGTGTTCTTGACTAGTTGTGTGAGATATTTTGTGAGAGTGTGTAATTTCTTGATCAAATATTGGTTTGAACTAAATTTCATAGTGTGTTGCTTCTTTCCAGACCATCAAATGGGACCATGTGCATGCATAAACACATAACCAGAAGTATACTTCTGATCAGTATTATCTCTAGCCCAATCAATATCAATAAAGCCAACTAGTTCAAGTGATGAACCAATTGCATAGTGTATCCCAAACTTCTTGGTACCTTGCACATAATGCAATATCCTTTTGGAATCCTTCCAATGGACCTCATGGGGCTATTACATGTGTTTTTCAACATCTCCTACAACATAATACAGATCTGGTCGAGAGTGTGTGAGATACAACAAGCTCCCAACTAGTTGTTTATACAATGAACTGTCAACCAATGGTGAAGAACCCCTATCATGAATCTTAAATCCTGAAAGGAATGGAAATTTTACAAACTTACATTCATCCATTTTGAACTTTTGTAGCAGATCTGAAGCATATCTTGATTGTGAAACAATGATCCCATCATCAGATTGATCAATCTCCAAACCAAGAAAATATTTCAACAATCCTAGATCTATCATGGCAAATGAACTGTGCAATGTAGCTTTAACTGAGCCTAGTTCTTTGATGAAACTTCCAGTTATCAATAGATCTTACAATAATAAAAATCATATCAGTAACATGTTGCATGTAAACATTTGGATCAGATTTACATCTCTCAAACCTTTGTGATAACAGAAAATTGTCCATCTTGGCATACCTCTAGAAGATTGCTTGAGACCATAGAGGGACTTCTTCAACCTGCACACAAGTGAAGGATCATAAATGAAACCTTCAAGCTAATGCATATATATATCCTCCTCAAGATCCCATAAAGAAATGCACTCTTCACATCCATGTGATGAACCTGCCATCGCTTGAAAGGAAGTTGCAATGGCTAAAATTAGCCTGATTGAGTCCATCTTTGCCATAGGTGCGAATGTCTCTGTGTAGTCCACTCCATGGACTTGAGTGAATCCTTTAGCGACCAATATGGAATTATGCTTCAGATCAAAACCATGAGAGGCCATTTGGTCCTATAAACCCACTTTCATTGCACGAGTTTTCTCTTGGAAGGAAGAGGGATCGAATCCCAAGTTTAATTGTCATGGAGAGATTTCATCTCTTCTTGCATGGTTATTTTCCATATTTGATCTTTTGATGCTTCTTCCTATTTTTGTGGATCAGATCCAACCATAAGAAAACATATCCCATGAATATATGGTTCACAATAAGACAATGCATTGTGAAACTATGATCTAGTCTTCCTAGGTTCTTTTGGATCACTTGCAAGTTCACCAGCTGCTTGCATTGTTTTCTCATCCAACTTGGGCCTTGTAGGAGGTTCATGATATGCATGCATGACATCATATTCATATTCAATATCATAATAAAAAATATCAAAGGATGAATCTATTGGTTGTGGATCCTGATCTCCCAGATTCAGAGATCTTATTATTCAACCGTGTTTGTACCCCAGCTTTATATGATATGCAAAAGGACTGTACACTCACCCCAGCGGGGGGGGGGGGGGGGAGAATCCTCCCCCCACTGGGGTCCGGGGGCATCGCCCCGGAAGGAAATTTTTGGGGGTTGTTTTACGGGCCCATGGTTTTGGGTAACCCGTGGTATTTTCCCATGGTATTCCCTTTTATAAGAAATACATTGTAATACAACTAGGTTTGATGTATTAGGTATTATGCATTGTAAAGATCTCTGAGATCGAAATGAGAGACTGTGAGACAGTGAAGAGGAAGTGCAGCGGATGTGCTGTAGGTTGTATCCCTTCATTTATTGGATGGTATAATAACAAGGACTAGAAATTTCAGTGTGGACGTAGCCCATGTTGGGTGAACCATGATATATTGGTGTCTCTCTTGTAATATGTTTGTGTGCTAATATTTGCATCCTGTTTATTGTTTATTGCTCTGCCATCCTTTTTTTCTAACAAAATCATCACTTACATCCTCTTCAAGCAGGGGGTTTGAGCATTCCCCTTCTCCTTGTTCGACTGCATGCATGATCTCTTCTTCAAACTAAACACTCCTCTCAATGAAATTTTTATGAGATGAGGGGTCAAAGAGATTGTATCCATTTGCATATTATTAATATCCAACCATTATGGACTCCTTTCTTTGGGGATGCAAGGCATTTCTCTTCTCTGGAGGTATTCTAGCCCATGCTCTTGAGCCAAACACCCTGAAATGAGAGACCTTAGGCTTGTGTCCAATCCAGGCCTCAAATGGAGTCATGCATTCCAAGGCTTTGTGTGGTGCTTTGTTCTGAACTTATGCATCACAATTTATGGCTTCAACCCATATTTTAGGAGTCAAGGACTTAGCTTCCATCATGCATGTAGCCATTTCCTTCAATGCTCTATTCTTTCGCTTTGCAACACCATTCTACTGGGGTGTATATGGCACATAATGTTGCATTGGAATGCCATATTCTTCACATAGATGTTGCAGTTACTTATTCACATATTCCCTTACATTATCAATCCTTAAGAACTTCATCTTCCTCCCATTCAAGTTCTCCATGGAAGCTTTAAAAAGTTTGAAAGATTGGAAGACTTCATATTTTTGCTTGAGAAAGAACACCCAACAATATCTTGAGAAATCATCAATGAAAGTTAAGACATACTTTTAGTTTCCATAGGAGGGTGTAGGAATAGGTCCTATCACATCTGAATGCACCAAACCAAGAGGTTCATCATCTCTCCTTGCCTTCCCCTTCTCATACTTGGGCTCTGCATGCTTCCCAACAATGCATCTTGTGCAAGTGCCTTTGGAAAATCTAATGGTTGGAAATCCTTCAACGATGTCTTATTTGCTCAATGATTGAATATATCTATAGTTGAGGTGTCCAAACCTCTCATTCCAATTTTTTTTACTTCATTAGCATGTGACAGAAGTGAATTTGGAGAGGAGTACTCAAGAAAGTGAGAAAACTTGTACATTCTTGACTCATGATCTGCAACACCAACTGCTACCACTTTTCCTGTAGAAACTTCATAAATTTCCATATCTTCTTGAGTGAAGATGACTCTCTTGGTTGAACCAGTGTGGGTCATTTGGTAAACAGAGAGGAGATTTGCTGCAAGATATGGCATATACAGTACATTACTGAAGTACCCATTTTGTAGATTGATCTTCCCAATGCCTCTAGCTGTGATTTCTGAATCATCACCCATGAGAATGGAAGGACCATTGTAAGTTGAAAGAGTAGAGAAATAATCTCTTGCAGAAGCCATGTGCCTTGAGGCACCTAAATCTATGATGAAAGAGGAAGATTCAAAGGTACTAGCCATCAATGCATGGCACCTCTCCTTGTCTTCAGAAACACCCTCCTTCTTCTTTGAACTTTCTGGAAGAGGATTGTTATTATTCTGGAGGAGATGGGTCATCAAATCAATGATATTTTTCATGCATGTAGTTGCAGGGTGCCAATCCTTTTTACGGTAAGTGCATTTGGTATTTTATTTCTTTGTTCCTTTGTCCTTGACAGGATTCAAACCCCCATCAAAGGATCTTGGCTTCTCCTTTTCTTTCTTCTTCTCTTGCTGCTTAGAACCCTTGGTATTTTGTTTTCCTCTTGCTTTATTCGAATCTCCAACTGCAAGAAATTGGTCCTTTTTCTTAATGGAACCCATTAGAACCAATTTATCTTGTTCCTGTGTTAGCATCTCCATGAAATATGGCAAATATGGAATCTTCCAATTGCGAACAGTAAGCTTGGTGGAGTGAAATGTAGAAACAAACACTGAGTACTGATGAGTACCCAACTTCGAAATGATGGAAAAAACCAATTGTTCATCCTTCTTCTCAATGTCGCATTGCTTGAACTGCAAGACCAAGGACTTGAACTTGGTGAATAAGTCTTGAATGGTCTCAAAACTGGTTGGGCCCAGTGAGATCAACTCATTCTCAAGTAGTGGCCCCTCATCTCATTAGTCTTCAAAAACAAATAATCAAATCATATAAAACAATAGGATATCTAATAAGAACTCAGCCTATATATGCTCCCCCAATCCATTTTGGGAAAGAATAGAAAACAAGGAGACTTGGGAAGAAGTTCAAGAAACCATGAAGAGCTCAGAAGAGTAGAGCCTATCAAAGCAGCAAGTCGACCAGAAGAGAGGGACTGAAGAGGGAAATATAAAAATGGAAATAGATTATTCAAGCCAGGTTCCTCCCCAAAATAAATCCAAAGTGGAAACAGAGGAAAGGGAGGAGGAAAACCAACAGTCTACAGAGTTGACAGAAGCACTACGGCCACCATCTATTAGCATAGGAGAGACTACATTGAATTTTACTGAATATCATTCATTAGATTTCATTGTTCCTTGAGGAGAATAATCTTCCTCGTGACCCAATACTATGCAAAAGAATATAGATCTGCATAAGGAATATAGAGGCATCAAAGAGAGGGGAGTATAGGCCATCAATGACACAATGAAACAAATATTATCTCCAAGGAAAAGATTGGCTACATTGGAATATTTGCAAACTGATGAATTAAGGTTTTTTGTGCTAGAGACTAGGGTGTCAATGCCCTTATCATTATCTAAATGCAGAGCTGAGGAACACATGGTTAAATTTAAAGAATTTGGCAAAACGGATAAGATGGATTTCTTTAAGCAGACAAGTGATATGGTATCTCGGAAATCGTTAAATCTGTTAAAGAGGATAAAAGGTTGAGAACATCCTTGAAGAAGTTTGAGGAATTGTGGAGAGCTAAAAAGGTGTCAGTTAAGGATAAAATGGTTACCATAATAGATCTAGAAAACATAGTGTTGGATCTAGGAGTAGACCCAAAGGATAGCTTTCAAATCAAGTCACTAATCTAGCATAAGGATCATGAAATTGCTCAGTTGAAGCAATGGATAAAGATCCCTGTCCCAGAGCCTGTTCAAACCCCTAGGCTATTGGAAGCTCAAAAAGAGAATCAACAGTTATATGCATCCATCATACACTATAAAGGTTTGGTTTAAGAAAGGGATAGGTTGAACAAACATTAGAGAAATTTTGAGGTAAAAAATGGGCCTCAAAACAAAATAAATGTACTATAAAAATCAACCAATAGAATTCAAGGTGATGATGTCAGCCATGGGGGGTGAATCACCATTTTTTGGGTAAAAGGGTAAAATGGTAAAAAGGTCAAAGTAAAAAAACTACTTCTTCAACTTGTATTTTCAACTTATCTCCCTATATATTCACTCATATTTCGATTTGGAGCAGTCGTTGGATGGGGAATTCAATTCAACATCCAAGGAGTACCCACTCGACATACTTTTGATGGACCCCGCTACCCCAAAAACAAGAAATACTTGAAAAAACATGAATGTCATCATCATGTTTTTCAAGTATTTCTTGTTTTTGTGGCAGATGGGTCCATCAAAAGTATGCCGAGTGGGTACTCTTTGGATGCGTAATTTAATTCCCCATCCAATGACTACTCCGGATCGAAATTTAAGTGAATATATAGGGAGATAAGTTGAAAATACAATTTGAAGAAGTAGTTTTTTTTTTCTTTTTTCCTCCAAAATTTGATGAGATATGCTAATGTTATTTTATTATTTCCACTATTATTTTATAATTTTACTTAGGAGGCCCATTTTAGACCTCAAAATTTCTCTAATGTAACTTGACATGCAGGTCACAGCATTGAAGTTGCAAAAAGAAACATTTTCTCTTGAACAGACTCAAGAAGACAAACCAATGTCCACCATGACTCAGGAGGATAAAGCAATGTATCCCATGATTCAAGATGGCAATCAACCCATAGTGGGGAATGAGAAAGCACCAAAGGATTCTGATCAACATACACAAGAGAAAGAATTTATAGACTTAATGGAAGAGTAAATCCCTGCTCCACAACCAACTCCAGTGACAGAGGGTGAAGACACCAGAATAAAAGAGTTGGAAGGTGATATTGAGCAAAATAATGAAAGGATTTTGGAGTTAGAAGGGAAGGTCAATAAAAAGGAAGATGATATAATAGGGTTAGAAAATTAGAGAGAAGAAATTAAGAGCTAGATTACTGCACTTACTTTCAACACTGAATGAGAACAACTTATTAGGAGAACCAAGCAGGATATATATGACAATATATCTCAATTGGTAAGAAATAAGTGGGACCATTGTGCAGTGGTACAATATGAATTAGAGACATATAAAGTAGCCAAATTTGAAACAAGCAAAGTTGAAAAAGATATAGGAAAGAAGCCTGAGGAGACAATTGAAATAATGAACTTTTTGAAAAACAAAAGCAAGCAACAGTTGGAATCCCTACATGTTACAAATAGGACTCAGTTGAATAAGATTTCTAAGTAAATGACCATGAAGCATACTCTTTTGAAGAGGGTCCAAAATAATGTTAGAGATTATCCAATAATATTTATGCATTTAAAACAATGTTTAATGAAGTAATTGAGTTGGGGCTGCCTTATATTCCTTGGGATGGGAATGGATATTTCCATTCTAGAGAAGAATATCAGAGATAGTTGATAAAGAAAAGAAACAATCTACCTCAAACAGAATCAATAGAGGGAGTTATTAGTGGTGATGAATTATTGGAGAGACTTAAATCTAATATCCAAATATGGATTCAAATGATAATCTTATTGAAATATATTGGTCCTATATCTTATGAACGTAACACATATGCAAAAATAGACCTAGAAGCTCTAAGGGCCCATCACATACCCATGGGTAATGAACGGAAATCCATTGTAAAGTATCACATAGTCAAATTGCGTCCACAAGGATGCACCCCAAGGCAGAGTTCAGGACAACTCTCAGCTCAATCTATAAGTCAGTTTGTAGGGCATCCTCCTCCCTTAGTTTCTATTCATCCTCACGGGCCTCTTGGATTTACTAAAATATATCAGTAGTTTCAGGCAGGAGGGATGTCAGTACTGCAACCAAATGTGAAAATGAGAGGGAAGACATCTCCATCAAGTCCTATATCTTAAATCTACAACATTTTGACCCAAAATCCGACGGCTGTATTGTCGGATTTTCGACATTTCCCTGTCGCATGTACGACACTATGTTTTTTTTTAGGCATCGCTGGATTTTCGTCGGTTATCCGACACCGCACCAAGCCGTCGGTTCAACGACAGTTAATCATACCGTCAGTTAACCGATGCCTTGGAGAGGTGTCGGTTAACCAATGCAAATCCAGCGACACCTAGAACAATTTAAAAAAACAAATCGACGGTTTCTTACCGTCGATCAAATGCTCCAAGGCGTAGGTTAGGCATCGGTTAACCGATGGCCTATAGATATTCTAGGTGTCGGTTAACCGACAGTCTGTAGATGTTCTAGGTGTCAGTTAACCGTCAGTCTGTAGATGTTCTAGGTGTCGGTTAACCGACAGTCTGTAGATGTTCTAGGTGTCGGTTAACTGACAGTCTGTAGATGTTCTTGGTGTCGGTTAACCGACAGTCTGTAAATGTTCTAGGTGTCGGTTAACCGACAGGATGTAAATGTTTTTTTTTTTTAAATTAATAAATATATGCACAGATTTGTAGGCTGAGGATCAATGGTACCAAGAAATTGAATAGAAAAATCTTCATATTGAATAGGCAAGTCCACCTGAAAGTATAAAAGTAGCAAGTCAACATTTCTATGAAGACAAACCATGGAACTTCTAAAATATTTGTCTAAAGATAGTGCTACAATTCCAGATATTGGGAGAAGCAATAATACTCATGAAATAGATAAATTTGCACTACCTTAGATTATGTTTGATGTAAAGAATTTTCATCTACAGTAGGCTCACGCTCTCTTTTGTTTCTCTTCACCTTCTGAAAGCTGGGTTCAATATCCATGTCAGAGGAATGATCATCACTCTCACTGTTGTTGCTAATTTCATCTTTCTCTATGCAAATTTGTACCCTTGATTGTTTGCTTGTTATATCAACTTTTGTGATCTTGTCAATGATTTGTGAGTCTCTTTCCAAAGGAGACCCATTTGATATGTTTTTTGACCTAGGAGACACTCTGCCTTTTGTTGTTTCTGTATCTTTTGCAGAAATGTTAACTGAATTCCTAACTCTACACACCACAAAGATTTCACTCAGTATGTTGCAGTCCATATATTCCACTCTCAAAAGCAATTGTGTTCTGTGTTCTCAGGACAGGACAAATGTACATATTACAGATACAATCATAATTTAAGGAATGAGAAATTTAACAATATACTACAATACAAAGCCAACCATAGAAAGATATTGTTGATGACAGATCTGTATGTTGTCATTGATGGCCCTATCATCTGGACAGAGCTATACAGTATTACAATGAAGATCATACCAGAGAAGAGATACAGAGTACCTATACCAGACCAAGAGATGAGAACAACAGCATGATTACAAAGATGAGGCACGACAAACCTACACAAAGATGAGGCAACACAAAGGTGAGGCATGATAATTACAGAGATATACAAAGATGAGGCAACACAAAACTACACAGAATGAGAATAGCGGAATGATGATATGATACCTCCATATGTTCAATCAACTACAGTTAAATGCTTAAAGTTTAAACATGTGTACCATCACTAAAAAGGAGAAATCTTCAAAGCAGAAAAACAGAACTATGAAACACATATTTGTTGTAGACCTAATATTTGCTCTAGATCAAATTTCTCGAGGTGCAAACCCATTTTTCGAATGGTTAGAGCTATGTGCTCCAATGAATTAGTTATGTCGAGGCTACTTTGTGTTTTCAAGTCCCCATTAACTCCAAACCCTAAATATTTTTCTTTGGATGTCCTCACTGAAAGTTGTGTAAATGGCAGGCAGTCTACAAATTTAACCAATCTTCTTTTCTTGCCATTGGAATATCTTTTAGGTGAAATAACCCAATGAAGATTTCATATCTTTTATTGTATGATGGATGATCTATCACTTGTTTTTAACAAATTGGTTCCGACTAAAGTTATGGATGATCACTTCATTACTTCCTTTCAGAATGTTTTTTTAGTTTTCTTGATAAGCCATCAATGAAATTGAATTTTGAGAGTGCAATTTTCAATACTGACTCCTCTTCTAGATTTGGTATACTCTTCTTCAACATTGGAGGATTCCCAACATTAATTATTGTAAAACAAGAAGTGCATGGTGATCTATGATAGTTCAAGGTGTGAAAGAGGAAAATATTGGCTCAAATAACTTCTCTAACCTATTCTCAACAATATATTCATATTAGACATCAAGAATCACATGGTGGAATACAAAATTCAAGGTTGCCAAAATAAAACTATTGGTTGAAACTTCTGTAGATCAGATTCAAGAGAAAGTATTATTGGATATATTACAACCAAAATCACATGATGATGTATTAAATTTCAAGATGTAAACATTCAAACAATTGGCACAAACAACTTTTGTAACCCAATTTCAAACACAGTGAGATTGGACATGAAGTAGTAAAGGTGTTTGAAATAGAGAAAAAAAGCTAGAAGAGAGGGAATTCTATAAAAATATTTCCTAGCCTACTCAGTTTACTTAGTTTGTTGCAATGCTCACCTTCAAAGTCAATTGTGCCATGTACAGAAAAACATTAAAAAAAATCATATTCCCAACTCATAAAGCTAATGCACACGCATATGACATCTAAGAGTCTAAACAGATTATTAACCAGTCTATTCAGATAATGGGCTTGTTAACTTACAATATCAATAGTTTTGTATCCAGCAAAAACATAAAAAAGATTGCCAAGTTGAATAGCTGCTACATCTAGGCGGGGTACAGGAGCCTCCTCCATCTCCTCCTACTCCACAAAGAAATTACGGAGTGATAACACAAGGCACCTGTTATCACAGTATAAATTTATGCCAAAGGTTGATGGAAAAAATAGTGTTGTTCATTAAAAAAAAGACTCTCATTTGGAAAATTTCTGTGAAGAAATGCTTTTCTGTGCTTAGCGGAGGTCTTAAAACATTGGAGGAGCTGTTAGTTTGGCAAGAGAATTGTCGAAAAACCCAAAGAATGAAGTAAAATAGCGGAGCGGTCAAATCTCCGCTATAAAGTACAGTGGGCCCGACAGAGGTTAAGCGCCAAAACAGATCAAGGGCTGTAGATGCAGCGCTAATTTTCGCCAAGATCTGATGGCTCAGATCTCAGCGGATAATACATCTATCATGAAGGTTAAAGAAAGTCCATTTTCCGCTGAGATGTGATGGGTGCTACGTGGTTGTCGCTGAGTGGAAGCGGAAAATGGACACCCGTACAGAAATGTACGATATCCTATTTTCCGCTGCGGTCTAGGGTATTAATTTTTTAAGTAATCTGGCTACAGGGGCTAGGTTTCACAGGATCCTACGGACAAAGGAGTTATAGGTGCTATAGCTCTCTAATATGCATGCGGGGTCCAACAATAGTACTCAGCCCAATATATCAGGGCACTAACTAAGGAGGCTCCACTGTACATGTTACCGTCAAAGACCGTTGAAAGACTGTTTCTGCCATTTCTACTCGGAGATCAAGGTTCAATTGGTTCGGCTGTTATAGATACCAGATATACTATCAACATTTCAACTGTGAGTAACTACAACCAACCCTTACCCTCAAGTACACAATTTCTGAGTATTCCTCTGTTGAATTACCTGCTTTCACCATGTTTACCACTGTAAAAACCTTAGATTCCTCTGAAGACCTGATTTATGACCGTTTCTGGGATGTATATGACCCAATTTCAAAACCCTTTGATATCATTACCAGTCACAATGACCTCAGTACTGCTTCCCTTGACAATTCCGAGTTCCATACCAAATTGTACAGTACTTTGATCCCTTCTACATTGTATCCTTTACCTAGTTGCCCGGAATTTGAATCCTTATGTGCTGAACATTTTTCAACCTCAGAGGGAGTAATTATGAATTACCAGGGTGACCGAATTATCTGCAAAGTAGACCCTCAAACCCTTAGGGAAACCCTGAAATATTCTGTTGATTTCGTTTCAACTTCTATCTCTTTTAATGAAGCTGAAATATCCCAGATTTACAAGAAAGTTTCTAGTGAGGATAAAGAACGAATGTATCAGAAGGTTTTGTTGAAACCAGTGGAGAACCTGTCTGTTCCTTTTTCATCTAAACTTTGTTTACCAGTTATTGTTGTTGTTGTAACCCTATTAAGTCAAATTTTAGGGTCAGACACTAGTTCGGAGGTAACTGAAGCAATGTTAGGAATTTTCCTATACCTAGATAGACCTGGAACAGCACCCCTTAGGTTTGATGAATATTTTTCCAAAGAAATGTGTTTTCAGTTGTCCAATTTCTCCAAAATCTATCATTTCAGGTATCAGGCATACTTATATGCTTTGATAATTCATGCTAAGTTAGGAGCACTAGCCATTACAGACTCAGAAACCTTCAAGAAATGGCCTCCTTCTTCACCATTTTACCATGCCTGGTCTTATGCCAAATTCATGGATTTGATCGTACTTAATCTGTTCAGAGTGTTTAATCCAGAGATCAGCAAAATTTCAAATGACTTGAAAGAAATCCTAAACCATGATTTGATTGTAGATTGGTTCCTGGCAAAAAACTTCTCCCTTATCAGAGTCTTTGGATTCACTGGATCACCATATGTGTTGCCTATATTTTTAACAACCAGTGTATTTTCTTTAGAGGTAATGAGGCAAAGGATCTCTGCAGATAAAGAACATTTCACTGCCCCATCATTGAAAAGGAGTTCATGGATAAAATATCCTATGACTGTAGGAAATTTCATTTTAAAGAAGGAAGCAGCATTGCCCATTATTGAAGAAGTTCTGAAGTAGCTTGATTTCCCTCAAGTACCACCTGTAAAATATGACCCTAAACATGTTATTTCACAAAGGAGACATGAGTATGGCAGAGGTATATTTCAGCACAGTCAGGCTGAAACTTGGATGGGAGAGGCCAATTCTCTTATATATGATCAGATCTGGATCAGTGAGCCTTTAAAGGAGATTGTAGAGGCTAGAGATCATATAGATTTTTCACAATCAAATACTGCACAGGGAAAAGTGGAGCAGATATCTACCAATAAAAGGTCAGAACCAGAGGCCACAGAGATGGATACAAAGGAACCTGAGACATCGAAAAAGCAGAAAACTGCCATGGATACAGAGATCATTGATGTTGATATGATAAGGGAGCTAGTTATCGCCCGTACTATTATTCAAGAAGAAGTATCACAGACCAAAGTTGAAAATACTACTGCAAACCCTGAAGAAAGCAGTAAACTACCCCCTGTACCGGTCCTGCATTACAAGAAATATAGCTATGCTGCAGCTGCTGAAGGTCAATTTCAAAACAAGCAGAGTCTCCTCAAACATTACATTGATCAGAGAAATGAGTCTATGATGCAAGAGCAAAAACAATTGAATGAACTCAAAGAAAAATCTCATATGAAGACAACATTGATGACAGTGAGGGATTCAGCAACTGGATCTTTAATTTTGGCCATCATTGATGATGAAAAGGCTTCTGATATTCGTTTAGAAATGGATCAATTACCAGCTCCTAACAATATTTGGTTCCACAAACAAGCCAGTGAAGTCCTTTATGCTGACTTGACTAGGGAGACCTTGGCACATAAGAATGCAGTGCAGAAAATAGAAAAATTGGAAGCTCACCTGAAGCAGGAGAAATCTGCAAACAAAGCATGGTCTACACAGGTGGCTTATTTACAAACTGAGCTGGCTTCATATAAAGAGTTTCCACTTGCACAAGGGGCAGAAACCCAGCCAACAGTCAAAGTCAAAACTGTTGAGACAGTTAGAAGGAGGGGTAAAGTTGTAAATGTTAATGTTGATACTACACCTTCACCTAATTTGGTTAAGTTGCATGAAGAGATATCTGGTTTGAATGCAAAGGTTGTGGAAGATAATGCCAAAATTCTAGTCCTTCAGGAGCAGAAAGAGGCATTGGAGAAAGAGAAAGGTAAATTGCTTCAAGAAATTGAACAATTGAAATCAAACAGGGGAACTAGTCCTTTGTCACCAATTGACCAGATCATACATGACATTGCAGATATGTCTGTACATGAAGCTGAAATTGAGAATTTCAAGGAGAAGGTTTCAGACTTAGAGGACACAATTTCTGAACTTAAACTGCAGATTGAAGAGATTAAAGCTCGGGATCCCAGAGAGCAGGAAATCATCAAGCTCAAAGAAGAAAATGATAAACTGAAAGATAAGATTTATAAGTTGAAAGAGAAAACCAAGGGATTTCTGCCACTGGAAGGTGCAAAGCATTTGCTTTGGGATGAATTGATAGAAGATATCAATGCTTTCAGGCCTCAATTGATGATTGTGGAGGAGCATGAGAAGGAATTGGGAGTGGCATCCAACAAATGTAAATTAGCTGAGGAAAAGTTAATTAACAGAACTCAAGAGGTAGCTCAAAACGCAATTATTTTCCTCGGTAAAGCTCCTGCTTCTGAGTTACAAGATTTAAAGGTGAGTAACAGAACTGTTCTGTTAGTAGATGCCAGGAGGGTGTTGCAGAAATATACTCTGTTGAATTCAGTCAGAGGAAAGATGTCCCAGATTAAAAAGCAAGTGCAGGAGTTCAAGCAAGCCTTTTTACCATTGATTGGTTATGGTTTACCATCCTTTTGGGATGATGAGAATACGCTAATAGCATGGCCTGAATATAAAGAAATGTTGATTAAAGCCAGATCAGACCATAGCAAATTTAATGATATGGTAAAAGGACTTAAAGGCATGGTGGTAGCAAGCAAAATGAGGCAGGACTTCGAACTTCCATTGCTTTTCAGGGAGGTTAAATCTAAATTGCCTGTCTTTACAGAAGGTCTTTTAATAGAGCTTGATGTGCTGATGGAAGAATTATCTGATGCTTCTGTTCCAAAGGATGATGCTTGGAATGAAGTATTCAGGGTGGGAGCACGATTTCTTATACCAAGTTCAGGTCCAGGAAGTGCCAGTTAGATGTCCTTGAAGTATAAGTAAGTCAAGGTTGTTAGATATTTGATATTGTTGCTAAGAACTATAAAGTTTAGATCCTGCAGAAGAAGTTTTAGGGAGTCCATGATGCTAGCTTGCTATCTGCAGTTACTACAGTAAGCAACAGTCACACAGATACTTTATTTACAGTTGTTTTGGAAATATTCAGAGGAAGATGACAAGTTAATCAAGCGAGCCTGAAATCAAGCGAGCCTGTTCAGAGAGTATGCGCCTTTGAAGGCTAACATTATCAGAAAACATCAATGATATCTCTTTCCATCCTGGAAATGAATAGGATATTGTTGATCCTAAAAGGATTATCGACCTCATAAATATTCATACAGCTGTCATTTCTATTTTTAGAGTTGGTTATGTAATAAATGGTCACTATGCCATCTGTTTTAGAAGATAGGATTTAAGCTATTTTGTTGGGACATGATCCCCACGTATGTAACTGTTTCCTAGTTTTTTGCATCTCTCCTTTGAATAGATTAACTACAAATAGACCCTACTTCGATAGGGAGAGGGTTGGTCTTTGTTCAAAGAAATTCATATTGTAAAGAAGAAAAGACTCGTGTATCTGGGATTTTGTGAACTTCAATGAAAGAACAGACATACAGGTTTTCTCATGTTTAAGATTCCTTCCATGTTTTGTTGCAGAATGTCTTCTATGTGAAATTCATTCATCTGTGTTATTTCCTCTTCTTTACTGTTAATTTAAATCTTTGGAATTCATGTTTCCATGCTCCACAGTATTTACAGTAAATACCATTGAAAGATAAACTGTAATAGAATTCATCGTTGGCGTTCTGGTGCTCTATTATAATTTACTTTTCCCTGTCTTTCATAAGTCTTTCCTGTTTATTTAAGGAATTCATAGTCACATGCTCCTGAAAATAAACAATCACTTTTCTACCTTCTGCTATCACCTTTAAAGTTTAATGATCTATGCCAAATGCATGCAAAAGGCCTTAAACCTCTGTGACCTGATTTACTCTTTCATTTGATTTAAGCCTCAATCCTTGACTCCATTGCCCAATGTTCTTTACTCTTGAACTTTCCCAACACTTTGATCACCATTGAAAACACTTGTTACCTTGAGAATCTGGCCTTGTTTCTCCTATTCCTTGATACATTTATCATACAGTGACAAAGAGAGAGCCCTCTCTGGTTGGCTGAGTCAGATAGTCATCCTAAAGATTGGTTGTAGGTTACCTTTGGGTTTCTTGAACACAGCCTCAAGAAATTACGGAGTGATAACAGCACCCATGAATTTGAGAAGAGGAAGGGGGGGGGCATCTCATTTCAATCCCTTTAAACTTTGTGGGACAAATGAAGAATGATGTTCAAACAAACATGAAGAATAAGAAATTCTTACTTTGATCCCATTCCAATTGGATGTCCAGATGGTATAATCCCAATTGCAAACATGAGAAGCCTTTTGGAACTTCCCTCAATTACCTTGAAAATACACTTTTGTTACAGCTATAACTAGGAGAATATCAACAGCAGAGGTCAGGAACAACAGAGTTCTACACGCATAGCAATTGCAAGAGGAATCATACTACACATATAGTACACATGTCATCCATTCATACCAATCCCTTACATACATAACTACATATGACAGAATATTCAAAAGCAGGTCTCAGCTATGCATAAGTCAGTGTTATGGGCAATTTCAATCAAAGACACCACATATATTAAATTATTAATTTAAAAATAGGACAAAAATACAAGACTTATCGTATTGTATTTCTCGATCATCACAAGTCCTCACTGGGTTTGTTGACAACATGACCTTGTGCTGGTTAACAGGATATTCTAGGGTCTTCTATACCCTGGGACAGATGAAATGGTTTAAAGAATGACAAATCGCCATTATTGAGATTTGCAAGCTCCACCTTATGAACGTCTAATGACAACCCACTAATCATATTAGCAAACCAATTCCAGATTATCAATGTGAGAACTACCATGAAATCTACCTTAGGAACTTCGTTAGTTGCAACACACTAAGACTATATAAAACCTCAATACCTCTACTACAGGCCTGCTGTTCATCCCCTGGCTTTCATCTATTTCTTGGGAATGATTTACTGAACCCTTCTTTTCTACTTCACATTGAAAAATCAATAGAAAACCTAAATTAAATTGAAGGATGGGTACCTCTTCATATTTGTGGATTTGGAGCCGGATGTAGAGTTTGCAAAAGATGTTGAGGTATTGATGCACATAATGGATTCCAACAATCCTCATCCTGATAATTTGAAGATCTTCCAAACCAGAAAGCTCCAGACCATCAAGATTCTCACTCTGTAGTATAAAGAAAATGCATGTCTATAGCTAGCTAGAAGAAAGAAACAACGTATCTGGTCATAAGAAAGAAGCATTGTAATAATGCATGCATTTTACCTTATTGAGCTCCTCTCTGTTTCGAGAATAATTTAATATTCTCTACTAAACAGGGCCAACCACGTGAAGGTGGAAGCTCATATGGCCCCTCCCCCCCCTCACATCACTCTCAATTCCCCATACCCAATGCACGTGCTTGGAAATAAATGATCTTTTGTGCGAACATCGTGAGTTTCTTGTCTTAAAGGAATTACGTGCATTTGATCATTAATTAGTTTATAGCATTCATTAATTAACTCATTCATTCAATCGGACATAGAAAAAAATAAATAGTTGAAGACATTACTCCATAATATCAAAAATAATATCCAAGGACAATGCATAAAAAAATAATGTAATAGTGTACTTATTACAATCACTACTTTTTTTGACGCTTTTTTCTCTCCACAAATTCTCTAAGTGTGACATCCTCTTCTACCAATTGTTTTTTGTTTCCTATGCCCTCTGTAGCTGCCTGTGATTGTGTTTGTCGACGGGTCGTGTGCTCACGACGTGTATGCGGCTGCTGTAAGGTGCCAAGATGTACTAGAAAAAATAAGAAATATTAATTACTTGACGTGTTTTTACTATTATAATCATTGTAAGTCCTTCATTAAGAAAAAAACATTAGCGCGATGATTTGTACCTGGCAACTCATGGGTGACATGAAATTCCTGCGTTTGATCTTTTGCTGCTGCCTCAAGTTGCACATGAAGACCCTCTGCATTAAAACATCAACACTTACAACAATATAGTATTTGCGATTTAATATTTGAGACTTTAATCCATGCTAGTTTTTTTTTAACACAACAATATTTATTACCTGGATTTCGATCAACATGAACTTCAATATCTCTTTCTCCTCCATCCTCTGCATTTTATCTACTTTAGTTGTGCGGCTTAACACAAAGAGACTCAATATTTTATGTACTAGTTTATTAATGAATATAGAACACAATGAATCAATCTTAAATAGAATTTGTTTATTGTAGTTACCTGTTCGCAGGATGGATCACTGGAAGAATTTGCTTGGCTACCACAGCTGCTTATTCGATGTTCAACAACACCTGAAAACCCGCGTTGGTAGTCAATCCTCATGTCTTCCTCCGTTGGCAAATCGTGGAATCTTTGAGCCTGTAATTTTCAATTAGATCATCATTGTTGTTGTTTTATCATCATGAAAACAATTTTAAATGCAATATATAATTTCTATACAATAAAATAATTATTGATCATACTTACGATTCGTGCTTGCAGGTTGGAATATCCACCAGGGCCAAGCTTGTGTTTCCCATGTTTTTCTATTCTTGCCTGGGTGGCCTTCGACGTATCTGGTAGCCTATAAAAGTATTTTTAAATACATTATACATTGCAAAAAAATGGAAAATAAAGTGTAATAAACATATAATTGCATTGCTGAAAGTATTGCATACCTTCTAGCTGACTCAAGTACTGGCTTGCCCACTATTTTCGCAGCTTTCTCCCTTGCATCATCCAGCAAGCCTTTCCACTCCATTGTTGGAATCATCAAAGGGCGCTCATACTTTGGATTATCTGCTAAGTTGTTCTGATATTGCTCCCGTACATAATGTAAATGTTGGCCAGCTTTTTCGAGAACTTTTTTTCGGTTGAAGGTTTCGGCACCAAAAAACCCAACCAAGCGAGCAATAATCTCATCTTTCAAAACTTTACTCTGCCGGTTCCACCATGTGCAGATAGTGGGCCCAAACAACTCTAAAGACCAATCATTAAGATGTTTATAAAAGACATCATTTCCTACAAAAACAAGTATGTGTTAATTAGTGTAAAAAGAATGATGCATAATTACATTCCAATAAAATTATAATATATAGTTAAAACATTTTGTAAATAGTACCTGGAATCTTTTCCATCTTGTAGGGAATGAGATCTTCGTCCACCAAAAAAGTAGTCTCAAATGTTCCCGTGCTAGTGACACGGAAAGATCCAGGAAATGTTGGGACGGCAGCATCAAAGTCATGCTCTTCTCCATGTACTGGCCCCTGATCCTCATCGGCACTCTCATGTTCCGTCTGGGGTGTCTCATTTTGTGTTTCTGACTGGCCAGACGGCAACGATACATGATCAGTGACGAAGGGGCTGTCATGCTCAATGGTACCAGCATGCCTCTCACCGGGGAAAAAATATTCCTGTAGAAACAAATAATATTTTAGTTACTCATATACGAATAGGAAAAAAAATTGCATTTGGAATAGACTTATAATGAAAGAGTTTGCAGCTTACATCCAAGCGCTTTACTTTAAGCAACACACAATCTATCTTTGCTTGAGTCTCATCCTGCATCATTTGCGTATTCGATATAAGCAGATTGACGACCTCCTGATTTAATTTTGTTTTTGCTTTTTGAACTGCATCCCAGATATTCTTTGAATTCTTGAGGTCAACATCATCAAGAATGTGCCCCAAATCCATATCCTTTGGATCCATCAATAGATAAGTATCACCCGACATAAAAATAGAAAACATTAATATCAATTTGAAATCATTAATATAATTAGATAACATAAATATGTATAAATACAGTTTCTGAAATTCACAACGTGCTATATACCTGCTCATGACCCGATGAGCGTGGCGTGCTAACATCTGTCGACATATCATCTGTCATGGGGCTCCTACCTCGACCCTCAGCCTACAAACAAAATATTGGCCACGTTGATATCATAATTAAACAAATGTACTTTCTAAAGAAGCAGGTAAGTAAAAATGTGGTATATATACCTGTTTCCTGTAGGGGGGTGTCGGCCTCCCAAGCTCCATTAGGGACTTGCCCCGATCAGCTAACTGCCGCAAAGTAATTAAAAACATTAATTTTGCACTGAAACCAATACACGGGGAAAATCTTATTTAAAAACATATTTAAATATTGACCACGTTGATATCATAATTAAACAAATGTACTTTCTAAAGAAGAAGGTAAGTAAAAATGTGGTATATATACCTGTCTCCTGTAGGGGGGTGTCGGCCTCTCGGGCTCCATTAGGGACTTGCCCCGATCAGCTGACTGCAAAAAGTAATTAAAAACATTAATTTCGAATTGAAACCAATACACGGGGAAAATAAGGGGCAGGGGGTGTTGAGATATCTTGGCTAATATTCACTTGTGGCCATGTGCCAAACCCTTAGGTGGGTAATTGAGGCCCTTAATGAGTGGACCTGTGGGTGGTTGTGGATTGTAATCATCTCATTCAATTGAATTATTCATCAGCCCAAGGGCATCCTATCTATTTCACACTCTCTTGAAGTCTTTATATGTGTTTATGGTATGCGATACATCTATCTTGTGTTTATCTTATTGGGATAGGGTATTTATTGAATTAATCACAGATACTCTATCTCATGATTTCTAACACAACTTTGCTGCACTAGTCACAAAATCCTTAGAGATCATTTTGGAAGGATGTGATGGCATCGATATAGGGTGACATAAGTGATGCAGGAGCATAGGCTCATGAAAAAGAATTCACCCATGACTTCATCAAGGTCAAGAGAATTCAAAGAGACCCAGGGTCTCACATTTGTGTAAATTGTTATTTTTGTGAAAAAATTGAATAATGGTCAAGGATTCTAGATCCTTTCCACTTGTAAAAGATAAGATAGGGTTTGTTAATTGTTAGTGAGTCAATGATGGCTCGTAGGGGTCAGTTGAGGTTATTAAGGACTCTGTTCGTTAATCATAGGATCTGGAAACAGAAATCCATTGTAAATAAATGCAGTCTTTAGTATTTTGAATAGGTAGCTTAGCCTAGATGAAGGTTAGCTCACAGAGCTCGAGAAGAGAGAGCAGGTTGTAGAGTGTGATTGATTACATACAGTGAAATGTATAAAATGATGGAGAATCATTAAATTTCCTCTCTACTGTGTAAAATCTCAGTATATATGATTCATCTCATCTGTATATGTTGTGATATTTCTGTTATCATCAGTTGGATACATATGATTCATCAATTTCATCTGAAAGCATCGAGTTTAAGGAATAGTGAAATGAAGTGTGAATTATTGGAAACGTTACAGTGTATATCCTAGGGTAAAATACAGTCTATATATATGTTAACATTCTGTTCAGCCGTGTGGGATTTGATTAGCCTTCTATTTCGAGTATACATCTGATTCGTTAAGGGAAACAACAATTCCATGGAATATTGTAATGGTTTGTGAGTCATCATAATTGTCACAGTGTAGAAGCCCTAGCTCACATGTACAGTCTATAAGTGGCGCTCGCATATTCGACGCTTGTGGCCATTATTTGCAAACACTCATATAAATAGAGATGTAGGCCTAGGTTCATAATCTCACACACTCACTCTCGCACAAATCTCTTGGACAAGAAATGCGAAATTCCTAAGGAGTATTAGGGTTTGGTTTTTGCCCTTGTGCTTTTGTGGGGATCTTCCCACTTGGTCTTGGAATTTGGTCTTGCTCTTTGGTGACTTCTCTCTTGAAGTATCTCTTGGTTAATTTCTTGGTTTAGGGTTTGGTTTTTTGCCTTGTGCCTTTGTGGGGATCTTCCCACTTGGTCTTGGAATTTGGTCTTGCTCTTTTTGTGACTTCTCTCTTGAAGTATCTCTTGGTTAATTTCTTGGTTTAGGGTTTGGTTTTTGGCCTTGTGCCTTTGTGGGGATCTTCCCACTTGGTCTCGGATTTTGGTCTTGCTCTTTGGTGACTTCTCTCTTGAAGTATCTCTTGGTTAATTTCTAATTGGTTTATCATTGGTAAATCTTTCTTGGAGAAAGTTTGTCCTCTTGTGTTAGGGTTTACCCTCACTAGTTAGGGTTTTCTCTTGTGGATTTGGCTTTGAATCTTGTGGAAAAGAAGATTCATCATATACTTGGTTTTGTTTTGAGTTAGGGTTTACCCTCACTTAGGGTTTGCTCTTGTGGATTTGGCTTTGACTCTTGTGGAAAAGAAGATTCATCATATACTTGGTCTTGTCTTGAGTACTTAGGGTTTACTCATGTGGATTTGGTTTTAACCATTGTGGAAAAGAGGACTCATCATATAATTGGTCTTGTCTTGAGTTAGGGTTTACTCATGTGGATTTGGTTTTAACCATTGTGGAAAAGAAGACTCATTATATACTTGGTCTTGCCTTGAGTTAGGGTTGACTCATATATTGTGGATTTGGTTCTAACCCTTGTGGAAAAGAAGACTCATCATATACTTGGGTTTGCTCGTACTTTTTTCTTAGGGTTTGAGTAATAAAATGCCACGTAACAATAATGCTACAGGTCATCAAGATCATCTAGAAAAAAATCGAGAATTGCTTGCTAGGTTGTGGGATGGAGTGGAAATTAGAAGGAGTGATGGAAAATGTTATTGTCCTTGCAATCAATGTAGGGGCTTTAATAAGAGAAGGTTACTGATCTCAACAGCTAAAAAACATTGTAGGGAACATGGACATGTTGAGGGGGGGCATGAATATCATCCATTGGTAAGTCATAATTCATTATATATCATGCGGTCTGTTTGTGCCAGAAATTGTTTCCAGGCCACAAAGAAACAAGCCAACACAATCTCAAAAATACAATAAAGTGAAAGTAGATTTTAGGGTTTTTTGATAGGTTTTCTGGTTATAAAGTTTGATGACTGAAGGGAATACATTCATGAGCCAAACAGGAACTGAATCACAAGCAAAAGAGAACAAATATGCATAATATAATTACCAATATCCAACAAAATATGATTTTGAAGTTCATTCATAAAAGACAAGCACTACCAGCATACAAACCATAAACCAGCAATGAATTTATCAATTATGTAACTAAACAAGTTAAAAATGAAGCCAAAACACAGACTGAAGGGTAAAAAGGATCATATATTTCATAATTCTGTTCAGCAAATACACATGAGAGTTACAGTACTTAGCTCATAAACAAGTCACAGACCTCCTTAAGCCAGCCAAAAATCAAACTCTGTTTATGAATTTCTTCTCACTCTAAATACTATTTTTTACAAAATTCGTTAGGGTCTAAACCCTAACTGCTTTCAACCAAATCCTCGATGGGTTAAAGTGAAATAAATTCTTTCCTCTAGAACATAACTAAAAAACTAACTAATTAAAGCATCTATTAAAAGCTCCATAAGTAACTGACTAACTACCAACTCAAAGGTCTTTGGCAGCTTCGACTAGTAAGGCTATTCCATCCGAGATTTGAGCATTTTTTCTAGCTCTCTTCTGCTCAGCTTCTGTCTCTGCTAACTTCCTTGTAAGCTTTTCATTCTTCTGCTGCAAGTCTTTGACATTCTGCTTCAATTCTGCATAATGCAAATCTGTGCTTCTCTTTCTCTTCAAGGCTTCTTTAGACACTGTTATTAGCTCTTGATAATTTTCATTCACTTCCTGTAAGTCTTCTCTTAGCCTTCTATTTGCTAAGACTAGGGCATCATTAGTCTCTTGCATGCATTCCATTTGATGCCTATATTGTTTGATGGTTCTTTGCAGGTTCTCCATGTCTGAGTCAAAAACCTTCCCTGTTATGGTATTTTGCATCTCACTGGGCAGCTAAGGGACATTCAGTCTTCTGAAAATATCCTCATCTTCCTGTAACAGCTCTAAAGATACACCATGAAAAATAGGGTTTTCCTGACTTGTTGTTTCAATGGGTGTAGTTTCATCTATCAAGTTCTAATTTTCAGAATAAGAAACCTCAATTTCCTTCTTTTGTTGTTCCTTTATTATTTCATCTTTTAATTCCAGAAACACAGCAGATAATTTTGTTTGAGTGAGACTGGAATCTTCTGCTGACTTCAATGACCTTTTTTCTTTTGTATGCTCAGAAACTGGACTGTTTATAACTGCTTCCTTCTTGATCTTGAGTTCTTCATCTGAAGATTCATCATCAAGTACATTTATCTCTTCTGTCTTCATTCTAGGGTTTAGCAACTTTTTCATATTCAGCCTTAACTTGTTTTTAGATCTGGTTTTTGGTCTCCATTCTAAAACAAGTTCTTTTACCATCTTCAAAGTTTTTCCTTGATGCTTAATTGTGGCTAGCTCTATACCTTCGATTTTGGTCTTCTTTTTCTTTGGCTTCTTTGTTTTATCATCTTGACTGTACTTTTCTGTGTATTCCATCCTAGCTTCAGTTTTGAGAGTGAATTCATCCTCTTCTAGTAAATATCCCTCATCCTCAGATAGGACAGTGATGGGGCTTCTTCGTTGAACCTGAATGTCCTCTTTTTCTAGAGCACCCTTTTCTGTGACAACAATTTTCTCTTCACTGAGAGTTTCTGTTGGCGCCATGTGTTTCTCAGGCTGATCTTCTTGTTGTGGAAACAATGAATATTTACCTTTACTGTCAGCTACAACCCTTTGAGGTTCATTGTTACGCTTCAAAGGTTCTGGTTCTTCTTCAAATTTAATCTCTTTTTTGTCTTCAGACTTGCTCTCCTAACCTAGTTTTCTGACTAGAGATTGACCTTTGTCTACACGCTTTTTAGCTTGCTGCTCTTTTTGGTTGGTCTGAAAACCAGACCAAAACAAGAAATGCTCCCATGTCTTCCCTTCTCGTTGTAGAACTGTACTGATAATAAGCTTAATCAGACCATGATGGAAGATGGATTGTGTAGTATGATCATGATGCCCCTTAATCCTTCTTGACATCTTTTGCAGACTTTTGAATAAGAAGAAAGGAAGGTTCATTTTGGATTCACCAATCAGATGCTGTAGAAATCTAAAATGGTATTTGAAAACATAAGCATATCTGCCTTCACAAGTGATATAGCTTTGTATAATTTTAATGGGATGCAACCATTCATCCCTGACCTCCTGGATTAATACCCCTTTGCGCCAGTATGGAGTAATACCAGGTAAAAAGTACCTTTGATCATCAAAAGTGAAAGGCATTTTTTTGAACCACATTTCACCTTCATTTTTTACTCCTGTAGCTTCAGCAACTAAATCCACAGTCGGTTTAAACTTTAAAGTAGCAAATACTATCATGTCCTCCTTATAGCTTTGGGAAATTTTATAAGAAATCTCAGTGTTATAGCCATTGATTTTCCTGAAGAAATCCTTTTGAAAAAGCTTTTCACAATCTGGAAATTTGTCAATCCAATTTAGCTCAGTGGGTTCGATTCTATTTGTTTTGCCACTTTTACCCATCTTCTTTCAACAACTAAAACCTATGTACTTTTGGATTTCTATTGATGAGCTAACAGGCTGCTTTCAGATTTTGAAGAAGTAGTGGCTTAATGTATCGCTAAATTTCAAATTTCCACTTGTCACAGCGTCTCAAAGAACTCTTAAACTGATCTATTTTTTACAGGAGATTTGTTTAGAACCTATATTCATGTTTTCCCTAATGAATTTTAAGAAAACAAGTTTTTTCTGAGAAAAAACCCCAATTTAGCAGCCGCTATTGGTTTAATGCGGAATACCCTATTCTCGCTTTGTTGTGGATGTTTAAATCAATTTTTTAGGTACCTGGTTGTTCAATTCCTCTGTTCAAGTGTCTTCAGGTCTTTAATTTGCTACCAGTTGGAAGAACGAGCAAGCCCTAATTTCTCTGTAACTGCAACTTCTGGCTTTCAGGCACCTGTCCTCTCTCCACCTATTTTCCAGCTTCGTGATGTATCTGTGAAATAACTCCTTTCATGTCAAATTTGTCTAACACCTCCTCCTGTCATGATATGCACTGTTCCAGCTAATAATCTCCACGATCCAGCAACACCTGTTTTCATAATTACTACTGGAGCAACACATATCAACAGCTTTCATTTATGTGATTAGTCACTTAGCAATGAAACCATGCAAAAATTTAGCTTTAAAAATAATGATTTCGGTTGGCGCGATATTCTTGTAGTGCCACTGTATTAACTTTTCATGATTGCGAATAATCTACATTCAAATTTTGGCCCAATTTCAACTATTTTTCCAGTTTAAATGATAAACCACACTCTTTGAGTATGTTTGTGACATCCTTACTTAATATAAATCCTATTTATCCCTTCAAATCCTAAAAGAAAATAATAAGAAATCTAAAAGCAAGCAAAAAATTAAAAATTTCATTTGAAAATCAAAAATTTCCTAAAGGAAGCAAAATGAGAAAAATTTAGCAAAGTGCTATGAATAAAATAATAATAAAATAAACATCATCTTTATATCAATCAAATATTATTCTTATCTATTATTCAATATGAGAGTCGGATCCAAAACCAGGCCCGTGGCCCAAAGAAGTAAAAAAGGAAAAAAAGAAATAAAGAAATAAAAAGGAAAAAGTAAAAGAAAATAAAAAGAAGAAAAGAAAGACAAGAAAAAAAGAAGAAAATAGAATATAGAAATAAATAAAAAACAAGTGAGAAGAAGTGAAAAGGAAAAAAAAAAAGTAAAAGTAAAGTTTAGAAGTGAGTAAAAGTAAAAAGTAAAAGTAAGAAGTGAAACCGCACATGGTTTTAAGGTGCACGTGGGTTTGTGAGAAGTGGGTTTGGTTTTATTCCCTAAGAACAAACCAAAAGTGAAATTTGAACTTGGGTGGGGAAGGTAACAATCAATCTTCCCAACCACCTAATCTACACACAATCCACAAAGAAATTAATCTAAAGCAAAAGGTTAACCAACGTGGAGATTAATTAATATTGGTCCATAATTGTAAAATATTACAATTGTTTGGGAAATATATAATATTAAAATAATATTATTATTATATTTAAATAATAATAATTATTATAAGGGCAAAGCAATTATTGTTAAAAAATAAAAAATAAAAAATTTGAAGATCGGTTATCACCAAAAAAATCAAAGGAAATCATCCCACTGTCGAAGAAGTCAGAAACCATGGAAGCCGATTTGCGAGAAAAATTAGAAGCCAAGTTAAAACGCTATCAAAAAGACAATGAAGAATTACAAGACATTAATAGACAATCAGAAATAAAGATTGAACTACATAAGATACAAGAACGGTTCAATGAACACACAATGTCCAGCCAGAAAAATCACATAGAAAAATTATGTGTGCAAATCAAGGAATTAAAAGATGAAAGTGATTTCAATCAAAGATTGAAAAATCAAGATATAAAGAAGGAAATAAATAATTACGAAGCAGAAATAATACGCTTGAACAAAATCGTTAGCGACAAAGATGAAGAACTAATGCAGTTACGACATAAATTAGAAAGTCAAGAATCAGAGGTCGGCCAGTGTCGACAACAGATAAAAGTTCTTCAACAAAAAAATGACGACTCTAAAAAGACACATAAGTCAGAGATCGCGGAGAATAATAAAGCATTATCCAACAATGCTGAAGAAATTTTTAGACTAAGAGGTCATAACAAGATACTAGTCACAAAAATTAAGAAGTTGAAAAATAGCCGGAAGATAGAACAATCTATGGACGACATTGAAGGGAAACTTCTAGACAAGCAGGAAGAAAGTAGTTGTATCAGAAGTCATAATGAAGATCTTAAGGAACAACTTAAGACATCTGAAGATGACAGAAAATTGCAAGTCGAATTGATTAAGAAGTTTCAAAATGATAACAGGCAGTTAGGAAACAAGTTGGAAAAGATACAGAATGAAACCTTAAAACCTCAAGAGACGAAAATAAAAGTCCCAGCTCAAATCAATGCTCAAAAGACAACACTCGTAAAAGAAAATGACATTGTGAAAATTCCCTATAGACACCCCAACCATAAAAACCGATATTCTGAAAAGTAGGAAATGTCAAAAGACGATAGTACTAATGTGATCAAAGCTCTTAATGACAGGTCAATGGGGAATCCCAATAGTCAGCAACAAATAAATTTGGGATGGATTGACCCATCCACATATCGGAAGTTATGCTCTACACTTAGAAGTTCGTACCGACATGTTTCGTCAGCTACGACGTCATAAGGAATGGTGCGACAACGTTATAAGGCTTTGAGGACAAAGCCTTTCTAAGAGAGAGGCAATGCTATGAATAAAATAATAATAAAATAAACATCATCTTTATATCAATCAAATATTATTCTTATCTATTATTCAATATGAGAGTCGGATTCGACTATTAAATTAGTGAACGGATTCGTTCACCGCATTAATGCGGTGAACGAATCCATTCACTAAGTTAATAGTCGAATCCGACTCTCATATTGAATGATGAATAAGAATAATATATTGGATGATATAAAGATGATGTTTATTTTATTATTATTTTATTCATATCACAAACAAGCAAAATTAAAATCAAAATCACAATCAAAATATAAAATTGAAGGAAATAAGTTCATGACTTAACACGGTCTTTATATTGAGAGTTTTTGTAATTGTATATTGTATCATTTTTATTTTTGTTACTTATTAATCGACATGACTAACGTTCTTTGTTTGATTTTTTAATTGTAATTATAAAGCAAGGGCCTCCTAGGGCTGTTCCGAACATGGAGAATGTGGTAATTGCGGAACAACTAGCGCGGGAAGAACAATATGCAGGTCCTTCGAATACTGATCATGATCAAGTTAATGATGATCATATGGAATTAAACGATGATCGTGACGATAACATAATTGAGGATGATGGTGTAAATACATTAATCAATGATGCATTTAATGTTAGAATGGACGATGATCAACATCATGCACTGCCAATTGATGACTTTGAAGATATTAATGATTTACCTACACTTGAGAAGGTGACGGAACCACTTTTTGAAGGCTCCCGCATAAGTGTTCTCTCTGCTGTGTTGCTGATAATGAACTTGAAGGTTATGAATGGTTTTTCAAACACGTCCATCACGTTGGTTTTAAGGTACGCATGTGATTATATGTGATCCGTCGGATCTCAACTTTAGTGCATATACTCAAAAACTATGTCACACCTTTCAATCAAAACCACTTTGATCTTATAATATACTCCAAAAAATAAGGATGTATTTGTTGTCGTTAATATTATGCTCTTCAAATATTTATATTAACCATTTTTTTAAAATTTGTTGTAACAGCTTGATAGGTGAATATTTGTTACCGGCATCAAATAAATTACCTTGCACATATCGAGATTTAACTTCCATCATGAAATATGTTGGAATGGAGTATCAAGCAATTGATGCATGTCCTAATGATCATATTTTATATTACAATCAGTATGAGCTTGCAACAGAATGCCCTATATGTCATAGCAGTAGATACCGAACAGATCAAATAACCAAAAAGGTGTCTCGTAAGGTTCTTCGTTATATTCCCATTATTCCACGCTTGCAACGACTGTTTAGGTGCAAAAACATAGCACAATTTATGGATTACCATGCATGGAATAGAAGTGGAGATGATATTCTTCGAATGCCTGCAGATGGTTCTGCATTTACAGACATGGAGGAAAAATGGCCACACTTTAAAGAAGAACCTCATAATGCTAGACTTTCTTTGGCAGCGGATGGTGTTAATCCATTTGCAGAGATGAGATCTACTTACTCAGTCTGGCCTGTTTTTGTTATCAACAATAATATTCCTCCATGGATGTCAATAAAGAGGGAGCATATAATGTTGGCAATGATTGTTCCAGGTATAATTTGTACTTTAGAACAATGTTTTTTTAATGCATTAGTATTTAATTTGTCATGAAGATCAATATTGTTGCATATTCATGTCATATATATTTTTCATTTACTTATATGTATTGTATTTGTTGTTTTCTTTTAGATAAGTTCCAAGTTAAAGATATGAATGTATATATCGAGCCTCTTGTTGATGAACTACTTAAGATATGGAATGGTGTCACTATGTATGATGTCTCTAGACCAGTAGGGCAAAGGGAATTTCAATTCCATGCAATGCTTGCCTGGACAATTCACGATGCTCCAGGGATAACACATTTTTGTGGTCTTCAAACAAAGGGAAAATTTGCATGTCCAGTTTGTGGTCCCAAGATGAAATCTCGTCATTCAAAGAGTTTGTCAAAGGTAGTGTTTGATGAGTATAGGCACTTCCTCTCTAAGAATCATAGGTATCGAACTACCGAAAAACATCTTTTTAATGGGAAAGAGGAGACCGCATTAAAACCACAGAGAATGACACCTCACATATGGAAGTTGCAATATAATAGAAATCGTCAAGGTATGATTCAATTTGTCTATCTTATATATTCGTATTGATCATCTCTTATATGTTTTTAATGTTTTATTTTGGATTGTATTAATTTTTTTTACTGTAATATACTACATTTTAATCTCTTTAACTTATATATTGATTACTAATGGTCTGCATGAACATCATGAAGGTGTAAATGGGCTTCCATGAGGAATGAAAAGCTATCCGAAACAATTTAGTAGGCTACCTTACTATGAGCACTTACTAGTTGTTCATTTGTTTGATACAATGCATATCGGAAAGAATGTAACTGAAACACTATGGTGAATATTAGACGGAAGGAGTGACAAAGAAAAAATTGTCAAAATTTGCAGTGACATTCATGAATCCAATCATGCAATGAAATATATCATTGAAAATTTAAACAATGATGGAGACCAAATTAATATAAGGTCACTTCCATGGTTATTGACTGAGCAACAAAGCAATGCAGTAAAAGAAGTGATACAAAAAATGAAATTTCCCACAGGATTTTGTTCGAACATAAAGAATATCTTAACAAGGAAAGGTGATTTTGGCGGGGTAAAAACGCATGATTGGCATATCTTCATTAAGGTAATTATATTTTTGGTATATATATTGGTATATTACAATACTGCATGTTTTTTGTTTACTTCTTTTCTTAATTTTGAAAAATATATTGATGAGACATGTTCATTGTTACAGTATGTTCTACCTGTATCTCTCCCAGACAACTTTGACAATAATGTCAAACAGGTCATATATGATCTTGGAAAATACATGAGGTAATTAGAAACAATATTTTTCACGCATCATCATGTAATTTGTTTAATTCATTGTATAACTTATATGAATTGACATTTGTTTTAGTCAATCATGTATATTTGTACTACAATCTTAAATTTTCGTCGTTAAATGATATCATTATTTTCTTGCTTTACATGTAGATGGTTGTCATCGAAATAAATCCACAAAAAAGATATAAAGTATTGGAAGAGAGAAATTCCTCGTTTAATGTGTCAAATGCAGAGATTTCTACCTTCGGCATTTTTCAATGCACAAGAACACTACCTCATACACCAAGTTGAGGAGATTGAATTGTGTGGACCTATACATGCAAGGTCCATGTGGATGGTTGAGAGGCACTTGAAATTTATGAAGGCTTTAGTTAGACAAAGAGCACGTCCAGAGGGTTCTATGGTGGAGGGATATATGGTATTTCAGGCCATGGTGTATATTGTTGAATATCTTCCAGGGTTGGGGTCTATTAAGACCGAATTAGATCGATGCATTGGTGATCCAAAGTCCACTAAGAAATTAGAAGGAGAGTACCTGATGGGGAAAGGTAAATCGAGGAAGGTCAAAGGTAATTATTAAATGGTGTTATAGATTAATAATTTTAATACATTTTAATAGTATCGTAAATAATTATTTCATTTTTAATATTCATTAATGATATGCATCATTAATATTTATAATGTTACACTACGTTAAGTAATTATAAATTTTTGAGTTGATTTATGTAATTTTATTTTCATGCAGTTGGTCGCGAGTGGGATGCACTACATTTGTACATTGCAAACAATCTTGATTGGATGAAGGTATGGATTGAATGATGTAATCAATCTAGTCGAGGACTATCATGGGAAGGTGTGGCTTCATTGGTTAAAGAAGCACATCGCAATGGAGATGTCAATCTAACAGAAAGGAAAATCGATTTAGCATATGGTTTAAAAGATAAACAGGTAAGCATGATATTATAAATATATAAGCCATAATATTTTCAATTACGTCGATATTCATGTTCATCTTGATTAATTTCATTTTATTTGCATACTTTAAGAACATAAAATACTTACTAGTTCATTATCAATTGCAGGTAAAACACCACAAGGATATGTGGTGCAACGGTCATAAATATCGCATTAAAAAGTTGGATGACACAAGGAAAACATGTGATTCTGGGATAAGTGCAGTCTTTGAGGTCACTAATGTTTCATCTAGAAGCGACAGACGTCCAAAATTGTCAGAAAATCGATATTATGGATATTTGGAAGATATCATTGACTGTGACTTTAAATCATTCAAAATAATTCTTTTTGTTGTGAAATGGTATAGGCTACGCTTGAATCAATTTGATCCCGATAGAACTGTTATTGAACATGCTAATGGATTTACCATGGTCAATACAAGGTCGCTTGAGTCACGAACGTCAGAGCCCTATGTTCTTCCAAGTCAATGTGAACAGGTATTTTACTCAGAAGTTCATGGTAGACAAGGTTGGTCGTTTGTTATTAGACATGATCCAAGAGGAAGGCCGGTAAAGTATAATATTGTAGAGGAAGCTGAAGAGGGTGTTGAAGAAGAAGGTGATCATGTAGAGGATCAACATGAGTTAGATGTTGATGATCATAATGTTACGCAGGAAGATGTTGAAGAGTTAGTTGAAAAAGATGATGTTAGAGACAATGTTCATGATGAAGATGATATTGACAATCATGATCAATTTATTGAAACTAATTACAGCGATGACGATGATGATATAGATGCCTCTAGTCCTTATAATGTTGAATCTGGATCAGATGATACAGATGCAGACTTGGATGGAGAATATGATCATGAAGTGCATTGAACATCATTCCAAGTGATGTGAGGGGGGGGGCGGGGGAAGATGAGCTTCCACCTTCATGTGGTTGTCCCTGTTGAGTAGAGAATATTAAGATATTCTTGAAACAAAGAGAAGCTCGTTAAGGTATTTTACTCAGAAGTTCCTGGTAGACAGGGTTGGTCGTTTGTTATTAGACATGATCTAAGAGCTGGAAGGTAGGTAAAGTATAATATTGTAGAGTAATGCTTTTACTAGTTTGCTTAAATACATGAAATAGCATTAATGTTCAGAGTTCTAAACAAAATAACAACGTTCAGAGTTTTAAACAAGGCCGAGCTCCCAGATTTATTGGCTAGTATCATGCAGATAAGACTTAGTGGGAGGATAGGTCACGGGTTCGACTCGTCCGCCTTATTCATTTTGGCATAACAAATGTTGTTTTTAAATTATGGTTACAACCATATTCTACCTGCCAAAATGTTACTCTTTTACATATTTTAAAACATAAAAGTTTTTAAACCCACGCCAACAGTAGCAGAGCTATAGGGTTTAAACAGTCCCGTGCCAATAGTAGCAGAGCTATAGGTTTTAAACCCACGCAGCATTCGTTCCTTTTCCTCCCTTGTTTACGCATAAGCAGTACCAGATGTGATGCAATATGTTGAGCTTTAATAGGTAGAATAGAGGTGGCTAGAGCTTGGGTAGGGGTTTAAGAAGCAAAGTAGGTAGCAGGAGCAATCCGCCGTTTCGATTTGGAGCAGTCCGCCATTTCATCGATTTGGAGTAGTCCGCCATTTTGATTTGGAGAAGATTCAGTCCACCATTTCGATTTGAAGCTCAATCCATTCAGCCCCGCCATTTCAATTTGAAGCTCAATCCGCCATTTCGATTTGAAGCTCAGTCGATTCAGCCATTTCGATTTGAAGCTCAGTCCATTCATTCATTTTGATTTGGAGCTACCATTCCATTCCAAATGTCTTCAGTAAGTGACATTCTCATCCATAGCTTCATTTTCCTGATATGCACACTGTGTGGGACATTACATCTATAAATGTTCATTCTGTAGTCAGTCCAAGTCCTCCAACTAGAAACTTGGCTTATTGATGCAGGCACCACCTGCAATACCTAAGCAGACCCTTGATTCCCAAATTTTCTGTACTGGAATCTTCACTTAATACAGTCCTTTACCATTCTTCTCTTAGTTTTTCTTAGTTTCCAATTAACTCTGTGACAGAACTAAAAATAGATAACTGTCACTATACTTGGCAATTCTATCAAAATTGAGCAAGACTTCTCTATTAGCGAACTAAACAATTTACCTTTTGCTTAGCCCTCAACGGAATTTACTTTACACTCAAAGGTTAAACGCCACATGACCATTCGTCATGACCTAAGCCCCAATGGAAAATCACTTATCGTACCAATTGTACCTTCTTTTCATTTTCCGCTTCCACCCAATGCACGAAACGTATCTCTCAGCGAAAAACTCCACTTTGCCTCGAGCTTTGAACCGTCACTTTTCGCTGTGATTGTGACCGTTGATTTCTGACTTCACAACTCCGCTCTCATCCTGATCATTAATCTCCTATGTGATCAGAACCATCCATTACTTAGCTCATCAATCTCCGCTCCGTTCTCGATCGTTGATCCCCAAATGTTATACATATGAGCGCCACTTATAGACTGTACATGTGAGCTAGGGCTTCTGCACTGTAACAATTATGATGACTCACAAACCATTACAATATTCCATGGAATCGTTGTTTCCCTTAACGAATCAGATGTATACTCGAAATAGAAGGCTAGTCAAATCCCACACGGCTCAATAGAATGTTAACATATATATAGACCGTATTTTACCCTAGGATATACACTGTAACGTTTCCAATAATTCACACTTCATTTCACTATTCCTTAAACTCGATGCTTTCATATGAAATTGATGAATCATATGTATCCAACCGATGATAACAGAAATATCACAACATATACAGATGAGATGAATCATATATACTGAGATTTTACATAGTAGAGAGGAAATTTAATGATTCTCCATCATTTTATTACATTTCACTGTATGTAATCAATCACACTCTACACCCTGCTCTCTCTTCTCGAGCTTTGTGAGCTAACCTTCATCTAGGATAAGCTACCTATTCAAAATACTAAAGACTGCATTTATTTACAATGGATTTCTATTTCCAGATCCTATGATTAAGGAACAGAGTCCTTAACAACCTCAACTGACCCCTACGAGTCATCATTGACTCACTAAAAATTAACAAACCCTATCTTATCTTTTACAAGTGGAAAGGATCTAGAATCCTTGACCATTATTCAAATTTTTCACAAAAATAACAATTTACACAAATGTGAGACCCTAGGTCTCTTTGAATTCTCTTGACCTTGATGAAGTCATGGGTGACTTCTTTTTCATGAGCCTATGCTCCTGCATCACTTATGTCACCCTATACCGATGCCATCACATCCTTCCAAAATGATCTCTAAGGACTTTGTGACTACTGCAGCAAAGTTGTGTTAGAAATCATGAGATAGAGGATCTGTGATTAATTCAATAAATACCCTATCCCAATAAGATAAACACAAGATAGATGTATCGCATACCATAAACACATATAAAGACTTCAAGAGAGTGTGCAATAGATAGGATGCCCTTGGGCTGATGAATAATTCAATTGAATGAGATGATTACAATCCACAACCACCCACAAGTCCACCCATTAAGGGCCTCAATTACCCACCTAGTGGTTTGGCACATGGCCACAAGTGAATATTAGCCAAGATATCTCAACACCCCCTGCCCCTGATTTTCCCCGTGTATTGGTTTCAGTTCGAAATTAATGTTTTTAATTACTTTTTTGCAGTCAGTTGATCGGGGCAAGTCCCTAATGGAGCCTGAGAGGTCGACACCCCCCCTACAGGCGACAGGTATATATACCACATTTTTACTTACCTGCTTCTTTAGAAAGTACATTTGTTTAATTATGATATCAACGTGGTCAACATTTAAATATGTTTTTAAATAAGATTTTCCCCGTGTATTGGTTTCAGTGCGAAATTAATGTTTTTAATTACTTTGTTGCAGTCAGCTGATCGGGGCAAGTCCCCAATGGAGCCTGGGAGGCCGACACCCCCCTACAGGCAACAGGTATATATACCACATTTTTACTTACCTGCTTCTTTAGAAAGTACATTTGTTTAATTATGATATCAACGTGGCCAATATTTTGTTTGTAGGCTGAGGGTCGAGGTAGGAGCCCCATGACAGATGATATGTCGACAGATGTTAGCACGCCACGCTCATCGGGTCATGAGCAGGTATATAGCACATTGTGAATTTCAGAAACTGTATTTATACATATTTATGTTATCTAATTATATTAATGATTTCAAATTGATATTAATGTTTTCTATTTTTATGTCGGATGATACTTATCTATAGATGGATCCAAAGGATATGGATTTGGGGCACATTCTTGATGATGTTGACCTCAAGAATTCAAAGAATATCCGGGATGCAGTTCAAAAAGCAAAAACAAAATTAAATCAGGAGGTCGTCAATCTGCTTATATCGAATACGCAAATGACACAGGATGAGACTCAAGCAAATATAGATCGTGTGTTGCTTAAAGTAAAGCGCTTGGATGTAAGCTACAAACTCTTTCCTTATAAGTCTATTCCAAATGCAATTTTTTTTCCTACTCGTATATGAGTAACTAAAATATTATTTGTTTCTACAGGAATATTTTTTCCCCGGTGAGAGGCATGCTGGTACCATTGAGCATGACACCCCCTTCACCACTGATCATGTATCGTTTCCGTCTGGCCAGTCGAAAACACAAAATGAGACACCCCAGACGGAACATGAGAGTGCCGATGAGGATCACGGGCCAGTACATGGAGAAGAGCATGACTTTGATGCTGTCATCCCAGCATTTCCTGGATCTTTCCGTGTCACTAGCACGGGAACATTTGAGACTACTTTTTTGGTGGACGAAAATCTCATTCCCTACAAGATGGAGAAGATTCCAGGTACTATTTACAAAATGTTTTAACTATATATTATAATTTTATCGGAATGTAATTATGCATCATACTTTTTACACTAATTAACACATACTCGTTTTTGTAGGAAATGATGTCTTTTATAAACATCTTAATGATTGGTCTTTAGAGCTGTTTGGGCCCACTATCTGCACATGGTGGAACTGGCAGAGTAAAGTTTTGAAAGATGAGCTTATTGCTCGCTTGGTTGGGTTTTTTGGTGCCGAAACCTTCAACCAAAAAAGGTTCTCGAAAAAGCTGGCCAACATTTACATTATGTACGGGAGCAATATAGGAACAACTTAGCAGATAATCCAAAGTATGAGCGCCCTCCGATGATTCCAACAATGGAGTGGAAAGGCTTGTTGGATGATGCAAGGGAGAAAGCTGCGAAAATAGCGGGCAAGCCAGTACCCGAGTCAGCTAGAAGGTATGCAATAATTTCAGCAATGCAATTATATGTTTATTACACTTTATTTTCCATTTTTTTGCAATGTCTAATGTATTTAAAAATACTTTTATAGGCTACCAAATACGTCGAATGCCACCCAGGAAAGAATAGAAAAACATGGGCAACACAAGCTTGTCCCTGGTGGATATTCCAACCTGCAAGCATGAATCGTAAGTATGATCAATAATTATTTTATTGTATAGAAATTATAGATTGCATTTAAAATTGTTTTCATGATGATATAACAACAACAATGATGATCTAATTGAAAATTACAGGCTCAAATATTCCACGATTTGCCAACGGAGGAAGACATGAGGATCGGCTACCAACGCGGGTTTTCAGGGGTTGTTGAACATCGAACAAGCAGCCGTGGTAGCCAAGAAAATTCTTCCAGTGATCCATCCTGCGAACAGGTAACTACAATAAACAAATTCTATTTAAGATTGATTCATTGTGTTCTATATTCATTAATAAACTAGTACATAAAATATTGAGTCTCTTTGTGTTAAGCCGCACAACGAAAGTAGAGAAAATGCAGAGGATGGAGGAGAAAGAGATATTGAAGTTCATGTTGATTGAAATCCAGGTAGTAAATATTCTTGTGTTAAAAAAAACTAGCATGGATTAAAGTCTCAAATATTAAATTGCAAATACTATATTGTTGTAAGTGTTGATGTTTTAATGCAGAGGGTCTTCATGTGCAACTTGAGGCAGCAGCAGAAGATCAAACGCAGAAAATTCATGTCACCCATGAGTTTCCAGGTACAAAGCACTGCTCTAATGTTTTTTTCTTAATGAAGGACTTACAATGATTATAATAGTAAAAACACGTCAAGTAATTAATATTTCTTCATTTTTCTAGTACATCCTGGCACCTTACAGCAGCCGCATACACGTCGTGAGCACACGACCCGTCGACAAACACGATCACAGGAAGCTACGGAGGGCATAGGAAACAAAAAACAATTGGTAGAAGAGGATGTCACACTTAGATAAATTCTTAGTGTGTTGCAACTAACAAAGTTCCTAAGGTAAATTTCATGGTAGTTCTCACATTGATAATCTGGAATTGGTTTGCTAATATGATTAGTGGGTTGTCATTAGACGTTCATAAGGTGGAGCTTGCAAATCTCAATAATGGTGATTTGTCATTCTTTAAACCATTTCATCTATCCCAGGGTATAGAAGACCCTAGAATATCCTATTAACCAGCACAAGGTCATGTTGTCAACAAACCCAGTGAGGACTTGTGATGATCGAGAAATACAATACGATAAGTCTTGTATTTTTGTCCTATTTTTAAATTAATAATTTAATATATGTGGTGGCTTTGATTGAAATTGCCCATAACACTGACTTATGCATAGCTGAGACCTGCTTTTGAATATTCTGTCATATGTAGTTATGTATGTAAGGGCTTGGTATGAATGGATGACATGTGTACTATATGTGTAGTATGCTTCCTCTTGCAATTGCTATGCGTGTAGAACTCTGTTGTTCCTAACCTCTGCTGTTGATATTCTCCTAGTTATAGCTGTAACAAAAGTGTATTTTCAAGGTATTTGAGGGAAGTTCCAATAGCTTCTCATGTTTGCAATTGGGATTATACCATCTGGACATCCAATTGGAATGGGATCAAAGTAAGAATTTCTTATTCTTCATGTTTGTTTGAACATCATTCTTCATTTGTCCCACAAAGTTTAAAGGGATTGAAATGAGATGCCCCCCCCTTCCTCTTCTCAAATTCATGGGTGTTGCTATCACTCCGTAATTTCTTGAGGTTGTGTTCAAGAAACCCAAAGGTAACCTACAACCAATCTTTAGGATGACTGTCTGACTCAGCCAACCAGAGAGGGCTCTCTCTTTGTAACTGTATGATAAATGTATCAAGGAATAGGAGAAACAAGGCAAGATTCTCAAGGCAACAAGTGTTTTCAATGGTGATGAAGGTGTTGGGAAAGTTCAAGAGTAAAGAACATTGGGAAATGGAGTCAAGGATTGAGGCTTAAATCAAATGAAAGAGTAAATCAGGTCACAGAGGTTTAAGGCCTTTTGCATGCATTTGGCACAGATCATTAAACTTTAAAGGTGATAGAAGAAGGTAGAGAAGTGATTGTTTATTTTCAGGAGCATGTGACTATGAATTCCTTAAATAAACAGGAAAGACTTATGAAAGACAGGGAAAAGTAAATTATAATAGAGCACCAGAACACCAACGATGAATTCTATTACAGTTTATCTTTCAATGGTATTTACTGTAAATACTGTGGAGCATGGAAACATGAATTCCAAAGATTTAAATTAACAGTAAAGAAGAGGAAATAACACAGATGAATGAATTTCACATAGAAGACATTCTGCAACAAAACATGGAAGGAATCTTAAACATGAGAAAACCTGTATGTCTGTTCTTTCATTGAAGTTCAGAAAATCCCAGATACACGAGTCTTTTCTTCTTTACAATATGAATTTCTTCGACCAAAGACCAACCCTCTCCCTATCGAAGTAGGGTCTATTTGTAGTTAATATATTCAAAGGAGAGATGCAAAAAACTAGGAAACAGTTACATACGTGGGGACCATGTCCCAACAAAATAGCTTAAATCCTATCTTCTAAAACAGATGGCATAGTGACCATTTATTACATAACCAACTCTAAAAATAGAAATGATAGCTGTATGAATATTTATGTGGTCGATAATCCTTTTAGGATCAACAATATCCTATTCATTTCTAGAATGGAAAGAGATATCATTGATGTTTTCTGATAATTTTAGCCTTCAAAGGCGCATACTGTCTGAAAAGGCTCGCTTGATTTCAGGCTCGCTTGATTAACTTGTCATCTTCCTATGAATATTTCCAAAACAACTGTAAATAAAGTATCTGTGTGACTGTTGCTTACTGTAGTAACTGCAGACAGCAAGCTAGCATCATGCACTCCCTAAAACTTCTTTTGCATGATCTAAAATTTATAGTTCTTAGCAACAGTATCAAATATCTAACAACCTTGACTTACTTATGCTTCACGGACATCTAACTGGCACTTCCTGGACCTGAACTTGGTATAAGAACTCGTGCTCCCACCCTGAATACTTCATTCCAAGCATCATCCTTTGGAACAGAAGCATCAGATCATTCTTCCATCAGCACATCAAGCTCTATTAAAAGACCTTCTGTAAAGACAGGCAATTTAGATTTAACCTCCCTGAAAAGGAATGGAAGTTCGAAGTCCTGCCTCATTTTGCTTACTACCACCATGCCTTTAAGTCCTTTTACCATATCATTAAATTTGCTATGGTCTGATCTGGCTTTAATCAACATTTCTTTATATTCAGGCAATGCTATTAGCATATTCTCATCATCCCAAAAGGATGGTAAACCATAACCAATCAATGGTAAAAAGGCTTGCTTGAACTCCTGCACTTGCTTTTTAATATGAGACATCTTTCCTCTAACTGAATTCAACAGAGTATATTTCTGCAACACCCTCCTGGCATTTACTAACAGAACAGTTCTGTTACTCACCTTTAAAACCTGTAACTCAAAAGCAGGAGCTTTACTGAGGAAAATAATTGTGTTTTGAGCTACCTCTTGAGTTCTGTTAATTAACTTTTCCTCAGCTAATTTACATTTGTTGGATGCCGCTCCCAATGCCTTCTCATGCTCCTCCACAATCATCAATTGAGGCCTGAAAGCATTGATATCTGCTATCAATTCATCCCAAAGCAAATGCTTTGCACCTTCCAGTGGCAGAACTCCCTTGGTTTTCTCTTTCAACTTATAAATCTTATCTTTCAGTTTATCATTTTCTTCTTTGAGCTTGATGATTTCCTGCTCTTTAGGATCCTGAGCTTTAATCTCTTCAATCTGCAGTTTAAGTTCAGAAATTGTGTCCTCTAAGTCTAAAACCTTCTCCTTGAAATTATCAATTTCAGCTTCACGTACAGACATATCTGCAATGTCATGTATGATCTAGTCAATTGGTGACAAAGGACTAGTTCCCCTGTTTGATTTCAATTGTTCAATTTCTTGAAGCAATTTACCTTTGTCTTTCTCCAATGCCTCTTTCTGCTCATGAAGGACTAGAATTTTGGCATTATCTTCCACAACCTTTGCATTCAAACCAGCTATCTCTTCATGCAAATTAACCAAATTAGGTGAAGGTGTAGTATCAACATTAACATTTACAGCTTTACCCCTCCTTCTAACTGTCTTAACAGTTTTGACTTTGACTGTTGGTTGGGTTTCTGCCCCTTGTGCAGGTGGAAACTCTTTATATGAAGCCGGCTCAGTTTGTAAATAAGCCACCTGTGTAGACCATGCTTTGTTTGCAGCTTTCTCCTGCTTCAGGTGAGCTTCAAATTTTTCTATTTTCTGCACTGCATTCTTATGTGCCAAGGTCTCCCTAGTCAAGTCAGCATAAAGGACTTCACTGGCTTGTTTGTGGAACCAAATCTTGTCAGGAGCTGGTAATTGATCCATTTCTAAACGAATCTCAGAAGCCTTTTCATCATCAGTGATGGCCAAACTTAAATATCTAGTTGTTGAATCCCTCACTATCATCAATGTTGTCTTCATATCAGATTTTTCTTTGAGTTCATTCAATTGTTTTTGCTCTTGCATCACAGACTCATTTCTCTGATCAATGTAATGTTTGAGGAGACTCTGCTTGTTTTGAAATTGACCTTCAGCAGCTGCAGCATAGCTATATTTCTTGTATTGCAGGATCGGTACAGGGGGTAGTTTACTGCTTTCTTCAGGGTTTGCAGTAGTATTTTCAACTCTGGTCTATGATACTTCTTCTTGAATAATAGTACGGGTGATAACTAGCTCCCTTATCATATCAACATCAATGATCTCTGTATCCATGGCAGTTTTCTGCTTTTTAGATGTCTCAGGTTCCTTTGTATCCATCTCTATGGCCTCTGGTTCTGACCTTTTCTTGGTAGATATCTGCTCCACTTTTCCCTGTGCAGTATTTGACTGTGAAAAATCTATATGATCTCTAGCCTCTACAATCTCCTTTAAAGGCTCACTGATCCAGATCTGATCATATATAAGAGAATTGGCCTCTCCCATCCAAGTTTCAGCCTGACTATGCTGAAATATACCTCTGCCATACTCCTGTCTCCTTTTTGAAATAACATATTTAGGGTCATATTTTACAGGTGGTACTTGAGGGAAATCAAGCTGCGTCAGAACTTCTTCAATAATGGGCAATGTTGCTTCCTTCTTTAAAATGAAATTTCCCACAGTCATAGGATATTTTATCCATGAACTCCTTTTCAATGATGGGGCAGTGAAATGTTCTTTATCTGCAGATATCCTTTGCCTCATTACCTCTAAAGAAAATACACTGGTAGTTAAAAATATAGGCAACACATATGGTGATCCAGTGAATCCAAAGACTCTGACAAGGGAGAAGTTTTTTGCCAGGAACCAATCTCCAATCAAATCAAGGATTAGGATTTCTTTCAAGTCATTTGAAATTATGTTGATCTCTGGATTAAACACTCTGAACAGATTAAGTACGATCAAATCCATGAATTTGGCATAAGACCAGGCATGGTAAAATGGTGAAGAAGGAGCCATTTCTTGAAGGTTTATGAGTCTATAATGGCTAGTGCACCTAACTAAGCATGAATTATCAAAGCATATAAGTATGCCTGATACCTGAAATGATAGATTTTTGAGAAATTGGACAACTGAAAACACATTTCTTTGGAAAAATATTCATCAAACCTAAGGGGTGCTGTTCCAGGTCTATCTAGGTATAGGAAAATTCCTAACATTGCTTCAGTTACGTCCGAACTAGTGTATGACCCTAAAATTTGACTTAATAGGGTTACAGCAGCAACAATAACTGGTAACCAAAGTTTAGATGAAAAAGGAACAGACAGGTTCTCCACTGGTTTCAACAAAACCTTCTGATACATTCGTTCTTTATCCTCACTAGAAACTTTCTTGTAAATCTGGGATATTTCAGCTTCATTAAAAGAGATAGAAGTTGAAATGAAATCAGCAGAATATTTCAGGGTTTCCCTAAGGGTTTAAGGGTCTACTTTGCAGATAATTCGGTCACCCTGGTAATTCATAATTACTCCCTCTGAGGTTGAAAAATGTTCAGCACATAAGGATACAATTTTCGGGCAACTAGGTAAAGGATACAATGCAGAAGGGATCAAAGTACTGTACAATTTGGTATGGAACTCGGAATTGTCAAGGGAAGCAGTACTGAGGTCATTGTGACTGGTAATGATATCAAAGGGTTTTGAAATTGGGTCATATACATCCCGGAAACGGTCAGAAATGAGGTCTTCGGAGGAATCTAAGGTTTTTACAGTGGTAAACATGGTGAAAGCAGGTAATTCAACAGAGGAATACTCAGAAATTGTGTACCTGAGGGTAAGGGCTGACTGTAGTTACTCACAGTTGAAATGTTGATAGTATATCTGGTATCTGTAGTAGCCAAACAAATCGAACCTTGATCTCCGAGCAAAAATGGCAGAAACAGTCTTTCAGCAGTCTTTGACGGTAACATGTACGGTGGAGCCTCCTTAGTTAGTGCCCTGATATATTGGGCTGAGTACGATTGTTGGACCCCGCATGCACATCAGAGAGCTATAGCACCTAGCACTCCTTTGTCCGTAGGATCCTATGAAACCTATCCCCTGTAGCCAAATTACTTAAAAAATTAATACCCTAGACCGCAGCGGAAAATAGGATATCGTACATTTCTGTACAGGTATCCATTTTCTGCTTCCACTCAGTGACAGCCACGTAGCACCCGTCACATCTCAGCGGAAAATGGACTTTCTTTAACCTTCATGATAGATGTATTATCTGTTGAGATCTGAGCCATCAGATCTTGGCGGAAATTGGCGTTGCATCTACAACCCTTGATATGTTCTAGCGCTTAACCTTCGTCGGGCCCACTGTACTTTATAGCGGAGATTTGACCGCTCCGCTATTTTACTTCATTCTTTGGGTTTTCCAACAATTATCTTGCCAAACTAATAGCTCCTCCAATGTTTTAAGACCTCTGCTAAGCACAGAAAAGCATTTCTTCACAGAAATTTTCCAAATGAGAGTCTTTTTTTAATGAACATCACTATTTTTTCCATCGACCTTTGCCAAAAATTTATACTGTGATAACAGGTGCCTTGTGTTATCACTCCGTAATTTCTTTGTGGAGTAGGAGGAGATGGAATAGGCTCCTGTACCCCACCTAGATGTAGCAACTATTCAACTTGGCAACCTTTTTTATGTTTTTGCTGGATACAAAACTATTGATATTGTAAGTTAACAAGCCCATTATCTGAATAGACTGGTTAATAATCTGTTTAGACTCTTAGATTTCATATGCGTGTGCATTAGCTTTATGAGTTGGGAATATGATTTTTTTTAATGTTTTTCTATACATGGCACAATTGACTTTGAAGGTGAGTATTGAAAAAAACTAAGTAAACTGAGTAGGCTGGGAAATATTTTTATAGAATTCCCTCTCTTCTAGCTTTTTTTCTCTATTTCAAACACCTTTACTACTTCATGTCCAATCTCACTGTGTTTGAAATTGGGTTACAAAAGTTGTTTGTGCCAATTGTTTGAATGTTTACATCTTGAAATTTAATACATCATCATGTGATTTTGGTTGTAATATATCCAATAATACTTTCTCTTGAATCTGATCTACAGAAGTTTCAACCAATAGTTTTATTTTGGCAACCTTGAATTTTGTATTCCACCATGTGATTCTTGATGTCTAATATGAATATATTCTTGAGAATATGTTAGAGAAGTTATTTGAGCCAATATTTTCCTTTTTCACACCTTGAATTGTCATAGATCACCATGCACTTCTTGTTTTACAATAATTAATGTTGGGAATCCTCCAATGTTGAAGAAGAGCATACCAAATCTAGAAGAGGAGTCAGTATTGAAAATTGCATTCTCAAAATTCAATTTCATTGATGGCTTATCAAGAAAACTAAAAAAACATTCTGAAAGGAAGTAATGAAGTGATCATCCATAACTTTAATCGGAACCAATTTGTTAAAAACAAGTGATAGATCATCCATCATACAATAAAAGATATGAAATCTTCATTGGGTTATTTCACCTAAAAGATATTCCAATGGCAAGAAAAGAAGATTGGTTAAATTTGTAGACTGCCCGCCATTTACACAACTTTCAGTGAGGACATCAAAAGAAAAATATTTAGGGTTTGGAGTTAATGGGGACTTGAAAACACAAAGAAGCCTCGACATAACTAATTCATTGGAGCACATAGCTCTAAACATTCCAAAAATGGGTTTGCACCTCGAGAAATTTGATCTAGAGCAAATATGTGTTTCATAGTTCTGTTTTTCTGCTTTGAAGATTTCTCCTTTTTAATGATGGTACACATGTTTAAACTTTAAGCATTTACCTGCAGGTGATTGAACATATGGAGGTATAATATCATCATTCCGTTGTTCTCATTCTGTGTAGGTTTGTGTTGCCTCATCTTTGTATATCTCTGTAATTATCATGCATCAACTTTGTGTTGCCTCATCTTTGTGTAGGTTTGTCGTGCCTCATCTTTGTAATCATGTTGTTGTTCTCATCTCTTGGTCTGGTACAGGTACTCTATATCTCTTCTCTGGTCTGATCTTCATTGTAATACTGTACAGCTCTGTCCAGATGATAGGGCCATCAATGACAACATACAGATCTATCATCAACAATATCTTTCTATGGTTGGCTTTGTATTGTAGTATATTGTTAAATTTCTCACTCCTTAAATTATGATTGTATCTGTAATATGTACATTTGTCCTGTCCTGAGAACACAGAACATAATTGCTTTTGAGAGTGAAATATATGGACTACGGCATACTAAGTGAAATCTTTGTGGTGTGTAGAGTTAGGAATTCAGTTGACATTTCTACAAAAGATACAGAAACAACAAAAGGCAGAGTGTCTCCTAGGTCAAAAAACATATCAAATGGGTCTCCTTTGGAAAGAGACTCACAAATCATTGACAAGATCACAAAAGTTGATATAACAAGCAAACAATCAAGGGTACAAATTTGCACAGAGAAAGATGGAAGTAGCAGCAACAGTGAGAGTGATGATCATTCCTCTGACATGGATATTGAACCCAGCTTTCAAAAGGTGAAGAGAAACAAAAGAGAGCGTGAGCCTACTGTAGATGAAAATTCTTTACATCAAACATAATCTAAGGTAGTGCAAATTTATCTATTTCATGAGTATTATTGCTTCTCCTAATCTATGGAATTGTAGCACTATCTTTAGACAAATATTTTAGAAGTTCCATGGTTTGTCTTCATAGAAATGTTGACTTGTTGCTTTTATACTTTCAGGTGGACTTGCCTATTCAATATGAAGATTTTTCTATTTAATGTCTTGGTACCATTGATCCTCAGCCTACAAATCTGTGCATATATTTATTAAAAAAAAATTTAAAAACGTTTACAGCCTGTAGGTTAACCGACACCTAGAACATTTACATACTGTCGGTTAACCGACACCAAGAACATCTACAGACTGTCGGTTAACCGACACCTAGAACATCTACAGACTGTCGGTTAACCGACCCCTAGAACATCTACATACTGTCGGTTAACCGACACCTAGAACATCTACAGAATGATGGTTAACCGACACCTAGAACATCTACAGACTATCGGTTAACCAACACCTAGAACATCTACAGGCCATCGGTTAACCGACGCCTTGGAGCATTTGATCAACGGTAAGAAGTCGTCGGTTTGTTTTTTTAAATTGTTCTAGGCATCGCTAGATTTGCGTCGGTTAACCAACATCTCTCCAAGGCGTCATTTAACCGATGGTATGATTAACCATCGCTGAACCGATGGCTTGGTGTAGTGTCGGACAACCGACGAAAATCCAGCGACACCTAAAAAAAAACATAGTGTCGTACATGCGACAGGGAAATGTCAAAAATCCGACAATACAGCCGTCGGATTTTGGGTCAAAATGTTGTAGTGGTAAAAGATATTTTACCAAATCAGTTTTGTTTTGTTACAGCCTAAAGGCTATATAATGTAATTCGAGACTCATTTGAAGGGCTGGCAAGTTGTGTAGAGGGTATCTATCTCATTGTTGAGTCGGTGAACCATTTTTCAATGTAACTTCCTTTGTCTGAGATTAAGATTATAGAGTGTTGTAGAGATGTTTTTTCCTATGTGTTTTGTTTGCCATATATTCCATGTCCATGTATTCTTTTCATGATATCATTAATAAAGTTAAAGCAGTAGAATCAACTTCATAAAGGGTTGGTGATGCTTTGTGTGGATGGGTATTGAAATTAATAGCTAATATTTCAAAGATTGTTTGACCTTTGATTTAATTTCAAAGCTTAATGAGATGCAGTGATATCTGAAGTGGTACGTTATTATTGTTTCTCTAAATGTCTTGTTGCATAATAATCCATGGATAAACTCATGAATTGTCTTACATTTTGTTAAATTGTTGAATTCTTTAATACATAGCTTAGTAAGTTCATGCTTCCTTTTAAGTTTAAGAGATTTGTCCTGTAGGCACCTCGTAGACTTATTTTCATTTTCATCTGTTAAATTCACCATCATTATCCTCCAGAAGTATTGCTGCACCCTATAAAATTCCTCTACAATCATCTTACACTGTCATAATTGTTCATAATCCATTGTTTACGAAAGAAGTTCAAGAAATAAAAAACCACATCAAATTCAAATAAAGACTTAGCTTGAACATCTCTAAATATTGAGCCCTATCATGCCCTGGTGTATGCTACCTTCAACTCAAGATGCCTAACAGACTAACAAGGCTCATCACATATCTATGGAAATTAACATACTTTTATGTTTTCTTTGAGGAATAGAAGGGAGACATTGCAATTTGTATTCTAGGTGTGTGTGGACAAGTAGTCAAGAGAACAATTAGGCAATTAGGCAATTAGGCAATTTGAATTTAGTTATTTGCAAAATTATCCATGGATTCGTGTTGGGGATCCCATCTACCTATTGGTGTCTTGCTAAATTAATTTGGTTAATGAAAGGGGGGCATATAGGGGCACTACCTCAATGTGAGTCTTCAATTTTTTAAAATTTTATAAGGTGATAAGCCTTACATATAGCCTAATATTTGGTTCCACACCTCCTAAAATGTTTCCTGAAAACAAAGACCATTTGCAATTCTCTCCTAAAATGAGATTTGGAGATTAGTTTCTATATGAAGAATACACAGTGATAAGAGTGTATGGATTTGAAGAATAGGCATACAAGCTCCTAGCATTTCTTACTACCGGAATCTTTTCCATAGAATATGTAAAGAAGAGGATTATATTAGACTACATGCCTTTTTCACATTTTCAACATCATAAGACCTTCTTGCTGCCAAAAGTTGTAGGACCCTTTCAGATAAGAGGGTTGAATGCATTACATTACATGGAAGGATTTTTAGCTCAACTAAATATAAAGAAAGCTAAAAGAGATTTCATTTTCTTTGACCTCTGGTCTAGTTTCATTGATGTGTATGTGAACTAGTTGTATTTGAAGTTTTCATTTACTAAGGTTTATGTGCATGTTATGCTGCCAAGAAAACTCGTATATATTCATGATATATTTACATTTGTCACATACTTCTTAATTCTTTTAAATCAAAGCTCAATACATATATTTTGTCATTAAATATCATAGAATTTTCTTGCAATCACATCTGATGTTTTCATTTGTTTTCCATATGCTAAGTCCATATTCATTCTTATTCAAAAAATTGTAGCACTCTGCAAAATTCCTCTAAGATTTTTTTATTTGTTCAAAGACAGTTCAATATAAGTCATTACCTAAAAAATTTCAAGGACATTAAATTCATATCACAATTTTATACAGATTCAGCTCTAATATCTATAAAGTTTGACCCTCATTATGCGCTGGCCTACATTACTTTCAACCTAGTACATCTCAGGGACTAACAATAACTATTGATTTCAAGTATCATGAACAATTTGTAGGGCCATGAGCCACCACATATAACCTAATATAGTAAAAGGAGTGTTTTTGTGTAAAAGTGGTATAAAGGGACAGTTTTGAGGTCTAACAATGGTCTTAAACCATTATATTTTATCAGAAACTATAGCAATGGTCACATAGCATCATAAAAAACTCATTATAATTATCAATAGAAACAAACATTTTTGTACAATTTCCAAAGGTTACCAGAACGAGTATTAGAGAGGTTCACTAAAGGATCATCACTATAAGCATCACCAAAGACAAATTTGGCAACGAGCCTTTAACATCCTTGACCAAAATCATCATTGGAAAAGGATTTGGTGACAAACCTTAAAGGAATGTCCCCAAAAACAATAACAATGACGATTTTTTAAGGTCTGTCATCATATGTGACATTGGTGATGACCATTTAAGTTTCATCACAATAATGGACCTCACTAATAGGTATTAGTTAGGGCCATTAACTTGTACTGTCACAAGAGGTGTCACTGAAAAGAGAATTGGAAACGAATCTTTAACAACACTCACAAAAGTGTCATTGAAAGGGGATTTGGTGATGGACCCTAAACTAATGTCTATGAAGACAAATTCAATAATTATTGTATAAGGTTCGTCATCATATTATACATTGGTGATGACCCTTTATGGTCCATCACAAGCATGATCATCACCGTAGACCTTTTTTCTTTTAGTGCATTTTGATCAAAGCATTTTGACCAAGGGTTTCATTCCATAGAGATGGTTTGAATATCAAATACACACTGGATTAGCCAAAACGTGAAGTCGAATATAAACTAACCAGATTAGCTGACATTGCCACACTCCCCTGTGCACGGCCGAATGAGAAATGCCATGTCCAGTCTCTTCTCACAATAACAATCTCGATCTTGGTCTCTATGAGGATTTTCTCACAATAACAATCTCAGTCTCCTTCTTTGTGAGGATCTGCTCACAATAACAATCTTGGTCCCAATCTCGATCTTGGTCTTGGCATAGATTGTGGAGGGAGAAATGCTTACAAAAAATTCTTGAGAATGGATTTTGATTTTAAAATGAGTCATGAATACATTTACAGCACAACCCAATATTTATGGAAAATTATAGTAATGACGTTATTAGTGAGTCTTAGTGATAAGTCAAGTTTCATTTTTCACTATAGACCAATGTTTGTAGTGGGGACAAAAAATAATCCTTGAGGGAAATTTGATGTATATAAGTCCAAAAACCCCACCTTAAGCCAACACGTGAATTTTGAAGTGGATCCTTTACCTAAAGTGGGCATATTGGGACCATTCAATTTTTTGAGAACTAGGTTTCGATCATTAGGCCCTAACAAAAGTGTAGTGAGGAAACTTAATTATTGGGTCTAAAATGTAATTATAGGGTTCAAGGGCCATGAGTGAGGCCTCATACCACAATTAATAGGTAGGTATATGGGTACAATTATGAGGTTCATATTGTGATATTTTGGAAGTAGGATCACTCAGCTGTAGCATACCTCACTAAAACTCACACAAGAATAGCAGAGAAGAAAAGAATAAGTATTGAATCAATAATCACTCATTACATAAGAAATGGAAAAAATTGTTGTATCATACATCAGCTGTAAGTTGGCACTGTGAAAAGTGAATAATAACTTAATACAATCAAATGAATTTGAATTCCATTAAGTTCATTCGAATTCTCCTCAATGTGTGGCTTGGATAGCATTGGAGACATCATCCAAAACCAGTGGAAGTAGACACAATAGTCAAATAGTCAGTCAAATGAGTCTAATTGAGTCTAACTGAGTGCATGGGAACTAATCTAGGGAAGGAGACTCCAATGTGGGAACATGAGGAGCTGTCAGTAGTCAGTATAGCTAATCTAGTCTCTCTGGAAGTCTATCTAAGTGGTTCAGTCAATTAAACTAGTAATCAATCCTCAAATCAAGGAACAGATCCACTAATCATGGAACTAATTGAAGACTCTCCTAGATAGATGGAAGAGGGCGCACTTCTACTCCAGTGATGAAAACAAGGGCACATCTGTGTCTAGGAGGGATAGAATTGAGCAGAAACAGGCTCCTGGGGATGAAATTATGAGGACTAGGTGCTTGGAGACTACCATATTGATGAATGGATGCATGCATGCATGCAAATATAACAAATTATGGTGAGAATATTCCAACACATATGAGGTATGGGTGTTAGCACCTTGACCATGGTCAAAAGGGAATATGAAACTAAGTCCTTAGGCACTCAAGTTATATTCTAAGGTTCAAAGACCATAAATGAAGGCTTGAACCAACATTCTTTCCCCCTATATGGGACATGTTTCATTTGAAAGTGGATATGGGCTCCATTGGAATGATTATAACAACAAGTTTAGGTATTGATGCCTTTCCCATGATCAAGGGAGTAAAGAAAATACTTGGGACACAAAGGAAGATTGTAGGTATTCAATCTACGAACATCACCTTAAATCACCATACATGATTTCTCAAGAATATTATGGGATTCATACTAAGGATATAAACACCATTAGGATCATTTGAACACTAAGGAAGGATATAGGTTCCATCATTACTTGTTTTACCACTATGGATAGGCCTTCGGTTTTAGACATGGTTGGGGTAAGAAATCTATGCCTAGGGCTCTAGAGAAAGTGCTTATACATCTAAGATTAAGAAGGGTACATCTAACAACCACACATGGCCTCTTGAGAGTATCCTTGTCTTGTGAGTGGGAGGAGCCATCAAGTGGTTTTTAGTTGTAAGTATGCGTTTAGGGTATTTAAGATGATAGAGGGAGGAATCCCATGCATTATTCCCTAAAGGAATATTCCAGGTGCCAATGGAAATGAATGATACCTTGGAACTCTACATGGGATGTTCAATATGGATTCAGTAGGATTTGTGCATGAAGGTGTATAGAATTCATATTATGTCCAAGAGAGGAAACCAAGGCCTTAATCTCTAAAGATAAATTTTAGTCATCCACGACCAAATTTGACACCTCCAACACCAAACATAATATTTGAACCAAAATTTGAATTTGGGCCAATCAAGTGAGAATTGATCCATAATAAGTTAGGGAATGTATTGCATTTATACTATATGTTAGGATGTATTGTATTGTAAGAACATAAATAAAGATTCGTGGTATTGGAATCCATACATATTCATGCAAAGAAATCATTATGCCATTTGAGGGGAATGCATTATTACAAAATAGCACTCCCCTCCTTATCTTGCCATTTCAATAATACTTAACCCATTACTACTCCCTCATTTATGTTTGCATATGCATCTAACTTCCTTGAGTGATAAATATGGTGAAAATAATGAACCTACTCAAAGATATTAACCATATTTCTCGATCTTAGTAGGAGTCTGATTAATGTTTGTGAGGAAAACATGAAAACTCCCTACCATTACCACTCCATTTTGAAGTAAGAACATACCGAGTTAGGATTTAATAGACTTATGTGCACATGGATCATGGGATAATTTACTGTAATCTCTACAGGTGAAAACACATGTTTGAACAATAAATTAAGGTAAACCCACGGCCACACAAGAATCCCTCACAAGAATTGAACTTTACATAGAGGTAACATCTCCTCACACCTCACCATTGGATCCAATGTGTTTGGGAAATATTTTCATGTTTTCGAGTAAATTACGTGGGGACTAATGTGATCATGTTAGATTAATGGGTGTTTTGGATATGCATTGAACAAAAACTTTGTATATTATATTATCTACCTCTTTTAGCTTCATATCCACAAGATGCCTTGCGAGCTTATCTATCACATATTTTTTAATGTATCAAGCAACATTTTTCATCACCATTTATCTTAGCTTGGTTGGGTAAATGACTCACTAAAATATTCTCCTTAGTGAAATTGAATAGAAATAAATATGGTATTTGTCGTAAAAAGTACAATGATGATGATAGTGTTGATGGCATCATTACGACGACAATGATGATGATGATGACAATGACGATGATGGAAATGACGATGATGATGATGAAGACAATGATCATGACAATAATGATGACGATGACGATGACGACGATGATGATGACGACGACGAAAACGATGATGACAACAATTATGACGGTGATGATGATGATGATGATGATGATGATGATGACGATAATGGAAATGAGAATGACAATGGAAATGATCATGATGATGATTTTAGGGAAATTACATGAGGATTAATGGGATCATTTTAGATTATTGGGTGTTTTATATATGTATTAAATTAAAAAATGTATATTATATTATTCACCTATTTTAGCTTCATATCCATGGGATGCCTTGTGATCTTATCTATCACATATTTTTTAATGTATCAAGTAACATTTTTCATCATCATTTATCTAATTATCTTGGTTGGTTAAAAGACTCACTAAAATATTCCCCTTAATAAAATTGAATGGCAAGCAATATGGTATTTGTCGTGAAAGGTACAATGACGATGGAAATGTTGATGGTGTCATGACGACGATGACAATGATGTTGATGAGGACTACAATGATGATGATGATGATGATGATGATGATGAAAATGATGACAATGAAGACAATGAAGACAATGATGATGATGACAATGACAATGACGACAATGATGATGTGATTATATGATGATGATGACGATGATGATGACAATGATGTGATTATATGATCATCATCATCATCATCATCATCATCATCATGTCGATGATGATGACGATGAAAAAGACGATGATGGCAATGATGATGATAATGAGAATGACGATGATGACAATGATGACGATTTCTGGGAAAATAAATGAGGATTAATGGGATCATGTTAGATTAATGGGTGTTTTAGATATGTATTGAACAAAAAAATGTATATTATATTAGCCACCTATTTTAACTTCATATCCATGGGATGCCTCATTATCTTATCTATCATATATTTTTTAATGTATCGACCAACATTTTTCATCACCATTTATCTTAGTTTGGTTGGGTAAACAACACACTAAAATATTCCCCTTAATGAAATTGAATAACAAGAAGTATTATATTTTTCATAAAAGTTATGATGATGATGACAATGTTGATGGCATCATGATGACAACAGCGATGATGATGACGATGAAAAATGACAATAAAAAAATGGTGATGATGATGATGACAATTGTCACAACGATGATGACGACAACAACAATGATGATGATGACGACAATGACGATGATGACAATGATGATGATGATGATGATGATGATGATGATGATGATGGTGATGATGATGATGATGATGATGATGATGATGATGATGATTATGATGATGATTATGATGATGATGATGTGATTATATGATGATGATGATGATGTGAATGATGATGGAAATCATGATGATGATGATGACAACGACGATAATGATGATTACGATGAACTTGATGATGAAGAGGATGACGATGATGATGGTGAAGACGATGAAGCTGATAATGATGATGATGATTATGGTCCTTTTCATATTCCTATTTTCCCTTTTTTCAATATCTACTAACACACCTTGGTCTTCAGATATTGGTAACTATTTGGATGCACAAAAGGTTCCTCCACATCTATCATTGAAAGGACAATGGATCCTTGGAATATGTGTCTGGGAAGATGGAATATATGACATGTTAAAAGAATAATCGTATTGGATGGAATAAAACAATTTGGAGATAGTCTGCACAAGTGGTCCTCTAGGTGCCAAATAAAATTTTTGAGCTTTGTGTTCCCCCCCAAAAAAATCCCAGTTTGTGAAAGCTCTTTCTAAGGTCGCAACTAGGAAGATACCATCTAAAAACCATTTTATGGTAGATAATACTAAAACAATGGGGTGTTCTTTTTTGTTGCAACACTACACCTTTTTTCTGCAACATTGTACATTTCTACAACACCATTCCCTTTTGCCACAACACTTGAACATTGCGCTTGGATGCAACACTAGAAAATCTCCACTACCCCACAACATGGATGTGCCACAACAATGTATCGCCACCATATGAATTCAATTTATCACATGGGTGATTGAGTAAGGTTTGTTTCTCTCACACGAAGCATTTTTCACAAGATGGCATGATTTTAATGTGCACTCATTACTTTCTACCTGGCATTCATCACTTCATACTTCGAATATCTACTTGTATTCAATTACCACAAGTGGCACCCATTGTAGGTAGAAGGAAAGGATGTCAAAACCTAGAACCAAATTACCACTCAATCTCTTTTCATACTCCCAGAGAGCAGTGGTTCTCATGAAATCATTTGCTTTTGGATGCCAGGGGATGATTTCCTGCAACAACAAAAGTGCTTGAGAAAAAGGGAAGGGATTTTGCAAGGAATTCCTTACCGCCACCATGGGTAGATGTTTACTAACTCATTATGAAGTTTATTACCTGTGAAGGATGTAAAAGAACTATATGTTTGTATCATTTAAATCTCTTATAGGAAAATAAACATACCCTACTTCCTTTAGTGGACACTTCAACAAATGGAAAAAATTGTTCAAACAACAAGAAAACCTACAGAGTGCATTTCCAATCATGTGTTGATCAAGCTTATTGCCTTCAATTCCCTTGAATGATAGGGGCCTACCTGGTATGATTTCGGTTGCCAAGTAACTGGAATTGTTCCATAACAAAGGGTGGGAAAAGAAGTTGCAACACCACAAGTGCAAGAACAACCATCAACAAGTGAAGCAAAGGCACATGACAGTAACCTAGAAATAAATTGTAACTCCCCTCCAAAAAGAAGAAGTCAGCTTGCAACTAAAATGAATTCCATATGACTACTCAATATTGATATTCCTAAGTGGAAGAGAACTCATTTTTCTATGGGACTGAAAGAGACAACCTCTACTACAATATGGAAACCAGCAGGAGGAAAACCAGAAGAAACAATATCTACTCCAAAATAGGATTCAATAGGAGAAAAATATAAAAGAGACAACTTCTACTACAACATAGGAACCAACATAAGGACAAATGAAAGAAAAAATTCTCGATGCAACATAAGAAATAGCAGAAGCAATGGAAGAAACATTCCCTGCAGCAACAAGAGAATCAACGGGAGAGAAAGATAAAGACACAACCTATGTTGCAACAAAAGGAAAAATGGAAGAAACAATTATTGATGCAACATCAAAACCAGTAGGAGAAATGTAAGAAACCATCCTTTCTACAACACATGAATCAACAAGAGAGAAAGCTAAAGGGATAACCTCTATTGAAACACAATAACGATTAGAATAAAAAATGGAAGAAACAATTCCTGCTGCAACACAAGAACCATCAGAAGGAATGGAAGAAATCGTCCATGCCGCAACATAGTAATCAACATGGGAGAAAAATAAAGAGAAAACCTCTATTGCAACACAAGAACCAATAAAAGCACAAATGGAAGAAACAATCCCTTCTACAACACAAGAACCAATACAAGAAATGCAATAAGAAATCCTCGTTGCAACACATGCTGCAACATAGTAATCAACATGGGAGAAAGCTAAAGAGAAAACCTCTATTGCAACACAAGAACCAATAAAATCACAAATGGAAGAAACAACCCCTTCTACAACACAAGAACCAATACAAGAAATGGAATAAGAAATCCTCGTTGCAACACATGAATTGATAGGAGAGAAAGATAAAGAGACAACCTCTGTTTCAACACAAGAACTATCAAAAGGACAAATGGAAGAAAAATTCCCACAACAACACAAGAACTAGAAGGACAAATGGAAGAAATGGTCCCTGCTGCAACACATGAATCAATAGGAGGAACAAGAAAATGGACCTTGATACAACACAAAGGAAAAACTCAAGAAAAAATAGGGGACACAATTCAAAAGGACATAAAACTTGTAGCTACACCAGAACAGGCATAAGAGACAGTTTTTATAGATACAAACCCTAGCATGATCATCAAGAGGAAAAATATAAAGGTACAAATAAAGAAACAACCTACTACTTTAGGTAAAATTCACTCATGGCCTCTCTATGTTGCTATTATCAAACATAATTCCTAATTAAAGAAGTTCAATAAAAATTCTAAAAGGAAAATTTGGAAATTAAAAGGAAAACTGCAAGCCTACCAACAGAAAGGAAAATTAGATTCCATGGCCCAAGAAGTTGAAGATATTGAAGGGTCAAAAAAGGTTGAATTCATAGTGGTCTCAAAATTCAACAACATCAATGCCAAAACCCAAACACAAAAAATATGTTCTAGGGATGAGGGGGATCATAAGGTTGAAGTTAGCCCTACTATACAGATTATTGCAATACAAACATACTATGATAATGACTACTAGCCGAGATATCAATTGGACCAATGGAAGATTTTATCCATAGCCTATGAAAGAGGGAAAATGCCTTTAAAATAATGCAGGAAACACATATATAATCTAATTCAAAAGTGGCCTGAGCAATTAGCAATTTACTGAGTCAAGTGGGACCAATGTAAGAAAGACATATAAAAAGCCTCTAAGTTACAATCCCAAGTGAATACTCTTAAGGAAGAGAAAGAGTAGATGAGATCTTTAATAGAGAATATTCTTGGTTGTAAGGAACCTTCCCCTGTCTACATTGTGTTCCTAAATGAGAGGTATTTATTGTTTAAATCCAGGGCCCTAGCATCAGGGAAATATCATAAGATAACATCACCCCCAAACATTTCTAAAAGTTTTTTATGAAAGCAATAATGAAGGAAAAAACCTATTATGTGAATTGTATCAGCATAATATCCTCCTTAAATTTGACTCGGAATGGAACCCAACACCCTTTATTGGAGATATATAGTTAATAGATTTCACATCATTTTTGAATAACCATCTACAGTGGAATAATTCTCATTTTGTAGCTAAAAATAATTTGACTCATAACCTCTAGATAATAAATGAAATTCGCAATCCCATGATTTTCCCTACATTACATTATGCTTGGGCCAATTCCTATGCTAGTCATGCAAATTTCATGGCTAACACTAGAGAAGAGACCATCTCCTATTATACAAAAGATATAGAGTATTTAAAAGATGATGCCATGCAAGGGTGCATTGAAAGGTGGGAACAAAGCATAGAATAAATGAGAATGATGGATGCCTCCAATTACATGAACCCTAGAGTATCCCCGCAGAGGGTCAACATGTATATCCAGTGTATGAGAAAATGTGGGAATCATTGGGTTGGAATTTGATTCAAATATCCAATGATCTAGCTTCCTGCACCCAAATAGAAATTTGATTATGACCTAGATGAGGAGGTAGAAGCCAACTACTGGAAGGAAATAGAAGCTAATGGAGGATATTATCTAGTCAGTGATCAGGGACATAGATATTAAAGCATCAATAACCTCCATTACCGTGCATCTCATGAAGACTATAATTATGATTTATTCATCATTTTCTCCATTATTCTAGTTATTCCTTGAGTTGGTTCCTAACAATAATGATACACTATGTTCAAGGTAAGTGCTCCTGCAATTCTTGCCGCTTTATGTGATTTATGCTAGTGATTGAGGGAAATTAACCTTTCTATGTTAATTCATGAATATGCACAGCTAGCATCCCATGTTTATTATGTGAAGGTTGTTGCTACACAGTTTCTATTACACTCATTTTCGTTGTCGCGATGTTGCTACACCAATTTAGTTATGCTAGCATGATGTTGTTAGACCATTATAGTTACACTATCACAAAGATGATATACTATGGTGCTTACACCAAACATCAAGATTTTGCTACACCATTGATCTTGATGTTGCTACACAAGTTGTCATATGACATACGACAATGTTGATTATCCTACTGGTAGAATACTGGTGTGGATAAGAGATAATTGTCCTCTAATCGCATTCAATGGGTGCAGTTGAAACTTCCACATGTAATTTAGATAGTTGCAAGAATTTAGGAGTCCAGTTGAAGGTTGTTTTGAAATAGTTGTAATTGCATCACACTTTTAGTTTATAGTTAGAACTAAACGACTGTTTTGGGGGAAAAGGTGGAATAGTTTGAGAATCTTAGATTCTCATGGTTGTCCACGAATATTCTTATGCCTAGGATAGTTATTTGAATGATGTATAAGTATTACATCTCATTTGATAGAGGGAGTTTAAGAATATAGTGTAATGTTGCTACTATGTAACTCAATTCCTATTCAATAAAGAAAATTGAGTTAGGTTCCTATGTTTTCTTGAATATTTAACATAGCAGTTGTTGTTCGTTTTTCTAATACCTTGTCTAAGGAGGTAGGGATCCCTCCTTGGTTGGGTATTGTCGTATTTTTAGGTAGATTAGTTGTTTCATAGTTTTTTTCAGTTTTTTAGTGTTGAGTGCAAGTATACTTATTATTTTGTTGTTGCAACTTCATAAGGTTTATAATTCTAACCGGTATTTTTATTATTTTGTGTGATTCAATTAATTACTTATAAAAAAAATATGGTATGAATGAATAATTGGATTGCATTAAAGCTTATCAGAGTTTAAGACATGATTTTAGACCAGTTCACTATATCAAAACTTATCCTGAGGCCAATATTTTTCTAATTGCAATTATAGGGTTGATGAATATGATTAATAAGGTCACCTTATATTTCTTTTCTTGTTCCTACAAGTTATATCATTTTGAACAACAAGTAGTTTATTGTATGTTCTACAATTAGCAATTAGAATTAAATTTACTTTAGTTGAACTCTAGAGTAGATGTTTTCTTTCTACAACAAGTTCATTTCATAGAATTTCCTTTTCCTTCCAAGTAGTTAGTATACAGAAGAGATTGTTCAATTAAGTTATTTTGCAGTCAATAATTTTTCTTTGGTTTCCTTAAATCAATACTTAGTTCTTGTGACCTTGTAATACAAAATATTAAACAACACTATGAGCACCACTGGACCACATAAAACTTACTTTTTCATTAAATTAAGAAAGAGTAACCATGTGCATACCACTTTCCAACAAAAGAAAACCTACAAATATCATTGATCTTCTTCTTCATCCAAATCCACTTCAGTATCATATGATTCATAAATGGTGTTGAAAGGATTAGCCATATCAACACCATCATCAACTCCATTTTTGATAATATCATTATCAATATCATCATTGTGAACATTGTAATCTACATCTGACTCAACTTCTTCGGCTTATTCATCTAACACATCTAGCTCATGCTCCTATGCATGGCCATCTTCTTCTAAAACATCATACTTTACAATCCTTCCTCTTGGATCATATATAACAATGTACGACCAACCTGATTTACCTGGAACCTCTGAGTAAAATACCTGCTCACATTGGATTGGAAGAACACAAGTTTCTGTACCTAGCTCAAACATCCTCATATTGACCATGGTGAATCCATTGGTATGCTCAATAATAGCTCTTTTGAAATCACCTTCATTCATCTGTAACCTGTACCATTTGACCTTGAAGGGAACTAACTTGTAGTATTTAAAGTCACACTCAACTATATCATCCAAATACGCATAGTATCTATTTTCAAATACTCTTGGATGCCTATCACTTCTAGAGGAAACATTAGTGACTTGAAAGACTACAGTTATCCCACATCCATAAGTTTTCTTCTTGTCATCCAACTTTTTGATGTGAAATTTACGACCATTGCACCACATACACTTGTGGTGTTTCAACTGCCATTTGGATCTCCCCTTCAAATTTGTTGATGGAGTTGACATCCCAAATGCGAGGCACTTTCATATTTATTTCTAATTTAGGAAGATATTGAGTAATATACACCAAGGATTGATATACCATATACCCCTCTACCATAGAACCCATGGTACATGCTCTTTGTCTAACCAAATCCATCAATTATTTCAAGTGCCTCTCCACAATCCGCAATGACCTTGTGTGTACATGTCCGCACATTTCAATCTCCTCAACTTGGTGCATGAGGTACTATTCGTATGCATTGAAAAATGTTAGAGGCAAATACTTTTTCATGTCACACATTAGCCAATGTATTCATCTCCTCTAATACTTTATATATTCTTTATGAATTTCTTTAGATGACAACCACCTACACATGATACAATCAAATCACACCTTTCGACAAACAAGTATATACATTGCAAGAAAAATAAATGTCAACAAATTCTGCAACAAATTTTTTGCATATAGATTGTTGGTTACCTCATGTATTTTCCAAGCTCGTATATAACTTGTTTTATATTGTTGTCAAAGCTATCTAGGATAGATAGAGGTAGAACATACTATAACAAAAAAAGAATCATTATTTTTTTGTAAAGATAAAATAAATACTAAAAATAAGTATTAGCAATATAGAAATATACTAAAATAATTACCTTTATGAAGGTATTCTAGTCATGAGTTTTTACCCCACAAAAATCAACTTTCTTTGTTAAGATATTCTTTATGTTTGAAGAAAATCGAGTGGGAAATTTAATTTTTTGAATGACCTATTTTACAACATTACTTTCATGCTTTGTAAATAACCTTGGAAGACTATTTTGATGTACTCCATCGCTATTTGAATGGAGCACATTTGCATTGCATGATTGGATTCTTGAATGTCAACACAAATTTTACCTACTTTTTTCTTTGTCACTCCTGTTATGTTATACAACTTCAAAAGAACTTTATACTCAAAACGAGAACTCTAGCCATCAAAACCCATATTTTTGCATAAAAAACACCAAAAAACAACCCCGAACCAAAAAGTGTTGCTACCGGTAGCACCACTTTTTGATTTGGGGTCAAAAATATAGAAATGAACCAAAATATTTTTTATTGTTGTTTGCAAAAACCTTAAATTCAAGCTCTAAATTGAAAACTAATGATACCGGTAGCACACTTTTTCAAAAATTGGCATTTTTATATGATTTTATCATAATTGAAAGTGTGCTTTTTTTTGTAAGTAAGCGATAACACCTCTACTACTTATATCTAAACAAATATAGAGTAAAAATACATACAGGAGAGCCACTGCTCGCTCCACATTGGAAACCCCGAGCATGGTCGATTTTCATGCAGAGAGTTAATCAAAAAACAAAATACCCTGGCCTAACGACCCTCGAAGCAAAAGGAATCCCACTATTGTACCTGTGTCTACGTAAAGACAAGTTATACCATGAGTATGTGACCTTAAGCATCAAAAATTGACAAGAGGATGCAAAAACAAAGAGGATCCTGAATTCACCTCAAACAACAAGGAATATCCAAAGATCAACAGGTTGTCAGGGGGTCCCTCCTAGATGACATCGCCTCATCTCGAGGTAGTTCCTTGGAGAGATCCAGGTAATCCTTCAGAGCCGCTTTAAGCAGTCGTATCCCCAACGTGTTGGTATGCTGACCACCCTTGATTATCTGGATGGCCTCCCAAATTTATTGAGCTAGCTGTTGCCGCGCCTGGATGTCCCGAGCCAAGAGAATCTGCACCGCCCAAAATGGGTTGGCTATCAAAGCTCAAATTTCCCTCGGGAAGTCACCCTCCTCCAGGAGTATGAATCCCATTTGGTCAGGAAGTTGGTGGCCCTCCACTTTGACTAGAACCCCAATGACTAATGGCCCTCAATATGGGATCCATAACTCCTCGACCCAAAGTATTCAAGAAATAGAAATTCACTAATTGATTCAAACGATTCTCAGAATGCCACACTATTTGCATGACTATACCCATAGGTCCACGGGTATTTATAGAGTTCCTGGGTGGTAATAGGAGGTAGAGCATCCTCGGAGCAGAATGATTATCCCCCATCCCTGCATAGACCATGAGCCTAGCCTTCATGGCTTTGTACCTATTGATTGCCTCCAAATCTGTGAAATATGCCATCTCGCATGCTTGAACCTTTTGGGGGCCATACACCCGCTTCAATGACGTACTACTAGAATTATTGTCTGTTGCATGGAAGTGGTTACCCATCGTGAGGCCAACTTCTTTCTTGAAATGGTAATTAAACTTGATGGTGCCAACTGAACCTGGAAAGGACTGATGGGTTCCCATTTAATGATGTAATGGAGTGTAAGTACCCCTGGCGGATCCTTGTTCCATTTCGTTATCCGCTACTGTCCCTTCTCCTTCTCCACCACTTGTCCTATTGTTTCTGTCATAATGAGTGATAGTGGGATAAGACGTGGCTGTGAAAACGGATGTCGTCATCTCCCCCCAATGCCCATTAACTGATGTTGCTTCGCTGCTCTCCCCGTGGGCTATTATCGGGTTTCCAACTATCCATCTTATGTCTTGGAGAAGAGATGTGTCAAAGTTCGAGGGAGCTTTCGCTTCATTGCTGGGCCGGCTGGCTTCCTAGCATGGCATTCTGTCCTGGTCCCCCTCCATGCAGTGAGCCAAGTGGCCTAGATCTTCACTAACCATTGACTCACATCTCCTCTGCAAATCATGGTCTTCCATGTCCTCACGCATCACACCGAGGAAGGATATGCGTGCTCCCACCCCTTTGTTGGCTAAGGCATCCGTCACCTTGTTCCCATTCCGATGTATGTGCGTAAACTGTATAGCCGGGGTGGTGGCTAACAGTCTCCTTAGATCAATGAGCCTACTCTCCCATTTCCAATTGCAAGAAAACCTTGGCAATGGCTGAACATTGTTGAATGTGCCTCACGGTGGAAATGATAATTAAGGAGTCCCCCTCGACAACTAGAGGCATCCACTCCTTCTGTAAGGCCCATCTTAAGCCGCTCACCATTCCTTCTAATTCGGCCACGTTATTAGTGTTTTCTCCTATGTCACCCCAGAATGTGCTGACAATTGTTCCTTCTACAGTTCTGATCACTCCTCTGAATCCAGCTAGGCCTGGGTTTCCTTTCGGGGCTCCGTAAGCTTGAACGTTCCTTCTGTCGAGCGCTGCCACAAGTCTGGACTAAGAGGAGGTGCGACCACTAGGCGAGATCATCCAATGCTTGCCGGTAAGTTATAGATGCCCCAGTCATTCAGAATTTTTCTTTATGCACTGTCCGTTTTCATGGATTCTGGAGTCCACTGACTTAATGTTAACGATTCCTTTAAATGAATTTCCAAAATATTACAGACCGCTTATATGGTTCTTGTTTTGTCTTCAAAAACTCGCCAATTCCTTTCTTCCATAATTCCCAGACTACAAAACCCGGGAATAATTCCCACATCCTATTCAAAATATCATTTTTAAAAGCTTGGAAGGGCCAGTTGGTCAAAGTTAGATCAGGGCGTCCGCAGACCCTAGCATTTTTTCGGAAATGCTCTTCCCCCTTCTCCCACAGGAAGGAAGCCATGGGACACGAGTCGAGAAGGTGGTTAATGGTTTCCGAATCCTCCTCAAACATGATGCATCTAGGCGGCCCTACCATCCCCCACCATTGAATGTTTTCCCATGTGAGAATGCGCCTTCGCAATAATAACCAGCTAAAGGAGGCAATTTTAGGCCACCAATTTCCTTTCCAAATCTTACACCATTTTTCCTTAGTCGCCATGCTGTGAATTTCCATGTACAATCCCATGGATTCTTTGAGAGTAAAATTGCTCGTGTTAGAATACCCCTAGTGAAATTTATCCAGGCCAACCACCTTGGGGATCCTACGTTTACACAGTTCCTCATAGAAGTTGTCCAAGTTCTCGTCAGGGGCACAGGATTGCCACCAAGATTTTGGTTTCCATATCCTGAAGTGGGCATCTGTTGTCATAGGTTCCCAAAAATATTTCACCCTCTCTAGAGGACTGTTTTGAAGGTAGAGAAGTAACTTGGGATGTCCTCATGGTTGACCAGACAAGGTAATTGTTTCCAGGCATCCCGCAAGAAAGAGGCCGATGCTCCATCTCTAATATCCCAAAATTGTGCCTTTGGATGAGACCCATGTTTTCTTGTGCCGCTTTCCAAATACTCGATCCCGGTAAATCCTCTTCAAATCTTATCAGTTGATGCATGAGCCACTAAGATGCGTACTTAAAGTGCCATAGTTTCGCCCATGGTTCCTCGGTATGTGTAATCTATCTCTACCATATTTTAGCACCCATAACTTTGTTTGTGCTTACTGGATCCCGCGGTCCTAAACCTCCTACGTATTTTGGTTTGCACAAGATATCCCACTCGACCAAGGCACACTTCCTATGCCCTTCCGATCCACCCCATAATAAATTCCTTTGAATATTATGGATTTGCTTGAGGACAAATTTGGGGGTGGCTAGAACTAAGAAAAGGTAGAAAGGCATGGCCTGAAGCACTGATTTGACCAGGATGATGCGACTTGGGAAATTCAGGGCTCTGAAGGTCTAGTGGCCGAGCTTTTGGTTGAGTTTGTCCAGCAAATCCTTCCAATAAATTTGACGAATAGTGGAATCCACTAGATGAGCGCCCAAATACTTGGAGGGTAGGATCCCTTCCGAGAATTCTAAAATCCGGAGGATGTTTCTTCTCGTTATTCTCGGGGTATTAAAGAAATACGCCTGAGATTTCTCTTTATTGATTTCTAAACCACTAGCCTCAAGGAAGGTATCCGGCCCTTCCTTTATGCCTCTAGCTTCCTAAACAGTAGAGGGTCCCATCAGCATGGTGTCATCAACGAATTGTTGGTGATTTTTTGGGTCCATCCCTTCGTTGAGGTTAAGCCCGCAGATCTGTCCCTCTCTTTGCAAAGCCTTGCGCATACGACCTATCCCCTCTGCAATGATAATAAATAGGAAAGGCGATAGGGGATCTCCTTGACAAATTCCCCATGAGGCCTGGAAGGGCTGTGAAGGTGTACCATTGACCAAGATCGAGAAGAAGGTCGAGGAAACAAGACTCGTCACCCAATCTGTCCATTTATCCTTGAAGTCGAAGGTCCTGAGGACCCCTGCTAAGAATTTCCAATTAAGTTTGTCATAAGCTTTAGAAAGATCGAACTTTAGAAACATACCTGGAATTTTTCTCGTCTTCAAGGAGTGGATAGTTTCGTGCACCAAAATGATGCCATCCATAATCTGCCAACCTTCCACAAAACCGGCTTTCTCAGGTGAGATGAGAAGCGAGAGGAGAGGGAGGATTCTGTTGGATTTTACTTTGGTAATGATCTTGTAAATTACATTGCACAGTGCAATTGGTCTGAATTTCCTGGGGTCCTCCATGCCAGTTTATTCAGGTATAAGCATAAGGAAGGTGGCATTAAGGGATTTCAAAATGATTCCCTTCTTCCTGGAATCTTCGACTAGGGCCAACACTTCATCTTTCATCCAATCCCAGCAGGAGTGGAAGAAATTCGTGGTGAACCCATCAAGTCCCGGGGCTTTATCTGTTTCCATTTGTTTGACCGCTGCCTCTAGTTCCTCCATGTCTTTGGGATTCATTAGCATGAGGTTGTGATCATCTGTTATGACCCTCAGTATGTGTTGAAACACTTGAGATTGATCCTCGCGCCTATTGATGTCAGGTTCCTCCAAGAGGTCTGCGAAGAATCCATTCAAGATAAGTTCAAGTCTTCTTGAGTTTCAGCATGTGTGCCATTTGTTCGCTTAAGCCACACCATATGATTCCCTTGGCGATGTTGGATAGAGGGTTTGTGGAAGAACTTAGTATCGCATTCCCCTTCTTGCAGCCACTGATTTCTTTATTTTTGCTTCCAAAGGATTTATTCCTGCTTCTCACGCAAATTAAGCTCCTGAAGAAGGTGTTGCTCCTGAGTTGTCGCCTCCTAAGTGTAACCCTGGGTCATACCTCTCTGCTGTACCTCTTGCATTTTTCATTCCAACCATTTTTTTTCTTGGAAGATGTTCATGAAGGATTCCAAGTTCCAACGCTTGATTTTCCCTTTTAGGAGCTTAATTTTTTGTTGGAACTGGTACATGAGCATACCCTTGATGTGGGTTAGCTCTAACCACCAATGATGAAGTTTCTCTGGGAGATCTGGATGGGTCAGCCAAAACTGTTCAAACCTAAAAAGTCTGCAAGGGTTCTCCCCAACCCTCGACTAATCCAGACTTATCGGCCAGTGATCAAAGCCTGTAGAGGGAAGTACTACTGCTATCAGCTCGCCTCCTGCCAACATAAGGAATTTCAAAACTAGGAAACAGTATAAGCGACAAGCAATGATCCTGTTTCCCGTCCGCTTATTATTCCAAGTGAAAATGTTGTTGGTTGTTCGAAGATCAACCAGTTCGAGGGTTTCAATGACTTCATTAAAGTGATCGCTTATGGGATTCAAGTGCTAGATTCCACCTTTTTTCTCCTCTAAAGTGCGTATCAAGTTGAAATCCCCCCTAGAATCCAGGGTTGAGGACCAGCCAACTCTTTTATAGTGTGCAGAGAGTCCAAGAAGGGGTTTTTTAATGGCTAAGGAGGGCCCATAAATGTTTGATAAAAATCCCCTAATCTTTGTGCCAAAAACATGAAAGGAGGTCGAGAGGATAAACTAAGAGGAAAAAAAGCCTGAGAGGGAAACCTCCTTGGGATTCCATAGAATTCCTATCCCTCCAGCTTCTCCTCTGGCATCAATTTCCATGCCCTCACAAATGGGCCATACTTTCCTTCCAATAACTTTTAGTTCTGCTTTCGAACATTTAGTTTCTTGAAGAGACATTATGACCGGTTTTTCAATCTCGATTTTCCTTTTTATAAGACGAATCTTCATAGGGATTTTACAGCCTCTAATGTTCCAGGATGTGATCCGCATCTTATATCTCCTTGGGGGTTGACGCGATGGCTGCTTTAATGGTGGGATAATGTCCTGAGGTGACTAGCTTATCCCCTAATAGTTGGATTCTCTGAACATTACTGTGTCTGCCCTTTTTTTCCTTTCTACCTTTCTTTTTCCCTTCTGATTCCTTGAGGGATTACGAGGCTATGCCCAGATACTTGAAGTTCTTTGTCTTTAAAATTGATTCCTCCAAAAAGGTAACCTACTTATGCGAGATGGATTCTGGGTTTTTTTCATACACGGTCGCCTCCAAATCCTCCAGATCCAACTCTCCTAACTCCATTTCTTCCCCTTCGTCACCTAGTGGGGGTTCCTCCGTCATTATTTCTTCTTTTTTTGTTTCATGGGTTGGTTTGTCCAAAGAAGAAGGGTGTGGCTCTGAATCTTGATTTTCTTGGCTCTTACCTTCCTTGAGGGTTTCTCTTGCTTTTTTTGGTTGCAAAACTTTGAATCTGTTATGGGTCTGAGGTTTTTTGTTAACCTCGGGTCTTGCTATCCTCTTAGCCGCTCTCTTCTTGGTAACCACTTTGGTGAACCCTTCTGCATTTTTTCCTTCGAGATTTTTATCTTCACCGGGATTATTATTAAGTGGGAAGTCACGAAAGAGATTCCCATGTTCATGGAAGCGTCTGCACTGGAAAGGGATCTGCTCATAATCAATCGCTTGAAACCAATCCTCGTCATCCCAAGAGAGCTCAATCCCATCGGGTATATCTTGGGAGATATCCATGTAGAGACATATTTTGGCATACAATGTATATCTCATCTCCTTTGTCTTCTCTGAGACTTTGACAAATACTCTCGGCGTGTTTCTAGTATTGGTGAGGATCTCCTCTTTCCAATATTCTGAGGGTAGGGAATACAAATGGATCCAAACCGGTGCAATGGTTAGGTTCTCCTTGTCAGGGTTGAAGTGCTCTTTCCATGGCCGTAGGTATAGGCCTGAAGAATTAAAGAAGGCCCATTGTCGAAGATTCGAGATCGGTCTGCCTCATTAAAGAAAATTATAGTGAAGAAGCCTTTAGAACCGAGCTAAAGATCATAGTGGCCTTGAGGTTTCTATCTTGTATTAATCCACTAGACCAAATCCTTCTCCGCCGGCCATATTCCTACAAATTTACCTATAAGAGCATGATATTTCATGTACTGGATATCCTCTCAAACCCGGTCCGAGCGAATCTAAACCTTGGGAACTATTTAAGATTTTGGCCTACATTTCCCTGGTTTCCCATTTTCAACTTCCGAAGGGGTAGCTTTGCTTAAACCACTCGACCCTTCTCCTCCCTTACCCGCAGGGAAGTCAGATCCCTGTACAGTAGATTTTCCTTTTGCCTTTTCCGAGCTCGGAGGAGGAGACAGTTCCTCCCCACCCATGTGTTCACCCATACTGACGTGCCCTTCCCCCAATGAGAAGGTAGAGGAGCCTGGCCCTGACCGAAACCTACAAAAAATAGATCAAACCTGCAAACCCTAGTTCACCATGAAACCTACAGCCTCCTTCACTCTCCCAACATTCTGGAAAGTGTGCTTATTTAATCTCTTAGTAACACTATATAAAACTTGCATTAAGTTAAAACACAAATTATTCAAGAAATAATTTGACCACTATCTTCATATAAAATACAAAAATATATGATGTTCATCATAAAATAATATATTAAACCATAAGACGTAGAAGTAATTCATATAAAAATTCAAGCACTCCTTTAGAGTTGCCATACAAACAATGGCATATTAATAAAAAAGACAAAATGTTTCATGTGCAAATATTCAAATCAACACATGGATTCTGACACACCATCAGAAGCTACATTTTCTCCAAATGAATGACTGGATGAAGATGTAGATGACCCGTATTATTCTCTACTATCATTGAGTGCACCATATGAATCTTCATGTATGACCAACATTTCATATTCCATATTCCTTCTAGATCTACACCTTGGTTTAGCAAACTCCCATGTTGCAACTATTTATGGTGCCAACAATATTTTGATAATCTCTATAGTCTTGGAGCGAAGAGAGCCTTTCCTTGTCAATTGGAAGTCATAAACTAGTATGTCAACATCCTCTAATTTCAAAATGTCTATGCGACGATGATTTACATTTTCACCCTTTCTTTTTCTCTTTTTGCAAACCTTTTTCTTGATCACCATCTTCGACTTGTACACACCATCAAATGGGTGTGTGTATGTTGCATACCAATGTACTTCAATAGATATAACTTCTTCATTTTTTTTATTGACCTTCATAACTTTTTCAATCCATAATGGATAACCACGTGGATCTTCTGTGGCCAAAACTACAATCATGCAACCCTCCTTAATATCTTGTACTAAGCCTCTGTAAAGTTCTTCCAACACCTCACATTGTGCAGATGATCTTCTAGACCCAGTTTAAAATTCCCTTTCTTCTTGTTGAGAAGGATCAACACCTTCAGGCTTAACATTTCTCTCCTCATTTTCATTTGACATACTTTGTGGCCAACCAAATGGAGTCTTCAAAAAAATATCTCCATTTGTAGAGTTTGTAATTATGTCATTTTGCTCCATCAAAAATGACTCCCACCAAACAGAATCAACAACATCAAAATAGTCATATGTATCTTTGATATATTTTTTGATTTCTTCCAAGCATTGAGAAGAATCAACATCTCTATTTTTTCGGCGTGAATTTTGAATCTCAAGAGATGATTGCAACAACGATAACTTTGAAGCATACATTTAACGACCTGGGATGAATTTCAAAAATGCTAAACGTGATGTAGGCCCCCATTCTTCACTTGTTGAGTAATTCTTACCCCATAGTAGTGTTTTCCCATCAATGGAGGAAAATCAAGTTTGTTGTCTTGTAAATCATCGCTTGGAGGAAAATATTGGCTTGGAGGGACATCATCGTTTGTGCCTTGAAAATCCTTGCTTGGAGGAAAATCTTGGCTTGAAGGAAACTCAATGTTATGCCTTGAAAATCATTGTTGATGCTTTGAGAATCATTTCCTTGACCAAAATCATCATTGGTGCCTTGAAAATCATCACTTTGAGGAAAAATTTCATTATCTTCCTCAGTGTAATTAAAATCTCCACATGGAGGAAGCTCTTCATCATCATTGATTAATGCCTTTAAAATCCTCACTTGAAGGTAAATCATCATCGATGCCTTTGAAATCCCCACTTAAATGAAAATTTCCATAATCTTCATGTACATCTTCATACATTGAGATTGATTCAGACGAGTCCATGACTTTTCACTAAAAAGTATAAGAGAATGAAATTTTCTCACACTCCTCAGCAAAAAGTACAATGGTGCAACTATAAACCCCCAACAATATTATAGCTAAAAGAACAAATCTTCCCTCCAAAATTTTGCCTCCCAAGCATTCCCTCCAAAATTTCCCTTCAAAATTTTCCCTCCAAAATTTCCTTACAAAATAAATCACGCATTTCAAACACAATCATAACATTATTAAAAGTAATTTAATTTATCATATAAAAATTGTAATAATACTAATAAAATGACATTTAAACAATGTTATCCAAACTTTTTAATACAATATTATTTATTTACATTAATATTTTAAACCAAAAGTCACAACACTAGTCAAATTTCATTTAATGCCTTCTTCTCTAAATTTAGAGATAATGCATTAGCTAATTACACACTTTTTCTTTTTTTTTAAACCAAAACAGTTAAATTTTTTTTATATTGAAAATAGGAGAAACACGACTGGGCTAATGCCAATCAACCTTTCTTACAAAGCCAACATGTTTATCAGTCAGAGGTTTCAAAATCCTGTTGTTACAAAACTCTAAAGGATGCCCTCTTACGGGATGGGAGACCAAAGAGGGGGTTCTTCATTCAGAATCAGAGCAGCTTGGGCTAGAAGACACCCCACATTGACCCTAGTATCAGCTTCCTGGTTTTCACTCCATAGAATATGGAAGGAGGAGACAGAGTTTAAATTTAGCAACAAGTTTCGAACCCTTTGCAAAGTCTTATTGAGCGCCGCATTATTGAAGTGATCATCATTATTTAAAATTTTAATGAGAATTTCCGAATCTCCAAATATTTGAATGACTTTATCTCTGTTCCCATGATATATCTGACAAGCTTTTAGCAGACCTAGAATTTCATCCTGGTTATTTGTTCCCTTCCCTAATCCCCAGCAGAATTTGCCCTTGTAATGCCTGTCGGGGGCATAGAAAACCCCACCTGCTCCAGCTATCCCCGGGTTACCTTTCGTTGCTCCATCAAAGAAGAGAGTGGCTTTACCTTGGTTCTTCCACCATTGTTGAAATTCAGGATCAGTGCGCCGAATCTGCCATTCAGGATAGCTGGTTGGACGGGAAGGTATCTTATTCCTAATTCGCAACAATGGAGCCCCAATCCAGCTTTTCTCAGCCAGAAGAAGCGAATTATCTTTGCTCATTGGTCGATTTTCCACCGACTCCAAAAGCAATGCTTTGATTTTCATTACAAAAATTGTTGGATTGCATAACATGTTATTGAAAATGCTCTCATTTCTGGCTAGCCACACTTCCCAGCAAAGGTATTTTGGGGTTGCCATCCAAATTTTGGCCCATCAAGATTTTCTTTTAATCACCCAGGGATAACGCTCCGTCCAGGTAGAAAATAATAAGAAAATATTGGTTTGAGATGGAATTGAAACATTGAGGCCCTGCATAGCCTACTGCCACACTTCCTGCATTAATAAGAAATCAATAAAGCAATGCTCACTGGTTTCCTGAGCTGATTGACAGAGTGGGAACCTATGCAGTCCAAGGATTCCACATTTTACAAGGTTCTCTCCAGTCAAAATTCGACCATGCGTTAGAATCCAACAGAAAAAAAATAATTTTTGGAATTCCAAAAGAATCCCACACCTGCTTCCACACTGTGCTTGAATGATTCTGAATTTGCTGCTTCTGGAGTTGCTGCTTTTGGAGGGCAGCAAATCCCTGCGAGGATGAGTAACTCCCCGTCGGACCCCATCCCCACTTATCCCTGATTCGCTAATGAACCGGTGCTAATCCAACTAGATCAACACACAAAGTACTCAACTGCGATTGCAATCTGTCTGGCGGCCTTGGCATCTTCCATTCTTGCCAATTTCCAGTCTGCTCCCAATGGGAGATGTCAGCGAGTTTCAAAATGCCGTGATTGGTGAGCCAACATCGAATTTCATTGATTTTTACATTATTCTTGAGAGGTTGACAGCCCATTATAATATCATCCCATAGCCAAATCTGCCTTCCATTGCACGATATCCGATATAGATGATTTTTAAAAAAATCCCAGCCATTGCGACAAAGTTTTCACACCGAGGTGCCTTTAGTGGCTCTTCCTTTCTCCACACTGTTCATTGAAACTCCATTCAAATATTTTTTGATTAATACTTGACTGACCTGATGATTGGGGTTAGCGAAGATCTTCCACAATATCTTGCCACCGAGTGCCAAATTAGCAAGACCGGGATCTCTGACCTGCAGACCTCCTTCAGAAAAAAGGTTTTTTTACTTTGTCTCAGCTCACTAGATGAAATTTTTTAATATTCCCCTTCCCTCCTTGCCACAGGATTGTTCGGATTAACTTTGCGACCTGCTCAGTAATCATTTTGGGGGCCAACAAAAATGATGCCTGATCAATGGGCAGTGAGGATATGACTACTTTAATAAGAATTAATTTTCCAACAGTGGTGAGCCACTGTCCTCCCCAAATTGTCATTTTGGACTTGATTTTGCTTATGACCTCAAGCTAGTGGATTGCCTTAGTGGTGTCTAGGGTTATAGGCAAACCAAGATATTTAAACGTTTCCCAATCTGCATAGCCTGCATAGCCTAAGAAGTGGGCAATCCTCTAGATGGCAGAATGAGAAACATTCCAGCCATACACCGCACACTTTTTCCTATTGACCAAAGCTCCCGAGACTCTGCAGAAAGATTGGATAACATCATTGAAGACCTTTGCAATTGATACAGAGGCACCTCCCAAAAGGAGAGAGTCATCAGTGAAAAAGGCGTGGTTAATGGGTTTGAGGTCTTTCATCACGCAAATTCCTGGAGCTGTTCCTGCAACCTTCTCTGTGGTCAACTTACGACTGAGAGATTCAACCATCAAAATATATAAGAAAGGAGACAAAGGGAAACCCTGCCTTATGCCCCAAGTGCTTTGAAAATATTCGGCTAGCCTACCATTCACTAAAGGAGCTATCCAAGGCCTGTCTATATAAGCTTTGATCAACCTTACAGAATCATTACTAAATCCAAAAGAAAGGAGGACTTGAAACAAAAATGAGTGTCTAACACGGTCAAAGGCATTAGCCATATCAAGCTTAATAATCATACCTTGTTCTTTGCGTTGATGGCTTGAATGAATGGTTTCCTGTACAAGAGTCACATTGTCCGTGATATGCCTGCCTTTCACAAAACCTCCTTGACTGGATGAGATGAGCTTTCCGAGCAGTGGTTTGAGTCTATTGCCCATGAGTTTTGACAGAATTTTATAAGACGCATTGCACAGCGAGATAGGCCTATACCTATCAAAGGTACCTGGGTTTGACTCCTTGGGGATTAAATCCAGAAATGTAGAATTGATGCTGCCACCAACCTTGTCTTTTTGGAGGAAACCCCTGATCATACGAATTAAATCCAACTTGATAACATCCCAGCAGACTCTGTAGAAGTGGATGGAAAAGCCATCAGGCCCCGGGGCTTTGTCTGGCTCCATTGCCCAAACAACGTTGTTGATTTCAGTTTCAGTGAAAGGCTTAACCAGGCTTTCATTATCTTGCTCCCCTATCAATTTCAGGATGTGAGAGAGGCATTTGGGGAATTCCTCCTCAGAATTCACTCCTTCTTCGGTGAAGAGCACCTAAAAATGTAATGTAGCAGCCTCTTTTAATTGAGCATTTCCTTTATGTATAGTCCTGTCAAAAGCTGTGATTTCATCCATGTGATTACAGGAGAGGCGAGCTTTAAACTGTTTATGAAAGAAAGGTGTATTTCTGTCTCCCGCTTTCAGCCAGAGACTTCTAGAATTAAGCTGCCAATACTCTTCCTCGTGCTTGTAGGATCAAAGGGTATTGAGCTGGACAGCTTGTTCATTCTGAATATCAGCAGGGGTGATGTCTTTAGATTCCATTTCTAATTTCAAATCAATCAGCTGGCTGGTAGACTTCTTTCTACTGCTAGTGGGTGAGACCGAGGGATTTTTAATCCAGGATTTCAAAGCCACCTTTGTAGCCTTAACTTTCTGCTCCCAGACATAACTTGGTGATCCATTGACAGCAACACTCCAGGATTTGATTATAATATCCATGAATCCTTCTCTTTCATCCCAGTAAGGATTAAAATGAAATGGAATGGGCCCCAATCTCTCTGCTTCTTCAAAATGCAGTAATATTGGCTTATGATCCGAAGTCAATTTCTGCAGAATTGTAGAGGATATGATCTTGTTTTCAAGCAGAAAGGAGCTCTGCAGTAAGAATCTATCCATCCACGCAGAGATATGATTATCCCCAACACGGTTATTGGTCCAGGTGTATAATCCTTTTTTTGGTTTGAAATCAATTAAATCCCACTGATGGATAAATTCTTCAACTACATGAAGAAGTCGATCTCTATTGCTGACTCCACCACACTTCTCTTTAGGCTCAAACAACAAATTGAAATCTCTAGCTAGAATTATATTCTTAGGAGAGCGCGCCTCTAGAAAGGCGGACAGAGTTTGCCAACACTCTCTCTTTTCAGCATAATATATAGGAACATATAAATTGACAAGAGCTAAAGACATCTTACTTACCTTGTGCCTGAGCTCCATGTAAATCCAGTGCTGAGTCTCAAAATAGCTCTCAAGATGAAATTTATCATCGTTCCACAGGGTGGCAAGACCGTCGGAGGAACCCCTAGCACTAACAGCCTTCCCTTCATTCTTTTTCCAATTCAATTTACTAAGCCGAAGAAGGGCTTCCCCTTCAATTTTAGTCTCTCGGAGCATGAGAATTTCTGGAAACTCCGATTTTACCAAGTTTTTTACAACTTCAATTTTTACGGGATTCCCCAATCCTCTGCAATTCCAAAAGATGAGTCGCATTATTTACCAGGTTGAGAAGGAGGAGGACCTCCCTTTCGTACTCTTGTTCTGGTTTTTCTTCCAATGGACATTTCGATGGTAGCTTGGTTGCCTTGCATTTTTTGTCTCTCAGATTCTTCCTCTCTAGCATCTTTGAGAGATTTTCTTCCTGCTTTTTTCATAGGTCTCTCAAACGTCTCATTTTCCGATGAGCCATAGTTTTCCAATGGCTTCTTCATGGTCATTTCAGCATAGGAGGGTGGGGAGGAGGTTCCACTTGGGGAATGAGCTAATGGTTTGAAATTAACATTCATTTCTTTGTCCCCTTCTAGAGGAATGGTCTGCTGCTCTGTTTCCAAAATAACAGAATCTGGCATGTCTTCCAAAGTGCGTAGAGTATCAAAGGAGTTTTTAACAGCTGCTGGAGTAGGTACTATGATTTCTACCCTTGAATTTTCCGCTGTAGTGCTTCCTTCACCATTTTGTTGCCCTGCTAAGGAAGAAATCTACCCCTTCACTATATCTTTCCCTTTTTTGCTAATGTTTTGTTTTGACTTGATTGTTTTACTCACTTGAGTCCACTGCTCTGCTTTATTTATTGCCTCCTCTTCTTTAGTTCTCTTCTTGCAATCTCTGGAAAAATGGCCAAAAGCGTGGTAAAATTGGCATTTAAAGGGTAGTTGTTCATAATCCAAGTCTTGGATATGTGTCCAGTCTCCTATTGTCAATTTAATGGCTTTCGGGAGACCGATTTCCAAATCGACCTCTACACATATTCTTGCGCAAGAATATTGATCCTTACAATCAGCTCGATCAATGAATTTATCCAGGGTATTGCCAATTGATTCAAGTGACTTCAGGTTCCAACAATGAAGAGGGAGGTGGGGTAGGCGCACCCATACCGGCAACACCGACGGCACATCCTATGTAGGATCAAAGTCAGGAGTCCAATTGTTCAAATACAAGCCCTGAGGACCCATAAAATAAAGACCATTTTGAAATATGAGATGTCTGTCTTCTGCATTTTCAAAGACTATTACAAAGAATCCCTTTCCCACCATGTAGCTTCTGATACCTTATGTTGTAAGAGGTGTCTAATTTCCCTGTATCCAAGCCTCAACCACTCTGGATGAGGGCCACAATCCCGAAAACTAGCCTATTAATCCCCTCTCGACGAGGTTCAGGGTAGATCTGCACTCTTCAGCTTCTGGTAGGGCTACAGAAGGGATGTTGTCCAATTTTCTAACAAACTTCTGCGATTCATCTCATTGTTTCCTCTTTCCACTATTTGCAACCAGCTTCCTGAAGGCAATGATTTCAGGTGGGATTTCAGAGTCCCCCTTTGGTCCCATGATGAAGTCCCAAGAAACTATACGATCCCCATAATCCTCCAGAAACAGTTGGTTCTTCCAGCACCCGGTTCACAGTAATGGAAGCCTGTCTTTTTCTCTTCTCCCGCACAAGAAAGATCAAGAAACACCAAATCAAGACTTGACTCCAAGGAGACAGACTTCATAAGCTCTGAATCCCCCCACTGTATCACACAGGTTTTCCTACCATTCAACACTACTCCCACTCCCAAGGGATCAAGCGAACTCTCCAGACTGAAGGCAAAGAAGTCCACAAAGAAACACACAACAGGAGCTCCTATAGGTGCTAACTCCTATGCCAAGAACCGATCTACTTTTGAAAGAACTCCCTAACTTGCACCCTTGCGCACACAAGTCCTCCGAGACCGATCCAAGGAGAACAGCTCCAGGGGGAAAGCTCTCCACGAGCTCTGATAATTCCCGCACAAATCCAAAATGCTGCCTCAGTTTTGAAGCAGTTCTTGGAGCGAAAAAATTCAAATCAGTATGTCCATTCCTAATTACACACTTTTTAATCCCACATTCGTAAAACAAATAAAGTTAAACTTAATATTAGCCATATAAACTATTTTGATTTTCTATTATTCACGTTTAAAATTTAGGGTAATTTAATAGTTCTTTGAAGGTTAGTTATATATTTTTTTTAAATAAATATTTCTATTTTATATTTCCTTTGGCAATGTTTGTTCTGTGCTTTTGTCATTTCATTTTAATCCCACATTGATAAAACGGTAAAAAAAACTTATTTTATGCTATATGAACGCAGTTTGGTTTTCTACAGTCACCATTTGCAAACAACAATCCACAAGGATTTGGAGACCATCGAACATCTTCAAATATTTTCAAGGTTAGTTAAATTAAATTTTTAATGTTTTAATGCAATTTTTTTTCCTTTGGGCTTCGGCATGCCCTCTATAAAACCTGGGTAATTTTTTATTTTTTATTCTTATTTTGGCCCGAGGGCATAGGCTCCCATTGCATAGCCCACAGACTATGCATTGGGCGCCCAAAGGGCACCCAAGGGGAGGAGTGTAGCTCCTCCCTGTTGCAAAAGGGGTGGGTATAATTTTTTTTTTGACCCGCTCTTTTCGCAGCGGGGAGGAGCTCCACTCCCCTGCCACCCACCAAATGCCCTTTGGGTTCCCACAATGCTCGATGGGGTGGATTTGTGGGTTCCCTTTGGGCTCCCATTGTATAGCCTGGGGGCTATGCATTGGGCTCCCATTTCATATCCCCCAGGCTATGCATGGGGCGCCCATTTCATAGCTCGTGGGATACGCAATAGTCTATTAGCCACAATCTATTGCATAGCCCACGGTCTATGCAATGGGATCCCGTAGGAAATGCAATAGCCCATGGGCTATTAAATGGTGCACCCAATGCATATCCCTTGGGCTATGCTATGGTAATCCCATAGTATATCCCAAGGGCTATGCATTGGCCGCGGACAAGGCATAGTCCTTAGGCTATGCTAAGGGGCTCCCGTACCATAGCCCAAGGGCTATGCATTGGCCACGGGGGCACCAATGCATAGCCCTTGGGCTATTCTAAGCCAACAAATGTTGATCCCTATGGATATGCTACGGATGGTACGGGCGCCCGTAGCATTGCCCAAGGGCTATGTATTTAAAACAAAAATTCTCAAGCTCCCTCTACATTTAAAAAATTATTATGCTTTGTATAACTATATGTTAACAATTTTTTTTAAGTGCGACTATTTTTTTTTAAACAGATACTAAACTTTTTTTTTTGTTTCTGACTATAGGGAAAATGACATTAAGAAAGCTATATGTAAACATATCTGGAGCGAGATCGTCGATTAATTCATCGAAAAAAATAGTTGAGCCATATGAAAATGTTGCACGTGATGAAGTTGTACCTAGTGATGATTTAAAAGCCAAGAATGTTAGAGAATGGAAACACACACCAACTGAAGAGAAAATTGACTATTCTTGGTTTCTAAAAGAAAGATATCAAAGCAACTCGAAAAGTATTCACTTATATTGTGTTGGATTTGCATATCATAAAAATGATTATCACTCATTGGGATTGTTGGGAGATATTTGTTTGGTTCCAGGTAAAGACATTGTTTATGCACTAGTGAAACAAGCTAAAACCTTTGTCAAAATCTGGTATTCTTTGAAGGTTTCAAACTATAAGATGGAAGAATTTTTCACAGAATTTTATGCAGGATTTATGCACAATATTGAGCATGAAAGCCTAAGTTTCTATAATTTATATCTTTCTAAGATTCTTATACTTTGAATTATATGACCATGTAATAGATTTAATAAAATAATGTTTTTATTTCGTAGAATTTTGCTATGCCACTTCCCATATTCTGATTGGAATTTATTCTACAGAAGAAAATCCGATGGATTTCATTAATGCCCCTCTTCGTAAGGGAGAAGCACCAAAGAAGGGAGAAACACCAAAGCAAAACCAAGTGCAAAATGTTCCTAAAGAAGTACAAGCACAGAAAGGAAAAGGTATCCAACAATCAAATGAAGTACCTAGGAAGGTTACATTCAAAGGGATATCTCTCCCAACTGAACATAATCGACGAATTGTTGGTGATGACAATGTTACTTATGCTAGTAAGAGTAAGAGACACTCTTCTAAAAGACCTATGGATGAGGATGTTTCCATTCCTGATCAACAAGTTGTTCTTTTAGATACAATTTCTTCAAGACATAAAAGGAGGAGAGAATATGTTCAATCCAATGTTGAAAATCATAGTGAGAACCCGGGGGACAGTTTGGAAATCATTACTCCAAGTGGCGTTCTAGATGATGGTGTTGTTAAGACAACACAAAATGATATTCGAGATCGATTGCAGAGGGATAAGTTGGTTCACAATGGGAATACATTTGATTTAAATGTAAAGCAACTTTATAGACACACAGAAGGCCAACAGAAGTATCAAATTAGGAAACCACATCGCTTGCATGTTCATAACTTGAAAGCATTGATGAGGCACAATCCCTATGCACATGTGGTTGACTACCTAGTTCTTGTTTGTAATGTAGTCATTACGTAGTAGCAGTTGAAAGTATGAAGGTAAGGAAGAACTGCATTGTAAAGTTGAAACTCTCGATGTTTCGATCCCTACTCTGGGATCATCATTGGGATTCATTGGTCTCCCGATGATGATCCCAGAGTAGGGATCAAAACATCGAGAGTTTCAACTTTCCAACGCAGTTCTTCCTTACCTTCATACTTTTACCTAGTTCTTGTTGACCCAAAATATATTCATGTTAGATATGCATTTGAAGAATCAAAATGTTTTGATTACAACTACTATGTTTTGTGGGGAAATCATTCTACGGAGGTTAGAAGAGAATTGATGCAAGAGTTTCCAAAAAACCTTATTTTTCAAACAGTGAAATGTATCATTTACACTGGTTTAACAGATGTAGAAGAAAAACTATTGGCATGGGATCACAACACAGATAATGACTATAGGATTTCCATGACATTAGTTCAAAGGGTAGGATTTATCCACAATGAATTTGAACAAATATGTGGTGGGGATAGATCGAAAGTTGATGCAAATTTCCGGAAACAATATTGTATGGAAATAGGTATCCCTATTAAAGAGGACAATGTGAAATAGAAAGGTTTGAAAGGAAGTGATGAATTCAGAGTTGTAGATAACTCTATTCAGTTGGCATTTAGAATGGGCCCCATATGGGATTTGATTGATGACATATTTAGCATGTTGGAGAATATTGGCATAAAAAATCAGAAGGTAAAAAAAAGTTAAGCAGTTGCATGGAGCAGTAGTCAAGGAGGCCCTGATGTCAAGAATTTTCCAAAAGATATGACTATAACACCTTGGAGATCATTGCAAGGTGTGAAGATGGAAACACTTATATCTACAATACTTTCACGTGTAAAGTCATGTGAATTATCCATGGAAGGAATGTGCAATGATTTTGAAAAGTAAGTTTATAGGCTATTTTTAGTTTTTTAGGTTTATTTTTTGAGTTTAAGATTTTTTATTAAATGAGAATTGTGTTATTATTAGATGGCATTGTTACCGCCATTTATTTTACATCATGTATTCATAAGGTTTACATGAAAATACAAGATGATATGGTTATAATGTAAGGTGAGAAGAGTTGGGATGATGTCAAATGCAACTATCCAGATTCAAGCTCCATGGAAAGCTTAAAAGATTTTTTTGTTGCATACAAAAAGGTATGATGATTTATGATATTTTCTATTTTATTTATTTCTAAGTGAATTCATTTATATTTTATTACTTATAGATATAATTTTGTTTTCAAATATGTCAAAGAAGAATACAGTACCGGATTCTTTCAAAATTCATTTTCAAAGAGACAAAATAGATTGACAAAGAAGACAAGATCTTGCAAACGTTGAAATTGATGACACCCTTGATCATCACGTTTGGAATGGGCTCGACACTGTGCAATATAAAGTGATTTTGGGTGACCGTGCAAACATTTCAAATCTTGTTCCCAAAAAGGAGTACTCCCTAGTTATTGTAGATATCCCTCATGGATACAATATCAAAAACATTACTTATGATTGTGAGCCTTATGCATACCAATCATTCAATAAAGTGGTTTCATGATTTATGGACGTCACAACATCACCCCTATGGATATTTCTTGTTTTCCATTCAGATGTACAAGGAGGAGCAGTGCTAACAACCTTCAAGGATAAATCAAACTCAAGGAAACAACTGTATTGGTAAGATATTTGTAGTATATTATTAAACTTTTGAATTTAGAAACCAAAATTATTTTTCTATAAGTTAATTAGATTCTTATCTATTTGTATTACAGGCATAAGCCTAACATTCGTAGCTCCAACACTGATCCATTTATGAGTGATACTAAAAACATACATCTTGCATGTTGGACAAAAGATGAGACCTATGAAACTCTTTTAATCAATGAAAAGAGTGAAGGAAAATATAGTCAAATATTGTATTATAATGTTGTCGTTAACAAGTTGACATATGAAGAAAGATATTTGAAAGGAGAGACTGTAAACATCTACCAGACGCCACAAGCATTGATTAATTATCTCATAGATACTTTTTCAAGAGAAGGAGACTAGGTTTTAAATTTGTTCTCGGGATCAGGTAATATTTCTGATATTACATATGAAACTAGTGTCGTAATCTAAATTCAGTTATATATATTTTTTAAATTTATGTTTCATTATGTTATTTAACTTTTTTTGTTTTGTATGTGTTGATTAGGTACAACAATAGCATGTTCATTACAAAAAGGAAGAAATTACATATCCATTGATAATGATCTACTACAGTGCAATTATATCAAGCAAAGAATTAATGCTATGAAAGTTCTTCCAGATGAAATGCAGAAAGTTGGTTTGAAGAAAGGAGAATTTAGTGAGTCATGTGTGGCAAAGATGTCAAAAGAGCCTCATCCTCCTTTAAAAGGGATGTTTTCAAAAGATCACTTTGGGCATTTTGCAAAAGTAGAGGACCCAATGGAAGAACACATTGAGGTCCAGGAAGAGAGCCAACCAGTAGAAAATGTCAATTTTGATGAAGATTTTGGGATGCATGATATTGTTGATTAGTTTCATATTGTTGAGGAAAATGTCAAAGTTGACAAATTTTTTATAAGATATTTTGTGATGTTTTGAATTGAATATTTTATTTTGAGAATAACTATTATTTTTTTAATATGATATTTAGAAATATATGGTATACGTTTTGTTGAGTTTATGTGAATCATCACTTAATGGAAATAATGTTAAAGAGTATCATTTTTATACATCAAATAGCATAAAATACGTTGAAAAATGGTTTGAAATGTCTTTTTTCTCATTTTGTTTACAAATTTTCCCAAAAAATGACTTCTTTAAGATAAAATTTTAATGAAAAAACTTTGAAAATGCATGTATTTTTCGTTCTAACTAGCTTCTAAATCTTACAAAAATTCAAAAATGTGTGTATTTTTTTACTATAGCTAGCTATTAAATGTAGATTTTTTTGTAAAGTTTGGAAAATGGCCCTTGTAAATAAAAGTTATAATTTTCTTATGACCAATAAGTTTCAAAATCACAAAAAATGGCTCAAACTGAAAAATATTGCTACCAGTATACACACTTTTCGAAACGAAAGTAAAAACAACAACGAAAATTGACCCCCAAAAAAACGAGAACAATGTCGGGTTCTCATCAAGTTGTATAACATGTTTCCTTCCATCGGAGATTCTCCATAATGATTTTGTTACATTCTTCCCAATGTGCATTGTATCAAACAAGAGATATTTGTAGATGCTCATAATAGAGAAACCTGTTGAATTGTATGGGGTAACTTTTCATTCCCCGTGGAATCCCAACAATGCCTTGATGGACTTTATGAAACATAAATGAAATTACAACAATAATACTTAGATAAGGTAAACATTAACACAAATAAAAATTGAAAATTATTACATTCCAACTTCCATAGATGAAGTGTCATTCTTCTTGGTTTTCTTACATTTTTTTTTAGTAGTTCGATACCTATGGTTATTAGGGAGGAATTTCCTATACTCATCAAACACCTCATTTCCCAAACTTCTTGAATAGCGAGATTGCATCCTTGGACTACAAACTATACATGCACATTTGCCCTTTGTTTGAAGACTTACAATATACAAATTAATGTCAGATGTATAGTTATTTACCAAGGAATTTATATTTAAAAAACATGCATGATTATTTCATAAAAATATATACTATTAAAGTGTAGTAGTATGTTACATACCACAAAAATGTGTTATCCTTGAGATGCCATGAATTGTCTGTGTAAGTATTCAATGGAATTGAAATTGTGTTTTCCCTATTGGTATAGAGATGTCGTACTTAGTGATTCTAGCCCATAACTTCAGTAGCTCGTCCACAAGAGGCTCAATATATACATTCATATCTTTAACTTGGTACTTACCTAAATGGTTTAAAGTAATACACATAATTACTAGATGGATTGTATATATATAATAAATTAGCATGCAACAAACAAGACAAATTAAATGATACGTTCAACGAATATTGTAAAAAAATACCTGGAATAATAATTGTCAACATTATGTGTTCCCCCTTTATTGACATCCAAGGAGTAAGGTTATTGTTTATAACAAAAATAGGCCACAATGAGTAAATAGACCTAAGCTCGCCAAATGGATTGACACCACCAATTTCCAAAGAAATCCTAACATTACAAGGTTCTCCTTTAAAAATTGGCCATCTTTCTTTGATGATCCTAAATGCAGAACCATCTACAGGAATTCAAAGAACACCATCTTCACTTATTTTCCCTGCGTGGCAAACCATAAATAGTTCTATGCTTTGGCACCTGAACAGACACAGTAGACGTGGAATTATGGGAATATGACGAAGAAACTTGTGATGCACTTTTTTTGTTACTTGATCGGTTCTATATCTATTGGTTTTACATTGTGAACATTTAGTTTCCGATGCATATTTTCCATGATATATAAAATGATCATTAGGACATGCATCGTTGGCCTGATACTCCATTCCAATATATTTCATAGTGCCAGATAATTCTTGTTATGTGAGAGGTAGATTATTTGACAGTGGTAAAATAAATTCACCTAACAATCTACAACACAAAAAAGCTAGTTAATGTAAATAATAATAATCATAAATATTGCATCCATAATTTACACGGTAATTAACAGTAAAATAGAGAAAAATATTTTTTATGTATATATATGTGACAAATTATATTACATTCCTTAGGATTCATGTCAGAGAATTGTTTGACAATCCATTCATTACCTTTTAGTTCACCAACAACATTATAGCAGAGATAATATTTGTTCTTGATCCTTCATAAAGTGGTTGTTATGACTTCTCAATCATAAGAACATCATGAATATCATCGAAGTTTTCCTCCATAAGAGAAAAGATGTTATGGATCAATCTATTTATCCCATCATCCTCAATTGTATTATTAGTTGTGTCATCTTCTTCCATAGGATTAACTTGATGTCAATATTCACTCCATCTTCATCAGGTTGTACATTAATAGTATTTCTACTAGTTGTACTTGGTGCACAACTAGGATGCTTTGTCTTTATAATTACAAATAATAAAATAAAATAAGTGTATATAAGAAAATGTAAAATGATATAAATATGTATAAATACAATCAATACAAATACATATATATTATAATGAAAAACTTACCAAGGGATGATATTCATACTCCCCTTCAACATGCCCATACTACCTACAATTGTTTTCAACTAAAGTTGTTAAAATCCTTCTTCTATTGAATTGCTTGCATCGAGTGCAAGGGAAATAACATTTTCCATCACCATTTTCCTCCAATGTCACTCTTAACCTAGCAAGCATCCTTTCATTTTCTTATGGAGTAATGTTATATGGAATTGTAATTACCTATTGCAATAGAATCCATTGAAGTAATATAATAAGTACAATATACAAATATACTAGTATGGTAAAAACATTAACATCCACAAATCAAACATCTTTAAAACTATTTCCTACACAACTATATGTATCCCCAAATAAAATAGGGTCTAAGGGTTTGGCCAGACCCAATGTAGGTATTTAGGAGACGAAGAAATATTAAAAATTTATAACCTTAAAAGTAAAAAATATGAGCTATGTAGACCAACAATTTGATGTGAAACAAGTAGATAGATACAAGACCGTTTCATGTGTCAAACAATGACCAAAAGAGATTTTATGAATGTTGCACCTAAACAAAAAAATGTAAAAAAGTACATATTTATATAGTACTTCACCGACATCGGTGTTTCAACAAGCATTTACCATGTCAATGTTGACCATACCAAAATTTAATGATCGTTAAAGCATTAATACACTAGAAAACCTCATAGGTTATTACGTCGAAATTTTGACGATCTTGAGAATTTCATCGTAAGTGGGACAATATTGAGGATTTTGTCATAAGAGGGATGATATTGGGGATTTTGACGTAATAAAAACAATACTTAGTCGTAAGACCTATGATAATAAAACACACATCGCAAGTCCAATAAACATTAGGAAGAACAAAAAAAAATAGTAACTATGTAGTAATTATTGATGATACGAACGAGTTTATTTATACCATCGTAATTTGTTGAAAATTGACCCCATATGTACTAGTGTTAGGTACCATCGCCATTGATTTAAGAAAAAAATTTATTTGCTTCAGTCAAGCTAGGCACACCCATCACCTTTAGGGAATTACTCTGAGTTCACATGAAATTATCTCTTCCCACCAAATGGAGAAACTATTGAAGAAGGGCCACCTTGGTGTTATTGCTTAGTTCAATTCCATCCAATTTCTAGGCACCCTCCCCTCATATATTCACCCAGACTTGCAACATGTTCTCTCCAATTACCAACAAGTTCTTGATGCACCCAAGGGTTACCTCCATCCCATGGATAATGTAACCCTGCCATTCCTTTAATTTCAGGTAGTCAACACCCCAATTTCCATCCTTACCAGCAACTTTTTTCCTAGAAGAATGAAATTGAAAATATCATTCAAGAATTGTTGTATGCATGTGTTATCCATCCTAGCACCAACCCCTATTCTTCACCTATGGTTATGACTAAAAAAGAAAGTTGATTGGTGTATCTGTCCTGATTTTTGAGCTCTCAACAAAATCACCATCAAAGACAAATTCCTATTCCAGTTATTGATGATCTCTTAGATGAGTTGCATGTGCCAAATTATTTACCAAACTCGAACTTCGTTCGAGCTACCATCAAATCCATATGAAATAGGAAGATATACTCAAAGCATCTTTCTGCACTCATGAAGGTCATTTTGAGTTCTTGGTCTTACTCGTAATCCTTTGTAATGCCCCTTCCACTTTTTAGAGTCTCGTGAATAATATTTTTCACCCCTTCCTCTGCCATTTTTTCTTAGTTTTCTTCAATGATATCTTGTTCTACAATCCCACTTGGGAAATCCACCTCCATCATGTTCCTCATACTTTTCACTTATTACAAGACCAAAACTTATTTGTGAAATGTTCCAAATGTGCTATTGGGAAGACTAAGGTTGAATACTTGGGTCATATTGTGAGTTAGGATAGGGTTCGAGTGGATCCCAAGAAAGTGGAATATCTGAAGAACTGGTCATACATGCCCCAACACTCCACATAGTATAACTATGCTAAAATGAAGCCCAATATAATTAGAGATTCAAGGAAACATAAAACACACACAAAATCAATGTTTCCCATCACACTTAGTGGGAAGGAGAGGTCTCCTATCATACAATCACTGGTAACCTTATTTAGGGAAAATTGTTGAATTTCTTATGACCGCATTGATCGAATTGGGTGATCCTAAAGAAGGGTAGAAAGACACAATATAAAATAAAAGATGTAGGAGAAATGAGTACCAACAACAAATCAAAACCTAAAACTTAAGATGATCTAGGGAAATGGAAAATGGTGATTACCAAAGGTCTTACATAAGTGTGGAAAAGGGTGGCATTTCCTAAATACATAAGATGATCACCATTTGGTGAACCCTAGAACCCAAATCAAAACCAAAAGGTGCCAAAAACCATCCAATTGATAGAAAACATACAAAGAAATTTAGAGAAGTTAGCATTCTTAAGAAATTGAGGAGGGTGGAGAGGAGAAGAGAGAAGAAATCACCACAATAACC